>JAVLVB010000408.1:947540-995328 GCA_032876305.1 Orestias chungarensis | reverse complement strand
TTTTTTTTTTTTTTTTTTACTTGTTCCACAGAAGTCATTTCAGCAGCTTGAATTGAATAGCATCCTGTGTTTATTTGGGTATGGCGGTGGGGCTTGTTATAGCAAGATAAAAGGTTAACTTGTTATTGCACGGAGGCCA
The DNA here is from genome assembly GCA_032876305.1 of Orestias chungarensis. Classification (NCBI taxonomy): domain Eukaryota; kingdom Metazoa; phylum Chordata; class Actinopteri; order Cyprinodontiformes; family Cyprinodontidae; genus Orestias; species Orestias chungarensis. The sequence goes on along the minus strand of JAVLVB010000408.1, from coordinate 995,189 downwards.
GTTAATGTGCAGTTAAAGGACTACGTGCGTATCCCCGTTGCAGCCAAATCACATGGTATTCCACTTAAGTATACGTTTCCCTGAGCGTCTCTGGCAGAGCTGTCATGGTCAGAGGGTGGTTCTGTTTCATTCCTGGTCCGGCCATGTGACCGTGCATACGGCTGTGTATTTTTGACTATACGCAGACTTTGGTGAAATGTGGAACTCTGATGCATGCATTGATGCAGCACCTGTGCGAAACGACTCATGAATTCAAGTACTTGGTTAATCTGAAGATGATAACTGTGTATTTTTTCCTATAAATGTTTTCATTTTTTTATCATAATGAAGAGGTTTTAAGAAATTGCTGTTGCTTCATATGGTGTTTAGAGGAGTTTCCCAACAAGCCAACATGCTAATTATGATTTTGCACTCTTCACATGGACTCCATATTTAGAGCCCTGACAACAATTCCAAAATATTTTGACAAGACGATGCAAGGCAATGTTGAGGCAAAGAGAGGGGTTTTACGGGTAGAATATCAAAATATCAAAAAGCCCATAATCATAGTGTAGGCTGAATCAACCAGCAGCATTTTCTCACATTTTTGAGGCCTGGGCTCAGACGGCGGGGGGAAATGGTTATCCCAGGCGCTATCTGGCAGGAAATTTCCAAGGTAGACAAAGCAGACTTGTCTCCGAGTACTCTGTCTTCCATGACCCATTCTGAACCGCAGACATTCGTGTTGAAGTCTCTGGTTGTCCTTGCGTGTTTGAGAAGACTGGCAGCTTTTGTCAGGCAGTGGCTTTGGTTTATAGTAGATGTATTTTTTTTTAAAGTAAAAAGGCCATAGCTGTCTCTCAGGAAGATGAAGTGGTGTCATGTTTGGTGATGTCTGAGAGGTTGAGTCCTGCTGCGACCACAGCATATAAGAGGGACTTACGTTTTTCAGTGGGATGTAGAGGAGATAGATTAAGACACACATTTACAAATAAGTTACCAATTTACAGCTTTAATTCAAAATATGTATATATATATATATATATATATATATATATATATATATATATATATATATATATATATATATATATATATATATATATATATATATATATATATATATATATATATATATATATATATATATATATATTTGAATGATTATACTTTTTATGTTGTGCTTTAGTAAATTCTGCTCCTAGCTCATTTTCTGTAAAGTTAATCTCACTGAAGCTTGAACTGAGTTTTAGCACCATCCATCTTCACCAGCTGCTTGGTCACCATCAGGGGCCACATCAGTGAACAAAGCTCTTAAACAGTAAAACAGTAAAAAATAAAATGAAAATTGATTTTTTTAAAGTTTCCGTTTGATGTGGGCATCTCTGTATGTCCATTTGTTCATCCGAAATATGTCCATCCACCAATTTATGTCTATCAGCATGCCATTCTGCTTATCTGTAAATCAATTTAGAACTTTTGCAAATATCTCCAACAAGGTATTTATCTATCCATACATCTGCTCATCCATCTGCCCTTCTGTCCAGAAAGCAATCCATCCTTATCTGATCAGTCCATCCTTTCTCCTTTTACCTTGTCCAGTCTATACAGTCACTTTTTCTAAGTTCCATATTCAAAGCTGAACCACAATTTTCACGCCTAACGAATATAACAGAGATGGATAAAATATTGTTAAAGGTTTTGCAAACGCATCACTTGATCAAACTGGAGCATCCCCTCAAAAGTGTGTTCCATTACTTATATTTCTCTGAACTCTATCGTCCTTGTTTAGAGAAGTTACTTTTGCTGAGATCTGCATCTGCAGACACACAGGGACACTTGGGAGCTTGTGTTGTCCCAACTAGTCTTGCAGCTTGGCCAACATCTGAGCTCAGCTGCAGGCAAATTTGAAATTTTTTTAAGCCACTGCTGAGTAATGCACAGCTTTGGAGGAATGTGAAGAAACGAGCTCTCCAACAGAGGGAAATGCTTTTCTTAAGCAATCTTACCATCATGGCTTTAACCAAGCATCTGCCGTTATGGAAAACATATTTTTACTCAAATGTAGGTTTCTCAGTTAACATGATTTTACTGTTACTCTACTATTTGATTTCTTTACCCAAAACAGATGAGCCCCTGTTTTCAGTTTAAATTGTAAGTGTACTCATTATAGCATAATGTGAACCTTATTGTTAAAGAGGGTTTTAGAAAATATCAAATTAGCAACACAATGTTGGCTCCAAATGGTCGTATGTTTGACCATAGATTAATTTCATATGGATATAGTTAAAAAGTGTTTTCAATCCAAGAAACGTCAACAGTGTGATGATGTTTTGGGCCTTTTTGTTGTAGAGGTTTATCTTAACTGAAACACTTTGGGTCATCTGTCTTAGCTTCTGACATCTCAGATCATGTTTGAGTTATCTGTTCTGAATAATTTAGGCCCCCCATTTTTAGTTAGTTTTATAAATTCCTAAAGACAGAACAGAGCTAAAGGTTTCTGGAAGCAGGAGAGTGATTGACTGTGTTTTAGTTTTGAGCTTGACATAAATATTTCTGAGTGTTTGTGGTTTATTAGAACATGTTCAGTCCATTCGTTGTGAAAATAAATTACATTCTTTCTTCTAGAGATTTTCAAATCACAACATGATGAAAATGATCAAGTTTAGGCCAGGCATCACATGTTGGACAGATTGTTTCACACTTGACTTCAGAATAGAATTGGTGTGCAAGCTGTCCAGTTTCTTTTGGCTATAAAAATAACCCAACACTACATCTCCACTTGAGTTCTTTTTGGACTATCCTGTCATGGACCTTAACCTTTAATCTACTACACCAAGCATGTTATGGTCTGAGATGTTTGACGATTACCTGAAAAGTCCCATGTTTCTCCAATTTGAATAATGTTCTTGGTATTGTCCCTAAAAAGTTGTTTCCAGAATGATTGGATACAATAGTTATATCTCTAAAGTCATTGCTTCTTACCTTTTCCCATGGTGTTGTACTAAAAGTCAACTCCATGTGTCCTCCAAGTTTTAGATGTGTCTCTGCTTCAGCACACGTGAGTCAAATAATCAGGTGATTAGCAGGACTCTGGAGAAGTGGACTGATACTGAGGAGATAATTCAGCCATTTGATTGAGCTGTGTCGGACCAAGGAAAAATGTTAAAGTTGTAGGACACCAGCCCTTGAGGACTGGAGTTGCCCATTCCTGTACTAGGCTGTCCAGTAAAGCTTTATTCTGGCTGTACAGTATGAGTTTATTTAATTAATGTTTCTAAAATTGTAATACAATATCTAAAACAAAAAACTACTCACACCCCTTTAATAACAGATCTTAAAGTATTTCTTGGGGGTTTATGTGATTGAAAAATATCATAATTGTGAAGTGGAAACCAAATGATTCATAATTTCCATTTTTGAAGTATGGTGTGCATTCTTGAGAACACACAGTTTAATGAAGTCCAAAAAAGCACAGTAAACTAGTCAGGGAAAGAATTGTTGAAAAGTATAAATTAGGGTTAGATTATAAAACAACATACCAAGCTTCTAACATCTCATGGAACTTTGACCAATCCATCATCTGGTGCAACTTCAAACCAGCAAAGTTATGGCTGCCCACCTAAAGTGCCCGTACAGTCAAAAGATCAGAGAAACAGTCAAGAGGCCAATAAGAACTTTGTGAGAGTTACAGAAAGACACAACTTAGATATGAGAATGTGTCAAATCAAGTGCTAATCATGTTGTCCACATATCTTGGATGTATAGAAAAGTAATCAGAAGCAAGTGATGTAAAAAAAATAAAAATAAAATAAAGGCAGAATGAAATACTGTTTAATGTTGACCACATTCTATTGTACTATATGAAAATTTCACAGTGAATATCAGATAAAAGCTTGTATAGTCAGATGAAAACAAGACTGAACTTTTTGGCCAATATAAACAACGGTGTAGCATAAAAGTAACACAAACATAAAATAGTGAAAGGAGCATCCTTTATCCTTTTCATCCTACGGGACAGCAAAGCTGTTAGAAAAAGCTAACTTTAAGACCATCCAAGTGGCTGCAAATTTTGAGATGGGTTAGAGATTACTGGCTGAAATAAACATACAACCAGGGCTACATGGCAGTGGATTAGATCAGGGATTTTTAAATCCAGGCCCTAAGGCGGGTTTTCCAGCAACTTCCAGTCATGTCCCTAGTCCAAAACACCTGAATCAAATAGCTGAATCACATCCCCAATAGCAGTCAAGTTCTTCAGAGTCCTACTAGTGATTATTTGTCTCAGGTGTGTAGAAGAAAAATCTATGAAAAAGTTGCAGGACACATGACTTGATCACTGTTGGTTATATCAAAATATACACAGGTTTCTAGAAACCAAACCTTAATCTAAGAAGGAACGTGTGGCATTACTTAAAAACTGATGTTCACACACAAGTCAGAGTGAGGATGAGTTGTTTTACAAAGAGTAATGGGTGGCAATATCGCGGTAGATGTTCAATTTTGTTTATGTTTTTGCCGTCTTGCACTGCATGTTGTTGTTAACTATGATATGAAACTCCAAATAAAAATAATTGAACTGTGGATATAACGTGATAATTTTGAAAAGGTTCAAGGTGCTGTTTTAATGTAAATATTCAGCTCTTTTGTGCTGGTGCGAAGCTTTGGGAGCTCTGCTGAGATATCCCTTTCACTGGTTTGCTTGTTAACTGTGAGAAAACCTCTGTTTACTCTGTTATGTTTGGCAAACTGTGCAGTGGGACAGCTCGCACCCTGCACTCGGCTCCACGAGGCCTTTCATGGCCCTTCATGAGGGCTGCATTAAAAAGAGCTTTGTCGCAAAGCAACAGGTTCTCACAGGCAGAAGAATGTCAATTTTGCCTTGTTGGCACCCAATTCTCTCCCTTTCTCCAAGTAATGATGTGTTTTATTTATGTCGTCCCTTCAGAACACAATCTAGCTGCAGTCCATAAAGCGTAATTAACCGTTTATCCTTAAGCTTCAGGCTACAGATGGGCTGTCTCATAAATTCCCACATTCATCCGTCTTCTCTCAGTCAACCTGTCCTGCACTTCCAGGTTTAATGAATTCAGCTTGTTTGTACATCACAGCTTTATCCTTCCTGTGTGGAGCTTAGGGTAGTTCTACTTTTGATCAAGCATTAGTCAGTCACATATTAAAGAAGGAGATTATCTCTTGTGCCAGCATAGACACACAAACTTGCTTCTTAACACAGCTTACACTGAGAAACAGGGTAACTGGAGGTCTTTCCCAGGAGGTGGGTTGCTTCAGATGAACCCCCTGCGAAGCTCTCACAGCGCTGTGCACACTCATGGCAGCTGCAGCAGTCAAAAAACAGAGCTTAATTGTTATTAACACTTGTTTCTGGACCCCCTCCGGCTATGGAAGCATGACCACATCACCTTGTTGGAGGTTAATGTGATTTGTCCAGTGGTAATGTACACTCATAAGGTGCTTAGACCCGGCCATATGTTTACGCTAGACGATGGTCTGAGAGGTTTACAGAGAAAACTGTCTGTTGATTGTTGCAGTGGAAGAGGAGGTAACAGATGGTCTGCTGCTGTCCTTTGGGTTTGTTGTTCTTGGTTTTGCCATCTTATTCATTGGAGCAGAGATGTTACATACTGTATATGCTGCAGCAGTGAAGTATTTGCAGACACATTGAGTTAGTAAGTGTCATTGTGAAATATCAAAAAAGCCAAGCTTTAGTTGTTGCTACATAGACAGTGTTCAGTTTGTCTGCTTTTAATTGTTTCTGTAAATTGAATGAAAGTAGGGAGGAACTCTTCTGTTGTCTCAGAGCTTTGAGCTCCCTGATGGATTATGTCGCCTTGCACGATAGAAGGTGGAATGACGCCAGTGTCTATTTACCATTTCCTTCTCTGGTGGCTCATAGAATCCAAACGTTTTTCAGTCTGATGTTTTACTCTGGAGAAAAGTCTTGGAGACATAATTATTAGAGAAATCTAACATTCAAACTAAGTCAGATCTGGGTTGAGAGGATGATCTAAGTACACACTGGGATTCATTTAGTGGTTGAATTAAGTTTAGAAACAACAGGCTTTTTGAAAGCCTCTTCCAGATTGCTTAAAACTGCCTATTTTATCTAAATGTACATTATTATGGACAGTGAAACCATCAATTCAGGGATTGCAGAACTTCAGCGAAGCTTGGCCAACATGTTAAATGTGTTCCTCTTTTGAATAAATTTCTAGAAAGTTGCTGAATGTTAGGAATAACCTGAAAAATGTCTCCAGGTTCATTAACAGAAACAGTTGCTTCTCTGATGTCATTGTCATTTTCTATATGCTTTCACATGGCTGCAGAAACCGCTTATTTTACGCACGTGGTCATAATAATTATTATAAATTAAATATCCGAATCATCATGATAGTATAAGACCATAACTTAAGGGTTCATATAGTGTAAGCCCTTACTGTAAGTTAAAGTCTAATATTTTATTTGATTCTACCGAAATTCTCCAAAAGACTGGATGTTTTTGTATGAAGCTAAAAGCAGTGATAAAGGGATCCAAGTGTAAGATTGTGTCAATTATCTGACCTGTGATTAGCCACTGAAATAAGATTATCATCTTTGCTCGATCTGTAAGCACCAGTTAATATGATAAAGGCTTTGATTGACATTTTACCAACGGGATTTCATTCAAAAAGGTTTAATTATATGAAACAAATGAGAGTAAAAATTCTCAAATACAAAAATTAAAACAAGTGAAACGGGAAGGAATACAGAGTCCTGAGACCGGATTTGCCAGTGGAAACATACTTTTCTAACCACAGTGAATGGCTGTCACTGGTAGGCAGCTGACTTCCCTCTCCAAATTTCCGATTGCTCTTTTTCCAAGCTAAAATGACGTAATCTGTCCCCAAAGCCATGGGCCAAGTTGCGAACTGACAGATATAGACATAGTTTGCTGCCATATCCCTGCTGTGGTTAAGGTGTAACACCCGCCATGGCCGCAGTTATCTTTCATTTATCCTGACAGTCTTTCTCGGGCTTTGCCTGATTCCTGTAAATCTGGGGGAGATGCTGACGTTTCTTTGCACTCTTGGAGAGCATTCCTCTCCTGTTGAGTCACTGCCTCCATAAAAAGAAGAAGGGGATGGGGGTTTAGTTTGTTCAAGATGAAAATGCTCAAGGATTGCTTTCTTTTTATATAGCAGATTTACCCTTCTGCAAAAAAAAAAAAAATCCAAATTAAGAAACGGAAACTTTCTACATTCTCAGCTACAACGTTGTCCGGTTATTTAGCAGCCGCTGTCCCATAAATCTCCAAAATGTCCCACCTTAACTTTAACTACTTGAAACAACTGACATTTACATGCCTTTCGCGTACCTGCCAAGATATAGTATTCCTCAACTAAATCTTTCATCCCACGCACTGTAAGCAGATATATCTGAACTATTTGCACTTGGACAAGGAGGATTGGAGAGGCTAAAGCAACAGCTGCCAGGTGATATGTGATATGTGCAAGCGTCAGGAGGCTAAGAAGAAGCGTCATGAGACCGCATGACGTTTAGAGAGTGGATAACCAAGAAAGATTCAAGAATTGCTCCTTTACAGTGGTGTCTGACCAAAGCACTGGGGTCAGCATGGGTTTAAGTTTGCATGGAAGAGTGTCAAAGGGTGTTAACCATGGTTTAGATCTTTGGTTGGGGCGGATTGTCTATATTTTATGCTTTTTAAGGACTACCTGGAGTCACAGGGATGTTTTCAGGGGTGGTAAAGGACAAAAGGTCTGAGCGAAGGAGGCTTTTGATTCTCCCAAAGCGGTAAACAGGTTGTGACGTCACATCCTGCCCAATAGTGTAACGCCGGGAAGGAGGGCTCACACACAGAAATATGCACACTTAAAAATATGCACACTCAAACACACAGACAGGAGCCTGGCCTTGTAGCCTGCTTCCGGCCTCAATGTGGAAACAATAGTATTGAAATGCAGCCACAGGGCTCTGTGTGTGACAGAAGGCAGCTACAGTTCAGAAAAATACGGCAGCTGGCTTGATATCAAAACTAAATATTTTCTCCATGCGCTCAGTCTCTCAGTTGGAGCTAATGGCTTTTGTAGACAAAGCCACTTAGCAACCCGCGCCACGTATCAGCCCAGCAGCCTGCACACAGCATCTCTGATCAACAGCCGTGTTAGCCAATTGTTGACCGTCACACACACTCTGCCTGGATTAGTTTAATTTGAACCGATACAGACACCTCTTCGACTTGGCCTGCTCCTCAATAAAGAGGATCAACCAAAGAGGAAGAGCTAATCTTTTACCATGGCAGCCATTGGAATGATGACTCATGATACTTCTGAGCTGACCATTACCAATCTAATATTTTAGCTCCGCTCTAATCGTACTTTGAATAAGTTTTAAATTCTTGTTTAAAATTAGAATGCATGCTGAAAGTCCAAACAGTATAACTTTAACTTTGGACAACATCTACAACATATAAACCTACACTGAAGAATTAGATCTTTTGTAAAAAAAAAAAATTAAAAAAAAAAATGAAGTAGTAAATTTTAGCCCAAAAACTGTTAAGTTCATCTTTACTTATCTACAATAAATGAAAAATGAAGTCTTTTATGACCAAAAACATACGTTCAGAACTAAAACTGGTATATTTAAGGTACAATGTAAAGTTTTTTTATGAAAACTACAAACTAAGCATTTACTCAGTATATACATTTTTACATTTGGAGCAAAAGTAACAAACCCCTGAGATGTGCATATGAACATTTTCTCAAGGGTCAATATTACTTCTGGGTTCTTTTTCTGTATCAGAACATCTCCCTGGTGCGGACTCAAAATGAATGCTTTGAATGGGATGCAGAATACACAACTGTGACATGGAGGAGATGGGTTAGGTGATGTATGATGTGGGAAAAAAGCCTCATAAATTTACTGTTAACATTGTAAATTTTAGAATTTAGTTGTTTAAACCCAAAATGGCCTTAATAGTCTGTTATTGAAACCATTTTTACATTCAACATAGCGCTCCTCAGCACCAGACAAAAGTATGGCTCTCTTCTGGCCTAAATGCTGAGATATCAAATTTATTTAGATGATTCTAGAGTTCTAGTTGAACCATAAAACAACTGATAGATGAGATAATAAAAAGAAAAAAATATTTTTTAATGTTTTGTTTGCAAGTTGAACTCTAAAATCCATGACAACTTTTAACAAGGAATTGCATTATCACTTGAATTTCAACATTGAGTATGGATGGGTATAAACATGGGAACCTTAAAAAGTCAGCAAAGTTTTAGTTAGCTGACTCACTGTGACTATGAGTCACTTAAGATTACTGTGGTATGGTTTCTGGCTCTCCTTTTGGGATGAAAACTGTTTACTGATCGCTCTGTTTGTGTCATTTGCTTTGCTTCTGGAATTCAGCTGTGTTTATTCTCAATGTGCATGTTAGCCACTTCTGTTCTGACCAGAAAAACCTGGATGCATTACAAGCGTGAGGTCGAATTTCTGTTTATTATCATAAAGCCAAGCTTTTACACGAGGTTCCAGTAAACTACCTCAAATTCCATTTTCTGAGGAATCCACTTTCTCTTCCTGAAAGAGACTGAGGGGGTCTCCAAACCCAACGATAATCTTAAATTTTGTTGATGTTCGTTGGGAAACTTTCTTTTTGCTTTTTGCCCACAGGGAAGTTAAAGTTAGTGTATACAACTTAACAGCAGCTGTAACAATTGCAGTAGATTTTATTTGTTGAAGCTCTGAGTTGAAGCTCTGAGTTTAATACATATATTTCTTGTTTATGTTTTATTATTATTTTTCTTTGTCTATTGATATACTATATTTTAAGTTAAACAAAAAAATATGTAAACATGGCTTCCACAAAAGGTAGGGTTGTGTTTTATCTTGTACATATTTTTTTGTGGAAAAAAAACTTTTGTTAAAATCTGTGCAAAATATAATTCCCGCTTTATGAGCTAAAAATCGTTTAACCAGTTGGATTTTATTTATGAAGATTATAACACAAATAACCTAATCTGTGGTCGTTCTTTTTTATCAAACAGTTAAATGTTAGAAACATTGTTTTATATCCAATAAAAATGAAAGATTACAAAAATTAGGACTCAATTCTGAAGAAGAACAGAGAAAACAGCAAGTCCAAGGAGGGCCTTTGTTTTCTGGTATTTATTCATTTTTGCAGAGTGAATTATAAAGTCAGAATATATTCAGTCATTTTGACCCCCAACTTTGTTTGAATTTTGCACCGCAAATAATAGACATAAAAAGAGACTTTCTCTGGCCCCCTGCCCAATATTTTCTTTATTTCCTATTAATACCGACCTCCAACGTCTTCCGGGGCATCTGCTGTTTTCCACAGCTGTGCACACACAGATTGTTTTAGATTTATTTATTTTTTTGTTCATCTTAATTGATGCATTCACACAGTTTCCTGAGGAGAGGTGGAACGTATGAACTTCATGTTTAAAGGAGGTGAAAATGCCTTTCAAAGCTTTCAGATCTCAGCCTGTTCCCCCTCTTTAGGTGCTAGCTATTTACTCTACAATCCATATGCGCATCAGTAAGAGGTTAAAATACCTTCAGGCTTTCAGAGCTGTCCCCAAATCCCACAGAGCGACTCTCAGTAACGAGGCTGAACTTGTGTTTATGTTCGGAATATAGATTAGGCAGTTTAGCGTGCCATTTGAGGAAGAATTATAAAAAGGGCAACTCAAGCAAGGCAGATGTATGAAATGCTTTTTTTCTGCATCGCAGTTCATTTTCATCTGCTATTGATTAAAATCCAACCCCACAGGGCCCAGCCTGGCCCGTTTCATCACCCGTTCTGGGAAGAAAAAATGTTTAGATTTCTGCTGAAAATAGCACTTCTCCTTGCTCAAATTCCACCTACTGCCTGCCTGACTGCTGTGCACCTTAAAATAGATCCCTCAGTGTGGAGATTAAATTTATAGGTGTCCAAATCCCCAGGAAGGACGAATAAAGGATTGGGTTTCAGGGACATTGAGCTGTTTGATGTGTTCTCTGCTGAAGTGGGTTGATGTGCCAGTACCAAAGGAAATGCTAAGCATTGCTCAAACACACTGGTGTGAATTAAATGTAGCAGGAAAAGTGTGGTTGAACCCTCACAACACCAATGGGCCTGTTGTTTATGTTCTTCTACATGATGAGTCGGATACAACAAATTGCAGTGCTGTTACTCAAAACTGGAGCCATAATGACATTCATATGTGTTTCTGTTACCAGCTTGCATGGTACTAAACCAACTTTAAAAGATTTGTAGCAAAATAACCTTTTTTTATTTCCTTTAGGCTCTCCATCTCTCAGTGGGACAGGAACAGTGACCATTCTAGTGGATGATGTTAACGATAACGTCCCTATTTTTACTGCCTCCACCTTCCACACAACCATCATGGAAGATGCCCCAACAGGAACGGATGTGCTGCTGGTCAACAGTTCAGACACAGACATGGGCAACAACGGGGTTATAAGGTATTAAAATGAATACGTTTTTGAAAGCTGTAATATACGCTTCTTTTATAAATATATAGTCCACTGCTTTTAATGCTTTTCATTGCAGCTGTGGGATAAAAAGTAAGTGCACACAACTAATCATCAGTAAGAGAGACCTATTCTGTAACAACACAGAAAGGTAAAAAAAAACAAATGTTTGATTTGGGTCGTAACTCGTGGTTAAATATTGGATACTAATGCAAAGCACTAAGGTGACTGGACGAGGGGTTCTGTACAAAATAGATGTAGATGTTGGAGAACTGGATCTCTTGGGTGAGATTTCGACGCTTTCAACGAGATAAAAAGAGCTACCAGCACAAATTAAGAGTGACAAATCCCCAAGAATATAAGATTATGTTATGATATCGGTTTTTGTTTCTCCTGGGTAAAGTTGGTCAAGACCATTGTGATGTATTGTTGCATTAGTAATCCTTACTGTGCCTTACTGCTGAAAGCAGGAAGAGTAACATAGTCTGTCAGCTGTGCTACAAATTGCCTACGTAATTGTGAGGCAAGGTTTTGCCTGCAAGGTTGCTTGTGAGTCCCTTGACTGAAAGTTATCAATGTAGGTATGTATTAACAGAATCCGAGGGTTGGAAAGACGTCACCAATGACTTTAAATACATCCGTCCATCTTTCCATTTTCTATACACCCTTGTCCCTATTGGGGTCGAGTGGGTCTGCTGGCGCCTTTCTTCAGCTTATAACGGGCAAGAGGTAGGGGTACACCCTGGACAGGCTGCCGGTCAATCGCAGGGCAACACAGAAACCTACAGGACCACTCATACACACACTCACACCTAAGGACAATTTAGAGTGCCCAATCAGCCTAACAATGAATGTGGGAGGAAGCCGGAGTACCTGGAGAAAATACAAACTCCTCACAGAAAGACCCAAGGTTGAATCGAACGTTCTTGCTGCATGGCAACAGTTCTACCCACTGCGCCACTGTGCAGCCACTTTAAATACACACACACACACACACGCACACACACATGCACACACACACACACACACACACACATATATATATATATATATATATATATATATATATATTCTGCCATTGAAAGTCTTTGTGTCTAAAGCAATTGAGTTTATATATTGTCACTTAATTTAGACAGACGTCTGTCCATGCAATGCTTTAATGAATTGCATGACTTGTTTGGAAGGGCTGAGTAAGAAAGCCTCCTCTCTATGAAGTAAATATGGTATCATACATATGGTTTGCAAAGTAGCATCTGATTAAAGTACAATACGTCTTTAACAATTTAATTTGGAAAGATAAGATGAATTCCCTAATAAATTAAAAAATGTCTGCCTCAAATATGATGTTTTGACAGCAAAGTCTAAAAATCAATAAAATATAATAACCTTGAGATATATTTGTATTTTTCTTGACTGGAGATTTTTTTCTTACCTTTTATGAGACAATGAACTCTGGAAATACTGTACACTGTTTAGATTTGACAATGATGAGGTTTTAATAAGATTAGACTCATGCTAAAACTGTGTCACATGGCTAAAGATAACAATGAACTGTATTATTTAATTTATTGGAAACAGAACAAACTCTCCTTTTAGGGAAGATCATGACTCATTTTTAGCTTTTTTGTTAGCTTTTGTGAAACCCTAGGGTAACACCAGTCTATTAAAGAGGTTGAGTTTGCAGAGTTCTAGTGAGAGAACTACTGTTTTGTTTTTGTTATTTCTAAGGTTGGATGAAAACGTTTTCCACAATCACAGCTCCTTCCATATGGGGGGGGGGGACTTGTAAGAGCTTCTGGCCTGATCCCTCTAAAGACGGACGCTGACTCAGGTCCAGCCCCACCTCGTTCCTCAGAAACCCCACTGTGTACACATTGGGGGTAACACAGCGTGCTCCAGTTTCCCAAACACACAGTAATGAGGAAGTTAATTGTTGATGACAGTATAAGATGGTGCCCAGCAGGGGTTCGAGGGCCTTTATAGTGTCCAGAACTGGTTACCTTCAATTATTAGTTTTCATTCTCACAGCATATTTACACATAAAACATGAGCTGAATCACAAGAACCATAGATGGTTTACACGTGAGGATGTCCAAATAAGCTTTGCATGAAGTTCAAACGTTGTCCTGCCATTTGTTCTGCTATCTCTGTAGGGGGAATACTTTTCAAAATATGCACTGGTGTGAATATGTATGTGTCGGTTTACATTTTAGTCTGGCAACTGATGAAAACTCATAAGCAAAGGGATGAAACACAATATTTATTGGACATTACCGTCCCGCTCAGTTCCAACTCCTAATGAGTTTTATCCTGCATGCTGTTTTGTGCACCATGTTTTGGTGACATTGTATGCAGTTCAATTACCAAGGGGTTTTGTTATATGTACTGTTTTACCAATGTGTCCCGTTTTTGATGTGGGTATCTCCCTTAAAGAGGTTTTCAAATCATCAACCTAACAAGAATAAATTGAAAATGTTGTTTTTAAATCTTGATTTTATGTATTAGGGAACAAAAAATGTATCCAAACTGACAAGGATTGTGGCACCATTAATGTCCCTACCAATGTTACTATGTTTAGTGTGAAAGCTAGCAATGAGAGGATTTTTAAGTATAAACAGTTGACTACTGTTTTTAGCCATTCAATCATGGACTTGCTGTTGTGCTTTGCAACATAATTTCACTCCATACACAAACTAAGCTTAATCTTAAGGTTACAGGCGTCCATATTTTGTGGTAGAGAGCAGAAATAAAAATTCCAACAATTGTAGCAAGCCCTGAAGCTAGACACTAGATGAGTTTGTTTGTCAACTGTTACTAAATATCTTTAGGACAGGACATCATGTTTTGTGTTTTCCAGACACTTTAGCTTTCTTCATGTTGACAGATTTTATGTAAGTCATGCAGGTCAGTTAGTAACTAAGCTTTAGTATAGCTAGTGAAATAGCACCTAGTAGTTGATGTAATCGATCAGTTTTATTGTATTATTTATTTAAGGGAAGCATAAGGCCTGGCTGGTTTGAGTGTTGTTGTTTTCTTTCCTGTAGTAATTAGAATTGTTGTCCCAAAAATGTATTTCCTATTTATTTTCATTTACATATTTATTTATATATTTATCGACATATTTTTAATCTGTGACAAAACAATTACATGAAAAATCTGTAAGGGGGTAATTGCTTTTCACAGGAGGATTTCAGAAGCATTGACAAAGAAAGCACATTGACCCTAATGTGACTCTAGGCAACAGAAAAATCAGAAAACTGTACCTGTATCTGATGAAACTCTATGCCCCAGGCACTTAACTCTGTAATTTTATTTCTCCACTGGAAAATGTATTGTTTTTTTTTTGTTTGTTTGTTTAGTTTTACCTGCTTTTGTTAATCTATGACATTTAAAGTTTTTTGTTTTGTTTTCTAATAATAATGACACTAGCTCAGATTAAATATGTTTGTTTCCTACAGCTACAGTCTAAGTGGGGGACACGGCCAGTTCTCTATCAACCCGGCAACAGGACAGATTATTACCAGCTCCCTGCTGGACCGAGAGGAGAGGGCCAATTACCAGCTGCTGGTTGTTGCAAGAGATGGAGGGCAGCCCGAGGGCTTATCGAGCTCCGCTACCGTGTCTGTAACGGTGGCCGACATCAATGACAACCCTCCACGCTTCCATCATCACCCCTATGTGACCCACATACCTGCTTCAACTGCAACAGGTTAATCAAAAGCTCTGACATATCACAATTTGGACCTGGTTTATCTGCTTACTCTTTTGTACTTGTGCACATGGTTTGAATAGCTGCATTTCAAACATCTTGTATTTCACCTTGGAAATTAAGAAGTTTCAAATTATGTAGAAATTATGTAGTGACATTACAAATTTAAGATTTGTAATGTCTATTTATATATATATATATATATATATATATATATATATATATATATATATATATATATATATATATATATATATAATGTGACATTAGAAATCTTAAATTTAAGATTTACTAAATCTTAAATTCTCTTTTTTTTTTCTTCAGGGTCCCTGGTTTTTGCTGTTACCGTCACCGATGAGGACTCAGGCTCTAACGCCCAGCTGCACTACTCCCTTATGGGTAGGAATTCAGAGAAGTTCAAAATCGACCCAGTAAGAGGTGCCATCACTGCAAATGAAAGGCTGTCTGGAAGTTCAGAGGTTACACTTACAGTTCGCGTAAAAGATGGTGGAGCTAACCCTAGAACGGATACGACCACGGTGACAGTGCGATTTGTTACTGGAGGAAACTTCCCTGTCATCAAGCTGAAGGAGCGGGCATTTACTTTTCCAGAGAATCAGCTCACCAACCATATTGTCACAAAAGTTACAGGGTCTTCTATGAGGGGTGGAACATTGTCATATTACATAGCAAGTGGCAACCTTGATTACGCCTTCCACATAGATCAACTCTCAGGCGAGTTATCCATCAGACATCCACTGGATTATGAGCAAATTTCCAAGTATGTTTTATGGATTGAGGCCAGAGATCAGGGTTTCCCCCCATACTCCTCCTATGAGAAAGTAGAAATAAATATTCTGGATGTGAATGACAACAACCCAGTGTTCGATAAGGACCCATTTCATGCTGAGATACTGGAGAACCTTTCACCTCAGCGGATCCTGATGGTAACAGCTGTTGACCTGGACAGTGGCAACAATGGACAGCTGGAATACACCATAACTGATGGTAACAAGGAGAACAGTTTCAGCATCAACCGAGCCACTGGTGAGATACGAACCACCAGGCCGCTGGACCGAGAGAAAGTGGCACTTTACACTCTAAAAGTTAAAGCCACAGATCGAGGTTTACCACAGAAAAACACTGCAGTTAAGGTGCTAATTAACGTGTTGGATGTAAACGATAATGCTCCTAGATTTTCCAAGATATTTAGCGCAACAGTGGCTGAAAATGCACCTGTTGGTTACACTGTTACCAGGGTTACCACAACAGATGAGGATGCAGGTTCAAACGCTGTGAGCCGCTACTCTGTTACAGATAGTAGCCTTCCATTCAATATTAATCCAAACACAGGGGACGTAACTATCAGCAGAGTACTTAATAGAGAAGACACAGATCATTACATCGTCAAAGTATCTGCTCATGACTCTGGCTGGACAGTAAGCACAGATGTAACTATATTTATCACAGACATTAATGACAACGCCCCTAGGTTCAGCCGTCCATCTTATTACTTGGACTATCCAGAGCTCACAGAGGTGGGTTCGCTCGTAACACAGGTCTCAGCCACAGATCCAGATCAAGGTGTCAACGGCAAAATTTTCTACTTTATTCGATCCCAGTCAGAGTACTTCAGAATTAATGCTAGCTCTGGAGAGGTGTTAATCAAGCAGCAGTTAAAATATCAGAACTCGACTGGGTCTGTGAGTCTAAATATAAACCGGCACAGCTTCATCGTGACAGCATCAGACCGAGCGTTAAAGCCTTTAATGAGTGAAACAACAGTTATTGTAAACATTGTAGACAGTAATGATAATCCTCCGGAGTTCGATTCGACCAGTTACTTTACTCCTGTCACTAAAAGTGTCAAAGTTGGCACCAGGTTGATAAAAATCACAGCACATGATAAGAAAGACTTTGGCCTTAACTCTGAGATTGAGTACCTAATAGCTGGAGGGAACAGCTCCAGTAAATTCAAACTGGACAAAATAAGTGGGTGGATCACAGTCGCTGCTTCTCTCACATTAGATGTAAAAAAGATTTTCCTCGTTGACATCACTGCTAGGGACAAAGGAAACCCTCCGTTGGCTGCTCAAACAACTGCGAGGATTGTAGTGACAGAAGAAAACCATCACACACCAGAGTTCTCACAAAGCCAAATCTCAGCCACTGTACCTGAAAGCCTTGCTGTGGGAACAGCCATCAGAACTCTGTCTGCCAGAGATAAAGATAAAGAAATGAACGGCCTTATCACTTACAGTATAACCTCTGCAAACAATAAGGGTTTGTTTGCACTGAATAGTAAAACTGGGGTGTTATCTTTGGCTCATTCTTTAGACTATGAAGAGCAACAACAACATGAACTAAGAGTTTCAGCATCTGATGGTGGCTGGATTGCAAAAACAAGCTATGTCTCAGTAATAGTTCAAGTTTCTGATGTAAACGACAACTCTCCTATTTTCGATCCAGATGAGTACTTCCCCTATGTGCAGGAAAATGTTCCAAGTGGCACAACCGTGCTAAAAATGAATGCCACAGACCGCGATTCAGGATTAAATGCCGTCATGGCTTACGCAATTCAGTCATCTGACAGCGACCTATTTGTTATTGACCCAAACACAGGTACAATCACCACCCAGGGCTTCCTGGATTATGAGGCAAAGCAGGTTTATCATTTAACAGTGAAGGCTTTCAATGTACCTGATGAGGAGCGCTGCAGCTTCGCGAACATCAACATCCAGCTTAAGGGAGCCAACGAATACGTTCCTCGCTTTGTCTCCAAACAGTACTACTTTGAGATCTTAGAAGCTGCTCCAAGAGGCACAGTTATCGGGGAAGTGTTTGCCAGTGATCGGGACCAGGGAGAGGATGGAGTGGTTGATTATCTGATCTTTGGAAAGAGCAGAAAGAAAGGCTTTGGCATCAACCGGAGAACTGGTCAGATTTATGTCACAGGTAGTCTTGACCGTGAGAAAGAAGAGAAGGTTTCTCTAAAGGTGTTAGCAAAAAATGCTGGTAGCATCCGTGGCGCAGATATTGATGAAGTGTTTGTCAATATCACTATTCTTGATGCCAATGACCCACCTGTTTTTACGCAAGACCTGTATGATGTTCAGGTCAGTGAAGGTCTATCTCCTGGTGGACTTGTCACCTTTGTAAGTGCTGAGGATTCTGACTCTGTCCCCAGTTGGAGCAGGTTTTCTTACTCCATTGCTCCTGAACTGAATACAAAAATGTTCGCAATAAATCCAAAAACAGGGCAGGTGTCTGTGGCAGCACAGCTGGACAGAGAAACTACTCCTGTTTATAATCTGACAGTTCTGGCTGTGGATACGGGCACTCCCCCTGCCACTGGAAGCACAACAGTTATCATAAATCTCGAAGACATAAATGACAACGGTCCAACATTGACAACCATCTATGCTGAGGTAATGGAAAACCAGAGAGGTGGGTCTTCAGTCACAACCCTCACAGCCTCAGACCCAGATCTGCCTCCAAACCAGGGCCCTTTCCTGTACAGTCTTTTAAGTTCAGGCTCTGCCAACAGCTATTTCAGCCTTAGCTCAACTGGCATCCTCACCACCAGCCGGGAGATTGACAGAGAACAGATTAGTGACTTCTACCTCCATGTGGTCATCAAGGACTCTGGTATGCCTCAGATGTCTTCCACTGGATCAGTTCATGTTAAGATAAACGATCAGAATGATAACCCTTCAGAGTCTCGCTCCATGGAAATTTATGTCCACTACTTTGGGAACATATTTCCTGGAGGTTCTTTGGGAGATGTCAGACCTGAAGATCCTGACATCCATGATCGGTTCCACTGCTCCCTAATCCCTCCATCATCTGGTCTGTTTGCTATCCCCACAGGAACATGTAACCTCATCTCTAAAGCCCGCTCAACAGATGGAACATTTGAACTAACTATTCGCAGCAATGATGGTGTCCACGGATCAGTCAGTAACACGGCTAAAGTTTTCTTTATTGGTTTCAACAATGCCACTGTGGACAACAGCATCCTCATCAGACTACACTCTGATGGAGTCCAAAGCTTTCTCACCAATAACTACCTCAGCTTCTTACGCATTGCCAACTCTCAGCTAGCAGGACTAGGCACAGGGGTGCTGATTTATGGAGCATTTGAGCTCAACAATCAGACTTTTTTAATGGCAGCTGTGAAAAGGGGCCATGGACAATATGTTAACCCCAGCGGTGTAGCCACATTCTTCCAGAGTATCAAAGACATTTTGTACAGACAGAGTGGGGTGCAAATAGATGCAGTAGACCATGATCCATGCATGCATAACCCATGCCAAAATGGAGGCAGCTGCAAGCGGCGTCTTAGTGTCGGTCCTGATATGAAGAAAGAAGAAAGTGTTCCTGTAATCCTCGTTTCCAACCACCCCCTGCAGCCATATGCCTGCAGCTGCAGGCCAGGATACACAGGAGCTCTCTGTGAAATTGACATCGACGAGTGCCAGCCATCACCTTGTCACAATGGTGGAAACTGCCACAATCTGGTGGGTGGGTTTTCCTGCACCTGTCCTGAAGGCTTCACCGGGATGGCCTGTGAAAGGGATGTCAATGAATGCCTTTCCAATCCCTGCAAGAATGGTGCCCTGTGCCAGAACTTCCCAGGTGGCTTCAACTGTCTGTGCAAGTCGGGCTTTGCAGGTATAAAACACATAAGTCAAATTTTCTTTTGGATTTTGTAATGGTGCTTATACAGTTCAATCAAAAATAATTCATGAAAGTAAGACTTGTGTGCTTACACGCCCTATTAAGCTAAAACTCAAATTTTAAGTTAAAGGGCAACTGCAAACCAACTAGGACAACTATTAGCTATGCCCAGAACAAATGTTTCTTTGTGTCTTGTAAACATGTGGAAGAGGTTGCTCGGGTCAGATTAGAAGAGAAGTGAACATTTCGATGAACATAAAGTGTGTTGAGTGTGTTAGAAGACTCCACATATGCTTACAAGTACCATCTTTGAAACAGACTTTCTCCCTCCAAATGCAAAAAAACAATTTTCAAGATGTGTAAAATTGGATAAGGGATACTGCAACAGGGCCATGCAGAGACGTTTGGAGGGGCTGGTGCTAGGGGACACATGTACCATGGGTTTGAAACACTATTCAGAAACATACTTTGCTATACAACTGGTTAAGTTGTACCAACTAATACTATAAAGAATGTAACCCTAAATCCCAACACATCATATAAGCCTCGCATAGCTCCTTTTGTTTCTGCTTTAACCTCCTCTCCTCATGAGAGATCTCTGCAAAATACATGATCCTTAAACTACAATCTGATGAACATACTACACACACACACAAACATGCATACACACACAAATTGGCATTTCACCTTTTTTAAAAATTGTACTGTATAGTCACAAATGTAATTATTTCATTTTGTATCCCGTTATTATCCCTAGAGCAGTGTTTTTCAACCTTTTTTGAGCCAAGGTACATTGTTTTCATTGAAAGAATTACGATGCACACCACCAACCAAAAATTTAAGCAAATGATACTCTATAGTCGCATATATCAAATTTATAGTAATTCTTATCAAAGTGTCTTTAATATGAATCAAATAAACATGTTTTTTATCACCTTTTATATCTCTTATTTCAAATTGCATTTAACATGTCCACTTCAAAAATACTCAAAAATTATCCAATTTCACTAAGATAATTTCCTCGGCACACCTGACGATCACACTGGTTGAAAAACACTGCCCTAGATCCACGAATTAAAAATAATTAAATAATATACAAATCACTTATTCAAATATTTTTCTGCTTTTATTGACTTTGCTTATTGACTTTGCGCATGACAGGAAGTGTCTAAAAGTTATATAATTTGTATGGATATTAGCATGCATAGATAGGGCTATTAAAATTTTGTTTAAAGAAATTAGAGGTTTAGAAAATCAAAGCTTAAATTTATCAATTATTCTTGCATTTATACTGCAATAGTCTGAAATTATGAATATGCATATTGCATAGTTTTAGTTAAATAAAATAGAATAAAATAAGGTAACAGATCCTATCTGTCCAATGCACTCTTCTTATGGCAAGATGAACAAAAAGTCACAAAAAAAACAAAAAAAAACATACATGGTTTTTCTCCTTAGCACGCTGTGTATGTGGTTAACTAGCTAGTAGCAGAGATGTAACTACATTCTTTCTGAAAAAGCTCTAGTTGACTTCATATTAGTTACCTTCAGTGCTTTTAATCTGCTCTAGATAAAACACTACAAAACGTAGACACTTCAAACCTAGACCAGATTATTCTGGAATAATCCAGTCCAGGTTTTAAGTGTCAATGTTTTATAGTTTTTTTTAATGGGGCAGTTCCAATATGATGTGGGTATTTAAAAAGTGCTGAAATGTAGCCTTTAGTTAAGTTTGAAAAATCAGCGAAAGGGTTCAAAAATCCTAAACCTTGTTCGAAATATTCTAAAACTAGCTAAGAATAATCTCGTCTAGGTTTAAAGTGTTTCGTAGTTTTTTTTCTTTCTTTATTTAGAGCATATTAAATATGCTGAAGGTAACAAAAAATTAAGTGGGATTGCCCTAATCATTTCCCGAATCTGAAGCCAACCACACCCGAGTTACTTTCTGGGGCTTTGCAGAAAGTAGCTTTCTTTCAGCCTGTCACCAAATTATTCCAATAGGACCGGCTGAAACTAATCTGTGTCATGATTATACTGTGCACGAAAAGACGTTGATGAATACAGAAAATGCTGGCTATAAATCATTTTACTGCGATTGCATCTCCAGTGCGGCTCCCTATAGCGCACACCCACTTTTTGCGGCACTGGATAGCAGCTACAACTTATGAACTGCTGCAAAAGACTTGGTAGTTATTAAAGTGGTGGCTCAAGGCCTAATACAAATTCATGCCGCACTTTTCAGATTTTTGTTGTTGTCAAAACTAAATCTCATTGTCGAATGAAACAAATATTTAAGTCAACCATGTAATCCGGTTTTATTAAAATGTAATAATATGCTTAGTGGCATATTATACTTTGCTTAAAGTGTATCCACGCACACTCAAAATATTTGCTTCTGATTGACTCCTTTTGAGCGAAGTAAAGTTTGTTTTGGGGTTTCTAGTTGGGGGGTATCAGCTGTGATATCAGCCTGCAGTGTTTGCTTTAATAAAAAAGGATGATACAAAGCTGACCTCTGACAGAGATCCAGTCTTTGCCACACATACAGTTGACCGATTATTTATTCCCATTTGTCCCTACATGCACATGCAGTTCTGGCCACACACAGACAGGGATTTATTCACCAACTATTACACTCAGATTTCCCCATCATGAATTTCTTATTCGGTTG
The DNA here is from genome assembly GCA_032876305.1 of Orestias chungarensis. Taxonomy (NCBI): domain Eukaryota; kingdom Metazoa; phylum Chordata; class Actinopteri; order Cyprinodontiformes; family Cyprinodontidae; genus Orestias; species Orestias chungarensis. The sequence continues at coordinate 972,627 of JAVLVB010000408.1, read as the reverse complement.
CTGTTTAACTTATTTGACAAATGAGGAGCTTTATGAAAGACCAAGTTAGGCTTCCTAATTTGGAAATGTAATTAATACAGTGCATTATTGGCCTGGATTAAAGGGGAGTGGAGTTTAAGTGGAAATAGTTTGAACAGCCATTTGGATCCTGTGTGATGTTTAACCTCTGGCTGCAGCATCTGTCAGACATTTTAAAGGTATGCTGTACATGGCGCTTTGCCTGAAGTGAAGTCATTACTGTCCCTTTTTATTATGACGATAAAAAATAGTCACAAATCTTAACGTTTATCAAGATGAACTACCCATATGCAGAAATGTGCCTAATGACCTACAGTAGTTTTTGTGGCCTCCATTTGAACTCTCAACTTCCTGTTCTCCACAACTGGATTTTGGAAGCTAAGTCCATCTCCATTAAGCAACATGTCTCAGGATTTACAACATTAAATTCACCCCCAGGGTTCAGAGTCAGTTTGTTTCTTTTGTACCATATAACCCACAGTATGTTGGGAAGCCTGATTGGTCGCAATTTAAAAAGATCATTAGTTTTTTTCTTTCCTAATGAAGTTGTTTATAGCATTTTGTCTTCCTAAACTATTTAAATTCCACTAAGTCAAGTGATATTTAACTATCTGAAAAATAAACTACAGCCTCTGTTAGAATAATTGTTTTATAATAATTTTTTTTAATATACTGTATTTATTAACAACACATTTTCAGCCATCATTATTAAACAACAGTGAAGTTAAAATTGTAAAGCTGTGTTTGGAAAACTAAGTACACCTTTACTGCTATGGTCTAAAAAGAATTATTTGCAGAGCAGCTCTCAGCTTTTATGTCCTGAGAGGCCTGCATGACTCAGTCTTGTGCATTTTTTGTGTTTTTGTCCATCGCCCCATTCATTTTAATTTGTGTCGTTTCTGTGAACTCAGGCAAAACGTGTGACTCCATCATCAATCACTGTGAGTGTAACCCTTGTTTTAATGGGGGCTCCTGTCAGAATCGTTTGGATCGATATTACTGTCACTGTCCATTTGGTAAGTAGTGGAAGGAAGTCTACAGAATGACATAATAAAAACAGAAAAACTGAATTGTCACTCTCGAACAACACTTTCTTAAGTGAATGCAACCATCTTCATTTTTTCATGTGTATTATTGTTTTCATTAAATGTTAAAACCCGGGTAGAATTCCTTCCAGCATCTAGCGAAAACTATGTTAAATGACGATGAAATACTTAATTTGGTATTATAAAAAATATTTGTCAGTAAATTTAAGTTCGATCTGCAGATATTTTTATTTTTTAACTAGTCATTTCTGGGTTGTTTGTTTCTCAGGTGTTTTTGGCAAACACTGCGAACTAAACAGTTATGGTTTTGAGGAGCTCTCCTATATGGAGTTTGCATCTCTGGACCCCAACAACAACTACATCTACATCAAATTCGCCACCCTGATGAGCAATGCGTTGCTGATGTACAACCACGACAATCAGACGGGTGACAAGGCGGAGTTCCTGGCTTTGGAGATCCTTGAGGGCATGATGTGTTTCTCCTTTAACCTGGGCAGTGGGACCTACAAACTGAGGACCATGATCAAAGTTTCTGATGGCCAGTTTCACACAGTCATCGCCAGGAGAGCTGGGATGGTAAAAGAGTTTTCTTATGACAGCTTTATGATCGTTATTAGTTTTATCCATCAGGACAAACAGCTATGCAACTGAAATAACTGCATTCAACGAAATTAAGTTTTTACTGCTTAAATCTGCACCTCTTTTTGGTCTCTCTTCGCATGATAATTAAAACCCTAAACCACTGATAGCTCAGCTAATTGGTTTTTATAGCCTATAATTACATGTTACTGGTTGCTGGGATTTATGATGCCAGCATCCAAAAGGGCCCTAAAATATGAAAATGATTCTCCTGTGCTCTGAATAATTGTCTCCTCCCAGCCTACAGCACAATGGCAAGAAGACGGAGAAAAGTCAGAGCAGGTTCTGTCAGATCCCCTAATGTTCTGCTCCTGCTGGATCTTCAGATCTGTCGTTTCCAGCAGTGCAGTGGGGTTTCATAGGAAGCTGGTAAAATCGTTAAATTGTCAGTTTTGAAATGCTGCAGAGTGATGGGGTGGAAAGGAATACAGCACAGATTGAAGACAGAGGGTTTGTGAAAATTGAGGTGTTTGTGCTTTTGAAGAGTGAGTGAGAAATGTCAGGACTGTAACAGTAGCTCCCTCAGGCGCTGTAAAGTAAGGTTGATGACCCTGTTTGTAGAAGCTTATGCAGGTCATTTCTGTGGTCGGGCATCGGGTCAGTTCCCTGTTCCTGTTTCTGACTTATGATCTCAAAAACAGGCAGAAACCACAGACTTCTCCTTGAAGTCTTAGAGTGATCACACAGACCATAGAGGCCATATATAGTGTTCAAATCAAGACTATGAGCATCATGGTAAATGCATAAAACAATATAAAACATTAGTATGTCTGTTCACATTTATTTTTAAATGGTGTATCAGTGGTTTTATTTCATGCATCCAGGAGAAGCAGAGTGATTTTTCATAATACTTTTCTCATAGTACTTCCAATTTAAAGTGACATTTTGATATATTTTTTAAGCTGCTAAAAATTATGACATTTTGGATTGTCATTTAAGCTTAGCATTCTATCAGTTTGATGGACTCTTAGCCAGTCGTTTCCACAGTATAGTCAGATTTTTGTTTAATTCATTATTCTATAAATGTATGGATTGTTATGTACAAATATAACAGTTGTTTTTTTCCCCACTTTATAATTTTGCTCTAAATAGCTTTCTAGTCTTGACTTGCTCTTTTTATCCTACCACTGTTATATGAAAAAATAGAGAGAGATATTCAGCAAAGACAAAGTTCAGCTCTGCTTCTTCCATCAAATTTGACTAAGGTCTGTTATCACACTAGTGTCACCAGAACAGAAAAAAAACAGACTTGGATCTTTTATATGCCACAATTGCTCCAAATGCTGAATGTTTTGTTTTTTTAATAAACGGCATTCACTGAATGCTATTTCACCTTACTACACACTTTTTTAAGCCTATATTTGTGTTTGACCAAACAGAGATTTTGTGTGAGTATGTTCACCCTGCAGGGATGATTTGTGTCAGAGGGCTGGTGTGGTCTCTGTTTACTTAAATTCAGGGAGAGGTGGAGCGTGATAGCTCAGGTTTTTCAACACTTTCACACACTTTTCCGCACAGTTTCCTCCCCGGCACATTTCTTTTCTTCCTCCTGGGCTCTTTCCCCACATCAGAAAAGAGAAAGAACAACACACAGCTGGGTGAATGCTTTACTGGTACTGATGGTAAAATGGGAAACTGACAGGAAACAGGGAAATGTTTGGCATTTCTCTGCCACTCTCTTATCAAATACTTTTAATCAAACAATGAAAAGTATTTTGGATGCATGCATAAAGTCAAACTTAGTCCTGAACAGGTGGAATTAGAAACATTTATTGAATTAATTATTGCATCAGATTTTAGAAACACAACACACATCTAGGCTTTATCAAACATATTTTTTCCCAAGATTTCAATTGCAAATATTTGGAAAAGGTTTAGGTAAGACCACAAAATTTTCCAATTGGGGTATTACCTCCCACTCCAAAGGTGAATAAAATCCAGCATAGAGGTAGACAGACTGATTTCTGAAACATTTTTAAAAGAGTGAATTGCTTTTATGAAGTAGGGGATAGGATGTGGCCTCTGTGATGAATCCAGACGTATAATTTCATCTGACTAAATATGAAACAGTTAGCTGCTAGCAGTATTATGCAAAACTCTAACCAACCCACCCACAGAGTGGTAGATATGGAAAAATCACAGAAGTGCTCTTAGTGCCTAGAGGTTTCCGAAGTTCTGCAGCGTTGATAGGTATAGATGTAGCTGGCAGATTAGCTTTTAAGCTTAATTGTTTTGTTGATTTTTAACAGCTGATCAGCTTCAGAAATTATATGGGGTCATTATTCAAAGATTAGGCTCATCTGGCAATTATACATTTCTTTGGTGTTTTGTTATTGCAAAAATATTTAAGTAACATAAAATTTATTTAGTTTGTGAATCATTTTAAAGTTAGTCACAACAAAGGAGAAAATAAATTTGCTTATTCTTGTACTGAATATTTTGATTAGCCTGTAAAAATAAAGCAGGTAATTGCTCACGGTGGCGCCGTTACATCTAATCAGTTAACATCTAAGTATGTTCTGCATTCATCCTTTTAGCTGCACCTTATAAATCTTTTTGAGGTCAGCAGGGAGTTCTGGACCCTGTCCCAGATGCCTCTGGGTGAGAGGGGAACTACTCCCTGAACAGCCAATCTGTCCATCAGTGGACTGAAAAAAGGAGACGGATGGCGAGGCCTTGCTCAGGCTAACCCCTACGGTTAATTTAAAAACTACAATTAATCTCAAGGTCTGAAATTTTTGCGTCTGCTGTCATCTCAGCACTCTGGAGGCCAGCAAAAAACTGTGGAAAAGCACTAAAAAAAATTATAAAATATTTAGTGCACTTTGCGTTTCAAACACTAAGTGTGTTTAAACACAAATTGTCTTCAGAAAATTAGAAAGACAACAGATCATTTTAGCTTCATATGTTTGAGTATTCCTTTCTTAACAGAATCGGGTGATTTAGGTGATTTGTTTTTAGATAAATCTCTTATTAAAACTTCTTACATCTGATTTCCAGAAATGACTAGAGCAGTACAGTGACTAGCAAGAGTCTTTAATTTATGTCAATTTAACTTGTTTTAAGTTATGTAATATTTAAACTACAAACTTGAATTAGTTTTATTGAAATTTAATGTAACAAATCATGTGAAGGATGTCATGATTTTATTCAAAAAATTTATTCAAATAATTTGTGAATAAAAGAAAAATTGTAGATGTTGCTTGAACGTTTTTGTCTTTTAGCTTCTTTTCTCAAGTGGCTCTGTTTCTTGCCATCCTATAGGCAGCTTCCCTCACTGTAGATCTGTGCGGTGAGGACCAAGAACCAGGATACTGTGCTGTGAGCAACGTGGCTGTTCACACTGACTGGTAAGAGAATCACACTTTCACTCATAAACATACAGCATCTGATTCTGTCATTTATCCTCAAAGTAAAGCAGAATAATATTTACATCATTTGGTGGTTAAGGGCAATGGAAATATTAAAAATTAGTAAAATAGGTCGTGTCAATTTTTTTTTTTTTGTGGTCTTTTATTGTGCAGTGTAGAAAAATGACCTTTAATGAACACAATAGGTCATATTTCTTCTTTAGTTAAGCTTCAAATCAGCTAATACAGTTTTTTTTTTGAGAGTTTACATGTTTTTTTGGTTTGGGCATGTGGGGATGTAATATAAAAAAAAGGTCTTTCATCCAAATTGTGAAACTGGCTGACCCACAGAATCTTTTTTGAAGATTTTCACTCTGTGTGCGGGGGAATATCTTAACTTGAATGCATGTGTGAGCTTTTGGGTCTTTCAGGATGAGCATGTCGGTGCGTGTGTATTTGCAGGATTCTGGACGTTTTGCCCAACCGGCTCTCGGTCGGAGGCGTCAGGTCAATTGAGCCGGTCCTTCATCGCCGTGGTCAGATTGCCACCCACGACTTTGTTGGCTGCATCATGGAGCTCGCCGTAAACGGCCGTCCGCTGGAGCCCAGTCAGGCCTTGGCATCGCGTGGTGTCCTTGACAGGTCCGCAGACCCACCGTCTCCATTTCTTTATCTTTTTCCCTATTTTCTCATTGACCAATCTTCCCTAACTTTCTCTGCGCCCGCTGTGAGACATCTGTTCACATTTTTAAATCCTCCTGGGTGCTTTCAAAAGATAGGTTTTTTTGTAAACAAATGGCAGACCTTTGATGATTGAAAGGCAGTTGCTGAATATTTTCTCGTCTATCTCAGCAGTGAATAGGGAAGCAAAGGCAGATCTTTTAATATGCTAATTCTCCTGGTTTCTGTTCTGCCACTCTTTAAGACAAATCAAAGCGTATGTGCTCTTGTTGTTGGAGTTTTCTTTTCCAGCAGACCCATTGGCTTCCTACTGTGAGAAGGAGTTGTCAAAGAGTCGTCTGATAGTCGGGATTTTGTATGCCTGTGTGTCCATAGATGCCCAAGACTGGAAGGAGCCTGCACCGCCAGTCCCTGCAGACATGGGGGCACCTGTTTGGACCGCTGGTCTTGGCAACAGTGTCAGTGTGTGGACGGCTTTACCGGAAAATTTTGTGAGAAATGTAAGTATCTGCTTTTGAATTGGTAATTTTATCAATTTTGTATAACTGTTCCCCCACAACAGCTGAAAATCCCCATTACTTAAACTACCAGTTTTTTTCTACATAAATCCTTAAATGTCAACATTCGTGAAGAAAACTGAGGGGCTCTGGTGGTAAATTGTGACTCTACAGCAACTACAGCACCACTGCGCATTAATTCTGAGGATTGAGACTCAGCAATGACAGATCAGGAGAAGAAATATGCCAGTAATCAGAACCAGAACACTTCCTCCTCGGGTCATCATAGAATAAGAATCGACTCAAACAGGCTTTTTTTAACCTTAATGGAGTTTTTTCTTAGTTTAAAACAATGGTTTGCTGATTTTTATGCTGCCAGTCCATTTAAAGCGTAAACGGTTACAGCCCTTAATAATGTAAAGGTCAAGTAAAATGTGGCAAGATCATTAAGACTCCAGATGCTTTCAAAAATGTTAAATATGTATCTGCATCACATTTGGCACAAATAATATTTTTCTGGTAAAAAAAGACTGAACCTTTCACATCATGAAACAACAGAATTTTTGTCACAAATGGGGGAAAAAATAATATATATGTCCCATTAGCCTTTTGTGTTAACCACTGTTGTTTTTAAATGTTTTTTATTAAGTCTTAAAGCAACTCTAAGTAACTTTTCAACAGTCATAAACTATTTTCATAATTTTTTGTTATTATATGTCGACTTATATTGCGTTTTATGACACCTCTGTCATGGCCCGCGGGAGTTTGCATCATTTTTACCGGCACTGACGAAGTTTGAGGAGGGTGGCAGGAACCCTGCCAAACATCTACAAATGTTCTGACTGTTTTACGGCATACATAACTTCCCCTGTTTCTTATTTTTAACATCATCATATGACATTGTTTCACCACAATTAAATTCATCACCTCGTCGCAATTCATCTTTCACACAGAATCTGGAAACAGAAATGTACTTCAATCTAACTGCAGGCGACCAGGAGATCAGGATTTTGGAAAGCTTTGTGCTGGTACTCACAGGAAATGCAGTCTTCCTTCAAACAGAACACTATCGCTTTTGTCCTCACTGGCCATCAAAATCAACCTAAACTTAAACATCTTTAGCATTGCTTTAACATCATTCTGAGCCCTTAAGCTTAAAAATTGTATAATAATAGCATCTCCTTGTACTCACTCCTAAAAATTGGACAGGTAGCAATGTATCAAGGCTAAAACTTACTCTGTAACTCTGACTTTTTATATAGTGTGGCACATCAGGAAATATGTTTTCATAGTTTTTCATCGCCTAATTATAAACATAAGTTCATGCATTTTATGGATGACATATTTCAAACACTACAGTGACAACTAAACCCCAATGTTTTACAGCTTAAATTGAGGAAAGAAACATTTGATCAAATCAAAATAAACTCTTTTGGATTGCTGTTGATTATGCTTTTGATCTTGATCTGTGATGTTTTTCAGACTTGTTTGAGTTATGATTTCAGCTGCATATCGAATGCATGAGCCCCTGAAGCTCATGATAACATGAGCTTCAGGGGCTTATGTTGCATTTATTAAATTCATATTTGGCTAAAAAAAAGTTATTAGAACGTTTGGAACATGAAATCATATCATATCATGCACTTAAAGGCTCAGGCTTATGTAATTAATAAAAACATACATTTAAACTACATTAGGTTTGGATGATTCAAGTCACGTTTTAGGTATTTGGGTTCGGTTCTTTCTGAAAGCCTTGGTCCATCAGAGAGTATATATGAGGATTTAATGGTTCACTCAAAAACACATTTGCTGTATTGGGGATTCCCACACATACTGGAAGGTATTTGTAATGACTGGTGGGAGTTTGGGGACAAATATGTGGCTGTGGAATTGGGAACATAATTTAAAAACCACAGGCAAGGAGGAAATTTACTTGGCATTTGTTCCGCCAGTAACATTAGCAGCGACTCATAGTTCTTTCTGTCTTTTTGCTTCAGACATGACAGCAGACACGGCCCTGTCTCTGGATGGCACCGGCCGCCTTGACTACGCCCTAAAGCAGGGTCCCAAACGTGACATCCTGCTCAGACAATCGCTGCAGGGTGGCCCATCCGACAGGATCAGTCAGAGCAGCTTGGAGGTCAAGTTCAGGACACGGAGCAAGACCGGCACGCTGTTGCACATTCAGGAGAGCAGTAACTACACCACTGTTAAGGTGAGGAAGGAAGTTAAGGTCTGTTTTTCATAACCAGAGTGATTAAATGTCATCCTATCCAACTCAATTATGTGATTACACCTCCTAAGTTTAGGTTTTCACCCAGTTGAGGCACAAAACAGTGGAAAAAGTAAGAGGAAAACTCCAGATAAATGATTGCGTGATTCAACAGTTGGTTCATCTCCGCACCTCATCAAAAAACTTATCTCACACTCAATAACCTTGCAATTGAAGGCAGAGATAAAAGCAAACTTTTTCCAATAAAATCTCCATCTTGGCTCCTACAAATGGACATTTCTGGCAGTGTGTTCCAACAATGAGCTAAAAGTTTTAAATCCCGCACGAACAGGCATGTTTGTTAAGACGAGTCTTGTGGGATACAGCATAAAATGGTGAGCAGGCACAGACTGTAGAAAAATACTGGTTTATTGAACTGGGAAAGTACTGAATGGTAAAGTCCTAGAGATACAATGCCAAACCAAGCACTGCAGGCCCTAAAGCTCAGGTGTTTACTCGTAAATTTAGCCAGTCAAGACAGTTCATTAGTCAAAGATCATGAGAAACAGTGTACAACTTTTGATAACCTGATCTGACATCCTTTTGTGGAGTTGTACAGCAAAGCTTCAGAGTACTTGACTTTCATCATCACCTCTAAAAGCAGCATGCTTTGCAGTTTTCAGCCCTGGAACTCACAGGTCTGAGCTAGGATGTCAAGGATAGTGGTCTTAAAATGTGTATAAGCATATTTCCAAACCATTTGTAGTTAATTATAATAGTGACTAAACAAGTATTTGCATGTGGATAAAATTACAGAGTCCACTGTTTTTGTAATAATGGATTTAAAATATCGAATGTAAGCATTTTATGGGAATATGCAAGAAAAATAAGTTATGTTAGATGCTACAGGTTTCAATTAGCAATCTAAATATTTAACATAAAGACAAAGTTGGATCTTTGCAGCAAGAAACATTTCAAATTTCCGTGAGATCATTTTGCCACTATATTAAGAAGCTGATTACTTATAATAAAAAAATGTATTCAAACACAGGCTGTCATCAGTACAGACTGACTGTAGAAAAAATTTGCCCGTCTTTCTGAAACATCTCCCATTTAGTCCCGCTCCTCTTTTCCTCCCCCCTTTCTGACTGAACGTGGAAAGCTGGCTAAAGGGGACCAAACTTTCGTTTATCGCCTTTAATTTTCCTTTCAGACTTCTTAGCCCCGTTGACCACTTCCCAGCTCTGATTTGGTCTTTCCGCACAGAATGTCTTTTGGTGCTCATCAAATCGCCATCTGAACTTTCCAAAGTATAAAAAAAACTATATAAAACAGAAACCTTGGTGTGGGAATGCATACTGTTCAGATATACATGTTAGTAGGGCTATATAAACAGTAATATCAAAAAACAAGATGTTTTAAGTCTCATAATTGGTTTTCCAGCTTTTGAGCCTGTGTAGTCTTTGGCTTGAAGTGCTTTTCCCATTTTAAATCCATTCTTCCGGAAGCTACTTATCATGGCTAACTTTTGAGTTCTTTGTAAAGGGAGGAGAACAAGATTACTTTTCCATCAAAGTGAGGAGAACACGAGCTTACCATTCACAGAAAAAGCCACAAACTCATAGCGGACGCCAAAGGGAGGCTTATTAATTTTGTTTAAAGAGACATTCTGTGCTCTTTTTTCCTCAAGTCAGAGGATGAAGCATTGCAGTTCCTGTGAATCCATTTGTTCTCAGGCTTTTGATCCTCCTCTGGGTGAACGGCATGAGCAGAAACACGCACCTAGTGAGAACAAGATAGAGTGCAGCATGTCTCTGGCACAGGAAAGATTTATGAGCATAAAGCAACGTTGTTAGCTTCTGATCTCTGACCTCTGCATCCCAGAGTAAGAGCAGTTTGGTGTTGGTTTGATTCAAACTCAGATAAGAGGTTTCTACTTTAAATCTTGACTAATGTAGGAATGACAACCAATCGCATCAAACTGGAAGAGTTTTGTTGTTTTTTTGTCTGTGTTTATGTAGCTTCCCCTCTCAGGCCAAACTCAACAGAACCTTATACAGTTTGGGGGAGTCAGCGTTGTGTTTACCATCATGTTTGATATGTTCGTTGTTTATATTCACTTAGAAATAAAATGTTTCTTGCTTGTTTTATTTAATTTTCAGAAGCACATAAAGTCTTAAATTAAAATAGCGTCTTACTCTAGTGGCTTTGACTTACATTTAGAAACTGTAAATTTAATCTGAAGACAAGAGAAACAGTTCTTATTTAAAGTTTCAGCAGTTTGAAGCCCACAGTAAAAGAGATCTTTAGACATTCCTGTTTAAACATCATATGTATATTTCTGGACACATTAGGTATGAACCTGACTGTGGAGATGTGCTTTTTGGCTCTTCTCATTATTCTGTGATTATGTAACTAAATATGTTAATTGCAATCCTACTAACTATTTCTTTGTCTATTTCTGTTCCATCAATACATGTTTAATAACCTTCTTTAGTAATTGCCTGCATAATCCTGTTGACGAACAGTACCTTAACAATTTTTAACAATGATTTTCCAAGCTAGGATAAAGTCAACAATAGTCTAAAACTACATACTAACACTGAGAGTAAAAAAACAAAACTCGTTTAACATCTGAGGTATTCAATTCATGTGTATTAATACAATAGTAATTACAAAAAAAAAAGAAATAAAAAGTAATTATGTGGAAACCAAAAGAGTGCCACTCATTCTTATAAGGAGTCCATTGGCTTTAAAACTTGTTTCATAAATATTTAGATTTGATATAAATATATTTTTTCTATATTTCTATATTTTTTTTTAAACATTTTGGATCATTTTGTTCCCCAGATAAGATTTCCAAATATAGGAATCTACTAATAGAATTCCCATTTCATTTGTGGTTTTAACCAATAAACCTAGCATTAGAAACATAAGTTCATCTTTTATGGATTTTTTTTAAAGAAAACTGTAGAGTTTTAAGAAACCTATGCACTCTGAATTTATCCTAAAACTATCCTGGCTCTTCCATTGGGCTGTCATAGTAGTAATACTAAAAACCCCAAACTTTCTTTCTGTTTCTATCTCAGTTGAGGAGCGGCAACATTAACTACATCTCGGACGCAGGCGTTGGTGGGAAGGTGGAGAGATCTGTGGGAAACTCGGTATTGTCGGACGGCCAGTGGCATATCTTCCGGATGTTTAAGAACAGCTCGTACATTGTCCTCCAAGTGGACAGTGGGCTCCCCAAGTTCATTCAACACGCCACCCAAGACTTCGGAGGTCTTGCTGTTCAGTCCCTCTCACTGGGCGGGATTCCGCCTGGACTTGCTCAGCAAAAAACTGGAGCTGGTAAAAAAATACTCAGATTACTCAGAAGTGTCCTATAAATTCAGTCGTTGTTTCCAAGAGTCACAAGGTTGTTTCTCAACTGATTATCCCTATTTTCATTCTGCCAGCAAAAATTTCAATAGAAATGCTGATGTCCACCAGCCTTTGGCAATATTAACTGCAAATTAAAAAAAGAGGATCTGGGGACATGAGGGAAAAATGTCATGATGAACAAAAATGAAAGACTTAAGGAATCAGTTAGTGTGTCAGTAAACCATATAATGTGTTTCACTTAGTTAATTAAGGAATCAATCTTATTGTAATTCTTTGAATAGAACAGTAGATCTGTAGTGTGGACAATTAATGCTAAAGACATCTCCAAAAACATATTCACATGAAACATAATAGCTACAGGCAATGCCTTAAGTGCAAAAATAATTACTGGTTCTTAATGTGATGTCATACAAATAAGGGACATAAACATTTAAATGCATTTATTTCCATGTTCAGTAAAATCAAGTTCACAGACTAGAATTTTCATCTGATGTAGTGGTGAAGATATAAAACATAAATGGGAATAAAAATTTACAAAATATCCCACATGTGCAAATGCACGTAGTCTACGTATTCTTCATAGGTCTGATGGCTCAGGGAAAGAAACTATTCTCAGGGTGAGAACTATTTGCCACAATCCAACCTGCACAACCTACATTTCAGAATGTGTAAAGTTCCTGTAGTGGTCCTAGGATGCAGCCATTCACCTTGTCAGCAGTTTGCACAACGCAATGAAATCTAAGTCTTTCTCAGGCTCTGGCTCTGGTGAACCACACAGTGATGGAGTAGGTGAGGATGGACTTGATAATGGCTAAGTAGAACTGTACCATCCTTTGTTGAGCCTTTTTGATGAGGGAGCTGATGGTAGACTCCAACATAAGTTCCTGCCTCATAGTAGTGCCCATGAAGTGGAAGGATATCGATTTAAATGTCAATTCAAGAAACAATTACAGTTGAAGGAGTAGTAATGACCAAGTGGTCAGAAACACAGTACCGACTTAAAGCACTCATTCAAGGTCAAAGCGAATTTATATACATACCGGAAAACCTTTCAAAATGCCTGGGTTCATATGGCTTTTGTATTCGTACACAGATACAGCATCCATCCATCTTAAAATTTTTACTTTTTTTAGATATGTTCTTATATTTGTGAATCTGTTAGTAAATAGAGTTAAAATAATTTCTGTGTATTCCTGTTATTATGTGTCACTTAAATATATTCACATATACATCTCAAAGGTATAAAAATATGAGACAAATACTGACATAACTACTAAATTGGCTTGTAGGCCAGGAACTTACGTGCATCTAAAAAGGCTATCTAACTGCTAAAACTAAGAATTATAACTAGTTATACACAAAAGACACAACATTAGTTTAATTGACCGTATTTTGGATAATTCATTGTTTTGGTGCTGAACTTCTTCCCAGCTCAGCTTTTTTTAGCTGGTTTTAAATCCCAGATCAGATGTCCTTGAGTTATAGTTTAGAGAAGGTGAAGCAGAAGGTTTCCAGGGGTAGGTAATGCAACACAGTACATTTTAGGATTTCAAGGGGAGGGAAAAACAAGGCTTAAACTATGTACTAATATGGTAAAAATTTGCCATTTGAATGATTTGTTGAGGTCTTTTACAAAGGGACCGTTTCAAAACAAACACACTCTCAGCACGCAGACCTGTGGCAGGCTGCCTGTTAACCAACGTTTGCCTCAGTGTGTGTCTGCACATTTAGGTTCTATTCTGTGCTCGCTGCTTCTGAGCTAATGAAAAGACACAAATGGATTTAATCTGCTCTGGGATAAATTCAATAAAAACCTGTTTACATCTGTGAGGCACTGCTGTTAGGCAACAGGCTGAATTAGACCCAGAGACATTCATCCAACCCAGATCCATGTCTTGAAGCTGTAATGGCCCTGACGATAGATGCTCTGTTAGAAAATATTATATGTCTTCCTTTAAATTGTCCAGTGACAAATGAAGAACATATTTTAAATATGCAAATATGTTTTTTTTAAGGGGAGGAGCTTTCCATGATAAATTACCAGTTTGTTTTGTTTTTGTCCAAAGCTTGAACTTATTACCCATCCAAACAAAATTCCTTTACCCCTGAATATAGCTCCCAGTTCCTTTTGTTTATGAGGACATGATCCAGGGCAAATTATTCTCCTAAAGGCCTCTGTTAAGTACAGGTTACCTGCTGCTGTTTTTTCTTGTTATTTAATTCTTTTTTTAACCTGTGTTTCTACAGGTTTTGATGGCTGTCTAGCGTATGTAAAGTACAACGGTGAAAACCTGCCATTTACTGGAGAGCACAGTCTTGTGGCTTTAAGTACGACTAGTTCATCTGTAAAGATCGGCTGCAGAGGACCCAACTTGTGTGAGAGTAGCCCTTGTTTAGATGGCTTGATGTGCGTCAACCAATGGTACACGTATCAGTGTGTCCCGCCTGGCGACTGTTCCTCTAATCCCTGCCAGAACCAGGGCAGCTGCATCCCAGATCCACACTCCGGGTTCACCTGTATCTGCTCCGAATTTTACACTGGCAAGACCTGCGAAACTCTGGTGGCCTGTCTGGGTGTGCAGTGCCCTCAAGGTACTGTCTGCACCACAGCTGACAATGGTGGCTTTGTCTGCAGTCCCAGTCCTACAGTAGAAGCTATGGTTCTACCAATCTGGGCTGTGCCGGCTATTGTCGGCACCTGTGCCACAGTCCTTGCCTTGGTGGTACTCAGCCTGATCCTGTGCAACCACTGCAAAGACCGGAACAAGACCAAAGTGCCAAAAGATTCCAAGGAGAAGAAACCTAATGAGAAGAAAAAGAAGAAGAAAAAGAAGAAGGGTAGTGAGAACGTAGCTTTCGATGATCCAGACAACATCCCACCTTATGGCGATGACATGACAGTACGAAAACAACCAGAAGGGAACCCTAAGCCTGACATTATTGAGAGGGAGAACCCTTACTTGATATATGATGAAACTGACATTCCCCACAACAATGAGGCTGTTCCCAGTGCTCCCTGCGCTCCCTGTAATGGACAAGAGGCGGATATTGAACATTATGACATAGACAATGCCAGCAGTATCGCACCATCAGATGCAGATATCATCCAACACTATAAGCAATTCCGGAGCCACACTCCCAAGTTTTCCATCCAGAGACACAGCCCACTAGGCTTTGCCAGACAGTCACCGTTACCACTCGGTGCAACAAGTTACACTTACCAGCCTCAGTACACACAGGCACTTAGGTCCACTCCACTCAGTCACTCTCACTCAGCTTGTCCTACCCCCAACCCACTCTCTAGGCATTCCCCAGCTTCGTTTACCAAACCCTCTTCCTTCTACCGCAACACTCCTACCAGAGACCTAAACTTGGCTCGCCGTGAAGGAAGCCCACTGGACATGCAGAATGATATATGCCAACCTCCACCCATGTTTAACTACGCCACCCGGCTGGGAAGGCGTAGCAGGAGTCCACAGACAATGGCCGGTCATGGCCACACCTCTAGGCCGGGTAGCCGGCTGAAGCAGCCAATCGAACAGATCCCTCTAGAGACTGGCCCTCCAGTGGGGCTGTCTATTGAAGAGGTGGAGCGGCTTAACACGCCACGTCCGCGCAACCCCAGTATCTGCAGTGCCGACCACGGCCGCTCTAGCTCAGAGGAGGACTGCCACAGGCCATTGTCAAGGGTTCGCAACCCGGCTGATGGTATTCCTGCTCCAGAGTCCTCATCTGAAAGCGACTCACATGACTCCTTCACCTGTTCAGAGATGGAATATGACAGGGAAAAGCCCGTCTCCTACAGCTCCAGAGTTCCCAAGCTCTCGCAAGTGAATGAGTCAGATGCTGATGATGAGGACTATGGCGGACGGCTCAAGCATAGGAGATACTCCAGCAGACGGGCAGAAGGAGGACCTGGCATCGTCCAGACACCTTCTGCTGAGCAGCACTACACATTGCCCCACAAACTGGGACAGCAAGCTGGAGGCTTCAACTGGGACAATCTATTGAACTGGGGGCCAGGATTTGGACATTATGTTGATGTGTTTAAGGACTTAGCTTCACTTCCTGAGAATGCTGCAGCAACAGACATTGAAATGAACAGTGGTGATGGTTCAGTAACCATTCTTAACGAAGGAGAAGCCGAGCAATATGTATGAGACTATTTATTACTGTGTTGTAGAATTTTGTCAATCTCCATTCTAAAAAAAAAGACGGATGTATATTTTGTGAGTACATTGAACTGTATATTTTTATTGATATTCAAGAGAAAAAGACGACTTTTAATGTAGTAAGGCAGAAAACCAGTGAATGCTTAAATTCTTGCCACCTTGGAATAGTTTAGCAGTCCTTTCTAGGTTCAAAGTCAAAGTGTACAAAGTGTTCATTCATCTTTCTGACACCTTATTACAGTTTATCCATTGTCACTTGATGGCTTTAGGAAGGAAACTAAACTGTATTCAATTTTCAAGCTTAGATTATCTTGATCAAACCTTTTTGTTTTTTATTACCAGTAAAATCTCCCCTCCCTACAAAATTCTGTCACAGTTAGAGCCAAGAGCTAAGAAAGTGGCTAAATATTAACTCTCAGAATTTTAATACTAACTTGACTAAAGGAATCTGTTTTAGGGATGCATTATTGATTTTCCTAAAAAGAAGCATGTGTGTTTGATCTAAAAGCACCTGACGCAGCCTTTCTGTGTTAAAACAAGAGCTTGTTGCGGACCCCACGAATTATCCAATCTCCTTTCATCCATCTTTGCCTTACTCCAGTTCCTCCCCTAAGACTGGCTAAACACTCCTAAAGTGAAAGGTAATCACGTCTGCTGCCTTACAGACATTTGAGGATTCTGTTTCATTTGCCTGAGGGGATAGACTTTTCAGAGATTTTTGTTTAGGAAAAAAATTGCAACAACACTCTCTGAACAGCCAATTTTCTCTCTGACACTTATGAAAATAATAATGTTCAACCTGTACACATGAACTGAACTAAAACTCAATGAACTTATGTACATTCTTATTATTATATGAGAAATTACGGTCATTTGTCATGTTGGTGGTGTTTTTATGTTGACATGTATGGTTGTTACATTTTTGTACTGTTCATTAACTTAAATTACTCTAGCAATGTTTTTATGCAAATTTTCATACGCTGAAATGTTACGTTCTTACTTTCAGGGAAAGTAAGATTGATTACTTATTTTTTACATTTGTTACATATGTAACATCAGTATTTTCCACTTTTGATAAAACTATAACATGCTGTATGCTTTGTACCTGTAAAAAGCCAATAACAGAATAAAAAAATGTATTTATTTTAAAGGTTTCTCAATTCTTTGGTTATAGCAACTCATTGAGATTAATTTAAGCATCTGCAGGTTTTGAAAATAGATAATAATCATTGGAAGCAAGTTATTCTCCATCTGTGTAGAATTTTGAATGATACACAGTCTTAAGAAAACATATAAGAAAGCAGTTCATGGCCCGAATGAAATCTAGCCAGATTGCTTAAAGCCAAACAAAACATTGAGAGAAATCCATGACACATGGCACCCTAGTGCTTTTTTCAACTGTTTACATTTACTTTATTAAAGAGAACCCTTATGTTCTATCATGGCTTGGTCATTCTACATATTTATCTGCTCTGTAATGAAAGAGGGAGGGTAGAAAGCATTTACAGCTCAAATTTTGACTAATGAAATGCTCTGATGTTGATAAAGTAATAAACCTTAGAATTGAAAATAGCTTGGTTTAATGGAAGGAGCAAATACGTGGAATTGTTTTCTTATTTGTCAAACTTAAACTTTTAACTTTGATAATCAATGTAATAAAAAATAAAAACAAAGAAAATAATCAAAATGCCATTGGGAGAAAATAATGAATACAAAACCTAGTTACTTGTTTTAATAATTGGTGGTAAGATTTTTATCCCACAAAGAAGGAATTTTGACGCTCAATTTAGACTGAATGAATGCTCCATAAAAATAAATGTACCTTGTATATTACTTAAGTGACTAGTGCTGAGTCAGACTTTCCTGAATAGCAGTTAATCGGGTTGAGTCCTACCTAAAGAACATGAAGATTATCAAGTTGGTAACAATGTTTTATCTTGGGGCCATACCTGCTGATTGTTGGCATGCCGCCACTAAAATGTATAACACAGGCTCGTAATTTGGAAAAATTTGGTCCATTGGACAGAATTGAATGTTGGTAAACATTACTACATTTAAATAAACCTTTTAGGGACCATCATCCCGGTCCCCAAGAGCTCCGCAGTGACAGGTCTGAATGACTATCGGCCAGTAGCCCTCACACCGATAGTCACAAAGTGCCTCGAGAGACTGGTTCAGACCCACATCGAAGCCAACATCAGCGTCACCGTTTATCCACACCAGTATGCTGACAGGAAAAATCGATCCACAGAGGACGCCATTTCCTCCGTGGTCCACACTGCCCTCACTCACCTGGAGCAGAAGGATTCATATGTTCGTGTGCTGTTTGTGGACTTCACATCTGCCTTCAACACCATGAGTCCTCAGACTCTGATTAATAAACTTTCCTCACTTGGTCTGAGCTCTTCCATCTGCAACTGGGTCCTGGAGTTCCTGACCAACAGGCCGCAGTCTGTGAGGATTCACAACATCTCCTCCCCCACCATCACCCTCAGCACTTGCTCCCCTCAGGGCTGTGTGCTGAGCCCCCTCCTGTTCACATTGCTCACATATGACTTCTCGCCTATCCATCCAGGTTGTCATATTGTGAAGTTTGCGGACGACACGGTAGTGGTTGGATGCATCACAAACAGTGATGAGTCCAGCTACAGGCAGGAGGTGGAACACCTGGAGGGCTGGTGCAGAGATAATAACCTCTGCATTAATGTAAAGAAAACCAAGGAGATGATTGTGGACTTCAGAAAGGGCAAGCATGCCCCGCTCCCCGTGCACATGGGAGGATCTGCGTAGGAAGTAGTCAACAGCTACGATACTTGGGTGTACTCCTGAATAACAACCTCACCTGGACCAACAACACTTTCATTCTGGTCAGGAAGGCGCACCAGGGGCTCTACTTCCTCAGGAGGTTGAGAAGAGCTGGACTTGGGAGCTCAGTCCTCACCTCCTTATACAGATGTGTGGTGGAGATTGTCTTGTGCTCCAGCATCAACGTGTGGCATGGAAGCTGCTCTGCTGCAGACAGGAAAGCTCTGCAGAGAGTGGTGAAGCCTGCACAGAGGACTGTTGGAGTCAACCTCCGCAGCACCACAGACATGAAGGACACCACACCCAGCACACTCACTTTTTGTCCCGCTCCACTCAGGCAGGAGGCTGCGGAGCATCAAGTGCAAATCCACCAGACTGAGAAACAGCTTCATTCCTGAAGCTGTGAGACTCTCAAACACACTCAATCACAAATGAAAAACACTTTCTCATTTAACCGGCACTGTTCACTTTAATATCACAGTTTAAAATGTCACTTTAAAATGTCAATTAATATGTCACTTGCCCTCCGAATTTTCATTGCTGCTATGTCCGAAGTCCCATATTGTATATTCTGTGTCCGTATTGTAGATTATCTGTAGTCAAATCCTATTTCTCGCATATTTATTTATATTTTATTATATTATTTAAAATTGCTATCAGGGTGTAAACTGGACCGTGGGATTAGAATTTCGTCCCACCTCATGTACCACATGTGATGTGATGACAAATAAAATTCCTTGATTCCTTGAAATAAACCTTTTACTGATTTATGTACAGAAATGTAGAAAGTACTTGAAAAAACTTTCTTAAGTAAATGTAGAAATACCCTAACTGAAAACGACTTTGGCAAAAGTTGAAGTCCCAGATAAGAATAGTACTTGAGTAAAAGTCTTAAAGTAGCTCAAAATAAATGTACTTCAGTAACAAAAGAAACTTTTGAAAAAAATATACTTTAGTATCAAAAATAAAAGTACAAGTATTTTATAGAAGACATGAAAAGAAACAACCAACCCAAGATTATTCCCCCCTTGTATTTTTATTTCACTTATTTCAGGTGGATGAAATGTGGTGAAGGAAACGACGTTCGGAGAACCCTCAACCTGCAGTTACGGCTAATATTCACCAGAGTAGCGTGCTTGGTTCTTCTCGTCCTCTCGGACCGGCGCGTTCAAGATAATTCTTTGATTATTTTGATTTGTAATGAGTAACGAGGTGGCAAATGTCAAAGATATGATGTAAAAGTAAATTAAACATAAGTTAAAGTACAAATCCTAAATAACACTACTTAAGTATTGTAACAAATTACATGTACTTCGTTACTATACACCTCTGTTTATGCAGCAGTGGCAGTTATGTGTTTATTTGCTGACTATACCCCAACAATACTAATATGTAATAAGTGGAACCCTCCAGTAAAATTCAGTGTGAAAGGAAAAAAATTCTATTGGAGCTTCAAGCCGTCTTCGGCTTAACACCCCTTTACACAGATATTCCCTATCACTAGATATTTGGACAAGAAGCAAGTCAAAATAACGGAGCTTTTTCTTCCTCCAGTACGGTTTGAACTGAGCTGTACTTCAACTGTGCGGCCAAAGGAATACCCCACAAATATGCAGGGCAGTGGGTCCTGAGGAACAGGGTTTCTCAACCAAGAGACGAAACTTTACATTTTCTCAAGAACAAATATCAGGAGCTGTGTCTGCCCTCTATAGGTGTGCAAGAGGGCCCTCCAGCAACAGAGGGGAACATTGCTTAGCACAGCGTTGTAGCATGTAAAACCTCAATAAGGACAGAAGGGAATATGTCTTCTTGCTTGTCACTGGGGGCAGCGAACTTAAGGGGTGTTCCTGTTCTCTTTCCCACAAATGCCACCTTTCAATGTTTTTTCAGACAGCTGCTCACTTTATCTGATTGTAAGGTTGGTAATGAAGTGTTTAAGGATTAATTGCAACATTTACCTTTAAAAGCAAACATTGTATATAACTTTATGGAACACAGTCCTGAAGAACTTTGAGCATGTCTCATTACCTTTAATGTAAATGTGTTTTTATTTCACTGAGCTGTGAGCGTTTAATGTTAAAAATGACTTTTTACTTCTCATTTTGAAATGTCAGCTGTGATGTGTTTCACAGTGATGAGAAGCAAATTATTAATCCTGAATGAAGGTGTGAATGAAATGAGACCCATTTTTCCGTGATAAATTGCTTTCTTGTTGTTTTTTCTTTGCTGAGGTTGTGTCAGTCATCAAATCATAACTTATAGTAGGATGATGTCCAAACTGACATAATTGTGGTTTAAAAAAGGCTTTATAAGCATGAACACATTCATTTTTAGATCACACACATTCCTCTCACTCCTCTAATTTGACAGTGGGATGTGACCCTGACTATGACATGAGAGGAGCTAGCTTTAAAAAAACAGATGTGACACATCTCTACATTCTGCTGATTTTTATGTGTTTTTTTTATTATTATTTTGGGATTAAGTGGACACTGAAAAGTGGTCAAGCATCTAACAAAAATAATATAAATTGCTTTTCACATTGTTAGTGAGGCTGTTAGGACCGCAACATTGGGGGCTGAGCCCAACAGATAGAACTATATACTTATTTGGCATTATCATTGTGTAAACACAGTTATACCTCTTTTTTGTCTTCAAAGTGCACAGATGTCAATATATCACACACGCTTTGCTGTTGCCTTGCCCTGACCCTAAGCTAGCATCAAAGCTTAGGGTCAGGACGTTTTAATGTGTGCGGGACTGGAGCTTTGGTTAAAAGTTTCCAGTAAATTAAAGTAATACTCTTAGCATTGACCAATCTCAAATAAATATTTAGTTTTTTATGGAAGCTAAAAGTTAATAATAATGATAATAACAATTATTGTATAGTAATAATACATTTTATTTGTAAAGCACTTTACATTTAAGAAAAATCTCAAAGTGCTACAGAATAGCAGCTAAAAGCAAATATTAACATAGAAAGTAATAAAAAATAACTTATTTGAAGATGGAGAATTATTCCATAAAAGTAACAGTCTGTTTGTATTTGACCGGTGTCAGAAAAGACAAAATGACTGCATCGAGAGAAATGTAACCACACCTGCCATACCTGGTGCTGCCATGTTCCAAGGTGTTAATATAAAGAGGTCTTTTGAAAACTTTGTGTTGTTCCTTTATGTCGGAGAAAACAATTTCTGTTGGACTTTGAATGACATTGACAACTAAATTGGTATTAACAGAAATGGTTTGTAAAATAAGAAATAAATTGTGTTTCAACTCTCTGAATTTAGCTGGACCAGGTATGCTTTTTTGAAAAATCAAATACTACCTTTACTAATTGAATTGAAATAGGCTCACTCAGAGGTTTATTCACAGCAGGGTTGAAACTGGCTTTGTAGGGGCCCTAGGAGAGATGCCTCTGGTTTATCAAAGTAGGATAAGGATATTCCTAACCTTTTAGATTCAGATTTTAAAATAAAATTAGAGATGCTTTGATTTAACTAACATTGTACACCAGAAAGCTTTCTTGTGGTTATGTAACAATCTACCAAAGTAATTGTGGTTTTATTTGAGTACAAAATCTTTGGATTCTTTCCCCATCTGCCAAATAATTTTGTATAATAAAACTTTAATGAAGCACTCAATAATCAATGTGAGTTTAGGACCAACAGATACTAGCCAGCTAAAAAATTATCTGAATCTAGCTAGCAGGAGTTATAAACTTGATAAAGTATTCCATTAAAAAGGCTTTAAACCTCAACATATCCAGCCCACATCACTATCTATGTTTGTCCACTGTTTTACTTCCTCCATTTCTTTTACTTCTGGTTTTTGTGGCACTAATGGTCCACTAAACGTCTTAAAGATATTCTTTGTCTGGTTTACTATTTTCGCACACAGGATCAATACGCGATTCACATCAAACTTGTTCATGGCTCACTACACCACTCTTTGTGGGACCAAGGTCCAATAAACATGACCTAAAAATGGGAGAACATGAAACAACAGTCAACATTAATCTTTGCAGTTTACCTCATTTACATCCTATATTTATTTTTAAGACATAAAATAAGTATGTATATATCGTTCATATTACTGTAATCTCAGGGAGGTAAAACAGGGATGGCCAAGTTATCCTCCTTAGGCAGTTAGGTTCTGCAGAGTCCTTCAAATGACCTAGGTATTTCAGTCATGTGTGCTGAAGTAGAGGCACATCCTGAAGTTACAGGGCACCCTCCATAAGAACGACATTTTTAGACCCCTACTTACAAGTTCTGCATTTTTACTATAGTTAGTCTTGATTCTCCTTCCACTGCACACCTAGTCCTAGTTTTATAAATTTAAATCTAGTTGTTTTTCTTCACAGTAAGGATTCAGGTCTGTGTAGAACTTGCCTACTTACTCACTCAGGAGAGCTTTCAGCTGTGTTGCAACATCTAAAACATCCATGATGCTTTTTTACTGAAAAATTCATCTAAACAACTTCTGCTGCGGCCCTTTAGTTTAACACAAAAACAAAAAAATGGTAAACCATTAGTGAGGTGCTACAGTATTAAAGATTGCTCAGTTTCTATCCCCTCATTAGCAGGATCTGCTTATGGCCTTGCTTGTTGATAAACAAATTGCTTCTCCATCCCCAGAAAGCTCCCTTTGCTTGGTCAACATAATTAACCTACAATAAAATTAGCCAAAAGTCTTATGAGTCTTCTTCAGGTCACAACTTCATCAAAGCTGTAAATTTTTCCTTTGATAAGTGCTTTCATTCTGAATGTTTTGAAGCCAGAGTTTCCTCTCAACAACATTAAAGCTTCCATGAGGAGCCGGAGCTGTTTGGAAATGAAAGGGAAAGATAGATGTGTGGGAGTCCATGGTTGTGTGAGGCAGATGACGACTCTCCCATCTCTGGAGAACTTGCTGTCTAACTTAAACTGTGTGGTTTACTACAGCTTAGAAGGATTTGGACTGATCCAGGCTCTAGTTGCCTCAACCCTGAGAACATTTACAGAGGCATATGATAGATGTTAAACAGACAGTACTGTCATTTTAAGATCCTTGGCTCAAGTGTCGCCATGAGGAACGGCTCTATGATGTGCTGTAGAGGCAACACATCTGCTGCAGATCCACTTTGCGACACTCTGCTTGTTCAGCAACTTTCCTTTTCTTCATTTTGTTATCCAACAGCGGATGACGCTGACTCAGGTGCCGGCTTTGGCACACTATTATGTCAATCACTTTAAATGTTTGAAAAGAGGATACTCCCACGGTTTGTCTTACAAATTACTTGAAAATTTTCAACCAAACATTTAGTGGTCCTGAACTTTGCCTTTGTGATATCCTAGTGTTTAAATTTAAAATCTAGTCTTGAAATGAAGGAATAAATTCATTTTTCTGCATGACACACAGAGGAAGTTGTAAAATTGATGTGGGGATTTTAGCAACAGATTTGGGGTCTGGGGCCGGGGTAGTTTGGGTAGTGCATTACTCAAGCAACACACGCTGGGGTTTAGGTTAAAGTGCTCACAAATGCTCTCCATGTTGGGATGCAGCTGCTAGTAGATATGTCCCATTTTAACTAGTTCGGTGTTGTCATGATGTGTGTTTGGTTTAGTTCTGTTTCTTCCTGTGTCTCGTCAGTCCGCCTTCACTCACAGCTGTCAGCAATAATTCACTCATCTTCTCCACCAATCACACCCCGGTTCCACAGTATATAGGTCTCATGCAATCTTTCACTCACCGCTGGATCGCCTGTTGCAGTTCCCCGTTGTTTCTAGCTTTGCCTTCTCGTCTCTCCATGCTATCCCTCGTTGCCTCTAGCCTTGCCGTCTCTCCATGCTATCCCTCGTTGCCTCTAGCCTTGACTTCTCGTCTCTCCATGCTATCCCTCGTTGCCTCTAGCCTTGCCTTCTCGTCTCTTCCCGTTATCCCTCGTTGCCTTGCCGCCTCGTCTCTCCATGCTATCCCTCGTTGCCTCTAGCTTTGCCTTCTCGTCTCTCCCCGTTATCCATTGTTGCCCCTAGCTTTGCCTTCTCGTGTCCCTGTATCATCTCCCTGTGGTCATTCCGTGTTGTCCTTCCTGAGGTCCTCCCCTGATGTTCCTCGCCTCCCGTCTCTTAGTTTCTCGGTCCCTACGTCTCTGGTAAGTCTCTTGCTCTAACTCTTAGTCCTGGCTCTTCACCTCGGTCCCCTTGTCTCATCCCGTGTTCCCTGTTTGTCTTAGTTCCTTAGTCCCCGGTTCCTGAGTACTCCCCTCGTGATTGTTATTGTGGTTATTGTTATTCTGTTC
>JAVLVB010000408.1:929106-947440 GCA_032876305.1 Orestias chungarensis | reverse complement strand
TACGTCTCAGGTAATTTCGTGTTTGTTGACATTTTTGTAGTTCCGCCTCCGCGCTCTTTTGTTTACGTCTCGCGTTGTTCCGTTTCCTGTTGTCTGTAGTTCCCTGTATTGGTTCCGTTCGTGTTCTGTATTTATATCATCTTGTACAATAAATCACTATTCATTCTAATCCACCTCTGCTCGAGTCATTAGAACCCCAGTCTGACAAGTGTGTTTTTAAGGGATGTTGTCTTTCCTTGTACATATAAGTAGATCACAATGGTCATCAATACTCTGTGTTTCTGTTTGTCTTTCCCCGCTCACTTTCTGCAGTTGCTGAATTGGATATCTAGGTTGTTGTTTGGTATTCTCCAAAAATTCTCACAATTTTTCTCTCTCATACTCATCTCTTTTGTTTTTAATTTAATCTCTGTATCCCATTTATTATAAACCCCAAGCAATTTCTGATAAAGTTTTAAACATACAGCATATATCTGTCATGGGTTTGTCTAACATTCTGAAGCAAATATAGAAAGTAACTCAGGACACCAATAAACAATTTGACAGAGTTTATTAAAAACAATGGAAATAGTGAATGTGCACCAGAAGTTCTCTAATCCAGGAGGTTGGAACAGCGACCTGGGGAACCGGGAGCACTGGAGGGAAAAAGAGGTGATTCTGGGTCTGAAGGGAAAGGGAGAATGGTAACTACAAGTAAGCTTACTTGATGGATAATAATTGTCCGCCAGGGAGTTGAAGATTTTGGGTGTGTTGATGGCTCAAGTAGGTGATCCAGAAAGGGCCAATGTAACCAAGGAGGGTGTGATAGTGAAGCTGAAGGGCTAACAGGTTGCACAGAGGCAGAGTAAGGCAGAGATGGTGAGAGGTAAAAGCTGTTACCAGTCCCGGGTTGCGATTCAGAGAAAGTTATTGTTTGTTGAAGGCTTCTGATAATCCCAATAGGCTGAACACAAGCTGGTACCTTGGTCGAGCACACATGAGAGCAGTTAGCATGGACAACAAGAAAACATTCTGTCAGAGTGAGTTCCTTTTAGCACCTCTCCAGTTGTCCACAGGGGGTCACCGTGCTCACCCTCTACTGGAGCGTTTGCCACCCCAGGTACATCCTGTTGGCGTTGATGAGCTGGGCCTGCTATAAGAGGGGTGGTGGACCAGCTACTCGACGCCTGAGTGTCTGTTACTCCTGGTAAACCTTGTCTCAGCGCCTACTCTAGTGTTTATCATATTTCTAGTATTTCACGTATTTTTGTAGTTCTCATGTGCTCTAGTTATGTCTGCAGTAGTTTTCTAGTTTTTATGATTTTGTTTGTTACTTTGCTGCTCCGTTTTTCCCACGCTCCTAACAACATTGTGCTCACCTCAGGTTCCTGTCATCTCCCGTGCTCCTTCCCCACAAGATCTCTCTCCGGTTCCTCGCATCCATCTGGTCTCTCCTCTCCTCTTGGCTCGGCTCGATCTGCCTGCTTCAGCATCACTCCATCCTGCGTGGACACTCCCCTGGACAACTTCTCCTCTTCCCTCTGCTGGATTGGAACTCACCTCTCAGTCTTTCCCCCTGGCGTCAACATCCATCAACCATCAAGTTAGATCAGTCCAATATTATCCTTCTCTCAACATTACAACTACTCACCTGTCCTGTCCGCCACCTCAGCGGTCTCCGGTCTCCCATGTCGGAGTGCGCTCCGTGCTTCCTGCCGTTCCCTGCTGTCCCGCTGTCCTTGCTGTCCAGCCGAACATCACCGTCCCCCACTGTCTCCCGTTACCGGATCTCACCCCCATCCTGCCGAACATCACCGCTCCCCGCTGTCTCCCGTTACCGGATCTCACCCCCATCCTGCCGAACATCACCGCTCCCCGCTGTCTCCCGTTACCGGATCTCACCCCCATCCTGCCGAACATCACCGCTCCCCGCTGTCTCCCGCAGCCGGATTACTCCCCCATTATACAACAATAAAATTCATTATAAATGTTCTCCTGAGAGTTCTCCGTTTATGTGGGTCAGAAGCCTAAACATCATGACACATTCAATGTAGAGTAAGAGCGCAGGAGTGGCTTGGAGTACCATGTATTGGCATCACTCAAGCACTAAGTGACTGCATGAATGCTCCTCTTATCCTCCCAAGGGGAACTAGCTTCACCAATAAAGAATCAGCAGGTGCAGTTAATGCAGCCAGAACAGGCATACAGCCTGTTGAACACCCTGTGGTGGATGGTGTAGGAAAGAAACACAACAACACCTCACCCACAACCCCATTTCTTGACAATATCGAGAAAAACATTGCAGTTTAAGCAATAATGTCCTACTTGTGGGAGTCAAATCTATTTGGCTTTATATTCTAAGTTACATTCTGCCTAAAAGAAAAAAAAAGAGAAAGGAAAGATATTAGGAACCAAGCATTTCTCCTTGTGTGTGCTACAGGTTAGATTGGGGCTGTTTCCCTTATTGTACTGAAACTACAAGATTTCAGTGGAAAACAATGCCTGCTCCACTGCCAAAATTTGAGCAGAACAAAGTCTAAACTGGAAACAAACAGGCAAAAAAGGACATTTAGTTTTTCATAGCAGCGGTAAAGTAATAGGTTACCTTAAATTGAGATTATACACAAACATGTCAGCTCCCATGTCAAACAGATGTTTGTTCATTTTATTGTGCATAAATGGACATTTAGAATCTGAATTCAGGTTTGTAGATGACAAAGCCGTTGATTCATGACTACACACCCATACTATTATGTACATAATCATTTGGTGTTTCATACTGTGGCTAGTAATCAGATAAATTTGGCCAAAGGGAATAACACAAGGAAGTAAATTAGAATTAAAAAAAGAACACCAGGGATTTTTACATCAGGTCCTGGTAAAGGATGCCTAGAGGTGTTCTCACTATGAAGACACAAAGGTTAACATGGTCTGGATGTTTAAGGTAAAATAAAAGGAAATGAATAGAGCTGATTTAAATTAGTTACCTTTTAGAAGTATATTTTAAGTATTGTTTCAAAATGTGCTCTAAAGTGAATGCAGTTACCACATTTTTTTCTGCAGTTTTCTGTGGTGTTTTTCATGAATTCAAAATGTTTCTGCATAAACACTGTGGTGGAGGGATGTGAAGCTTCATAAAAAATGGAGACCTAGCACATACCATCACATACGAAGGTGTAGAAGTAACAAACAAATTACAATCTGTATACAAAAGCAGCTGTAATTCCTCCCTTTGACCTCTGTGCTTCTTCACATTTGCTGCTGAAAACACTGAACGTTATTAGTTATGATGTCTGTAGGAAACTGCAAAGGGCTAAATCTCAAAATCCACAGCACCGGCGTGGAGAATCTGTTTCCTGCATTACAAAAAAATGGCCGACTCGGGAGTTGGCAGCAGTTTTATGGAGCTGTGCCTAAAATTTTACGGCAGAACTGTACTGGACTGCATTTGCCTGCGACTCCCAACTGGAATTCCAGAAACAGAATGCAGCAACATGTGAAAGGCAGGCACACTCATTAAAACCATTAGGGCATTATGGGCTTCTCACGGGCTAATGACAGGTCTTTAACCACAGTCCAGTGACAGATCCACAGCTCTGCTAACACCTGGTGGAATTTTGAAGCTGAATAGTCTGCAGAAAGCCTCCACTTCAGTCTCTTTCACCACTCTGACAAGCGTGCTTTAAATGCAGATAGGAAACAACAGTCACGTACAAATAAATGGCTAATTTTAAATATGTAGGAATGTACACACTTGGCAGCTGAACGAAGCACAGCATTTCTTAGCAAAAAGAGACAAAAAAATCTCATTGCCTTTCTCCCAATACTGCTCATTGGCTGCTTTAGCCACCAGTTTCCTTTGGATTTTCCCATGCCCCCACTATCTTTTCTCAAGTCTTAATCTTTTCACTCGGTCAGGCCAGCTCTCGGCAGCCTCCACGCCTTTTCCAAAGGTCTGGGCTTCATGCTAATTGTCACTCAATGGGACAGTCACCTCCCACCTACATAATGCACCTTGTTTCCTCCAGTCAGTCTGCAGTCCACCATTTTTTTTTGCTCATTAAAATTCAGGAGGGAGGCGGACTATAAAAGGCATCGCCTCAGGACACAGTGAGGCAGAGCGGACCAGCCGTCGTCACAAAGAAATATTAACTTCCCTTTCTTTTCTGTTAAAAGTGTGATTAAGAGATTATTTAAATGTAATAACTATAATTTCTCTACACAGTTCATGAGATCATGCAATGGTACCCCAGGATCTTTCAAAACTATTTACACTCATTAAACTTTTGCAGATTAAGTCAGATTACAACCAAAAACCTCTGAATGTTTTATGAATATTTTATGTCATATGTCAACATAGATGTACAAATAAAGTTAAAAGAGTTTTTATTTAAATCTGAAATTAGTTTAGCATTCATATTTGGGTACCTTCTTTAGTGATACTGATTCTTACCAGTACATGAGTCCACTTCTGTGTTACTTATTCTCAGTAGAAATGTAGCTATTGTGTTAAGATTTAATTGATTTGACGAACCTGTAAAAGGCATTGTAGAAAAGAAAAATGGCACATTGTGAATGTTGGTGGTAGACATATCATGACATGGGGATGATTTTTTATTTTTTTTAGCAGGGCCAAACAAGATGTGTAGACCAATGGAGGTACATCATTAGTGGTGTTTGGACCAACTAATATTTCATGATCTTATTGAAGGCACATTAAATTAAGATATTTCAATACCTAGAAAAAAATAACAATCTTTTGTCACTTTTTAAAAAGACATTTTAGTTTAGTTTTTAGGTTTTAAAATAAAGAAAACATACAATTTTACACAAGAGTCTATCGTTATATTTACTTTACGGGATCCTGGTTTTGCAACCTAATTCGAAAAATAGAGCTAAAGAATATTACCATGTGAAAATTCCATGGAAAAAAAACAACTAAACTTAAAACTTAAAAAACAACTAAACTTAAAAAACAACTAAAACCTGCACATTTCTTATCATATCTCTTGAGCCATTTGTGGAGTCCATGTTAGACAATGGGTCCAAAGGGTCAGGTTTTGGACCTTCGGTCTACCGCATGGATACCAACAGGTACATTTTGCAAAGGATGTATTACTGAATTAGCTTCTGTGTCTGCGGACAGTTCTCAGAAGCAGTGAAAAGGCAAAGGAAGGTGAAGGTTAAGAAAATCCGTATTGAGATGAATGGGAAGCCCCTCTTGTGGGTTAAACGTGAGTGCTGTCATGAAAGGAAGGCTGATTTACTGCTAATTGTGTCCACAAAGACCCAAACCCACTCTTTTTTTCTTTGTTTTTCTCCCACTGGAGGGACCTCAACTGCTCAGGACTAAGACGACAGCCATGCACCATTAACATCTATTCAAGTGCACACGCTTTGATCTTCTCTCGGAAGGAGAGCAAAGGGGGAACACAAGGGGAGGGGGGAATAAGGAGAAAAAACATCATCAACAATTCAAATGCACCCAATTATTGGACCATAAATAAAGGTCTAATTAGCAAAAATTGCTTCCACATTGTTGCTATTTTTAAATCATCGCTTCTCATTTTTGGGCCTTTTTCTGCCCTGGATTTTTGTGTGCACAAGCTTCTGCATTACAGGGCTTGATTTATGATCGAGATGCTTAATTTCATTGGGAAATTGCTGTGCTAATTAAAACTGGAACATAAATATTTGCTCTTTGCACTGTATCAGCATGTGTTTTGAGTTGGAAACACAAAAAAGCACGGCATCATTTTGATCAATTTCACAAAATTGTCAATGCAGCATCTGTCACTTTTCAAACTAATGACACTCTGTTACCTCTGATGTCACACTGTTAACAGTTATCATGCCTTCAAAAAAAAGAAAAACATTATGTTTTATTAAATGTGTAACAGAGCAAAGGAAACCTACTCAAACCAGCAGCCAGATTCACACGTTAGGCTTGAGAAGCTTTTGTTTCCCAGTGCTCGTAAAGAGTGGCCTGTCTCCACTGTCTGGTTTGGGTAATGAAGTCACTCCTCAATTCAAAATGAAGGTGCTCAGTATCAGGTTGGTGCAGCCTCCACTAAAACACTTTTTCTGTTTGAACACAACAGGACTGCTTTTCCGCTTCAACCCTTTAACACACGTAAGTTGTATAGCCTACTGCCTCCTCCGAATCAAACAGACATGACGAAGGGCACTCAGTAACCGTACAAAGGCTTAAAGATGCGTTCCCACGCTATAAGATGATGCTTGCAGCCTCAGGAGTTAAACCTATACACTCCGCCATGTTTCTCCCACACACTTTCATCACATATGCTTAGAGGTTTTGTTTGCAGTTTGACTTTAAGACATCATTTGTTCTCGTGTGGCCGTTAGTTGAGCTTTTATTACACCCAAATTCATGCAAATCCTATTAACGATTTTTAGAGGAGGAAAGTTGCCAAAACCAGTCTCTGAGGGTTAAATTCTCCATTTGGTCACTTCTGATGATGCAATTTGGCTTTGCACCCAATCAAAGACAAAAATTTACATCATGGTAATTATCTTCCAAACTTTGAAAGGAAAACAAACTAATCTCAAACAAGTGTCCTGATTGTTCAGTTAACTGAGTTGCCTGAAGGGTTCAACAATTTATAAAAAGGCTTTGAAAAGAGCGTCGTTCTTTTGAATTGCTCGGTTCGTTTCGTGGAGGAAGAAAGATGTTAAAAACAGATTTTTCATCTTTTGCAAATCTGTAACCTTATCTTAAAATCAATAAAGTAAAATTTTATATGTTTTTTCATTAGACTGTTACTGGAAAACAGTCAGATACTTCTTCAACTTAGTTGCAAAACAGAAAGCTACAAAAGATCTTTTCTGCCCACAGCCATGACCATCTACAACAACTCCTCAGTTTAATGATATACTCCAACAACATTTAATTTCCCTTCAGGATAAAAAAAACTATTTTTGATTTGTTTGATTTGATTATATATTCCATTAATGTCTTTCCTTTTTGATAGTTACAGTCAAATGGATCAATACATGAGAGAGGCACAAAAAGGCATTTGTGAAATTCCAGAGGAGCAAAACAGTTTTCTGAGACTGAAAAGTCAAATAAACTGGAAATGGCACATATAACTGAATCATACCAATGGCTAAAGACAGAAAGAGACTAAAGGACAGCACAGTGGCACTGATCATGAAGATGCAGGAGCTGGTCTTGAGCACCAGAACAATAGATGCCCGGATCTATCATACCAGGCAGGATCTCAGGTTGTGCACAGATGAGGTAAGACTGAGGCAGTGTGTGTGTGCGCGCGTTTATATGTATATATATGTATATATATCAAATGACATAATTTGTAAGGTCAACCCACATTGTTCAGCAATAAATTGTTTAAATTAGAGAACACTCATGATTTTTATTAATATACAGTATACATAAGTTAATGTTATTTGTTTGAATAAAAGGTAAAATGTGAACAACTATATTTCACGACAGAAACAGTAAAGAGGAACAATCAGAATCAGAATTGGAATCAGAATTCTTTATTAGTCATTGCTCCACATGCGTGCAACAAAATTTCCAAAACAAATCAAAACAGGCAAGTAGTGCAAAATTAGAAATATAAATATAAATTCTTTTTTTAAGTTATAAATAAGCGACTGTTCTGGTGGAAAAGTTACAGTGAACATGAGGCGTTCAGGGAAACAACAGCTCTTGGGAAAAAAGCTGTTATTCAGTCTGTTAGTTTTTGTCCTTATTGCCCTGAAACGCCTCCCAGAGGGAAGCAGTTAAAGAAGATGGTGAACCGGGTGTGAGGAGTCCCTTATGATGATGCAGGCTCTTCTGAGGCAGCGGGTGGAGAAAATCTCCTCCAGAGAGGGGAGAGGGCAGCCGGACAGTCTCTGGGCGGTGTTGATAACCAGTTGGAGCTGCTTCCTCTCCGCTGCAGTGCAACTGCAGAACCACAGCGAGATGCCACAGCTAGGCACCGACTCCATAGAGCAACGGCAGAAGGACAGCAGCGGCTCTGGTCTCAGGTTGTTCTTACTGAGAATCCTCAGGAAATACAGTTTCTGCTGCGCCTTCTTCAGGATCGCAGCAGAGTTAGTGGTCAACGTCAGACGTCGGGTGGGTGGGGGTGCAGTCGTGGGTGTAGAAGGTTTAGAGCAAGGGGCTCAGCACACAACCCTGTGGAGAACCCATACTGGTCTTCAGTGGAGAAGACAGGTGGTGTCCTACTCTCATCCTCTGGGAGTGGTCTGTCGGGAAGTCCATAATCCAACTACAGGTGCTGTAGGGGAGACTGGTTTGCTCGCCAGCCAGCTCGGGATGATGGTGTTGTACGGCGAGCTGAAGTCAAGGAATATCAACCTCGCGTAGCTCCCTCGCTGCACCACGTGGGTCAGCGTGGTGTGCAGGGCGGTGGGGATAGCGTCCTTCGTAGACCGGTCTGGTTGGCCCTGTAGGCAAACTGGTGGGGGTCGAGTGTGGTGGGCAGGTTTGACGTGATATGACCCCATACCAGTTTCTCGAAGCACTTCGTGACAACGGGCGTGAGTGCTACTGGCTGGTGATCATTCAGGCTGGTGATAGTAGTCTGTTTAGGCAGAGGGACGATGGTGGAGGACTTCAGGCAGGGTGGGATGGAGCACTGGGAGAGGGACTGGTTAGAGATGGTGATGAAAATCACCGACAGCTGTTCTGCTCAGTCCCCCAGCACCCTCCCAGTCACCCCGTTGGGTCAAGCAGCTTTGCACGGGTTCACTGCTCTCAAGACTCTCCTCACCTCCTGTGTCTCCACGGTGAAGGTCTGGTTGTAGAGGGGTGTAGGCTGCAGTATGGGCCCCGCCGGTGGTTCAATCTCGAAGCGGGCGAAGAAGTGGTTAAGCTCCTCCGCCAGTGAGGCGTCCCCAGAGATCACAGTGGTTTTGCTGGATCTATAGTTAGTCCGGTGCTGGAGTCACTGCCACACCTTTCTGCTGTTGTTGCTGCTGAAGCTGGCCTTGATCCTCTGCCTAAAGTCGGCCTTGGCCTGTCTGATGCCTCTCTTCAGCGCAGCACTGGCACAGCTGTAACGCTCCCTGTCCCCAGACCTGAAGGCACTGTTTCTGTCCCTCAGCAGTGATTTGATATCCTTGTTCATCCAAGGTTTCTGGTTAGGAAACACCTGGACGCACTTCTCCACTGTGACAGTGGTGACACAGTGGTGGATGTAGCCAAGTACCGCCTAGGAAAACACCTCCTGGTCCCGGTGGCAGAAAATGTCCCAGTATGTGCTTTCAAAGCAGTCCTGAAGCTGCAGAGAAGCACCGTCGGGCCAAGTGGTCGCAGTCCGGATTATCGGGGGTGAGCGCTTCCTGTGCGGCGTGTAGGTCGGAATCAGGAGCAGGAACATGTGGTCGGAGGCTCCCAGGTGGGGCAGCTGGGTGGCCCTGTAACCATGCTTAATGTTCGAGTAGGCCTTGTCCAGAGTCCTGGTTCCCCTGTTGGCACATTTAATGTGCTGGTGGAATTTGGGGAGCACAACTTTCAAGTGGTGGCTAAGGGCCGAGCTAGCGTTAGCATACAGTGGTATGTACACAGGAGTTACCAGGACAACAGTAAGCTCACGGGGAAAGTGGACTGGCATGCATCTGACCGTGATGAAGTGCGGGTCAGCAGGGCAGTACCTATCAAAGGTGGACGTGTTTGTGCACCAGCTATTTTTTACGTAGATACACAGTCCTCCTCCCCTGGTCTTACCGGAGTCACTGCTCCTGTCGTGCCAGTGTGCTGTGCGGCCTGCAAGCTCAATAGCCGTGTCTGGGATGGATGAATGAAGCCAGGTCTGCGTGATCATCTGGATGCAACAGTCCCAAATTAGTCTATTTGCGTCCAGCTGGAGCTTCATCTCATTCATCTTGTTGGCGAGGGATCTGGTTTTGGAGAGGAAGATGCTGGGCCGGGGTGACTGGGCTAGCTCCGGCGGTATGTTGCATGTGTTTATAAAGTCTTCCGATACGGGCTGTTTGCACCGTAATCCGACCCGGAAAAGATCCTGTCTGCTTTAAATAGTCAGCGTACGGCAGGTTGAACGGAGAAGAAAGGAAAACAATAGAAAAAACACTAAAAAGCACCGTTTTGCGCGAGAGCTACGAGCTGCTGCGTCCATGCGCGCCGCCATCTTTCCCTTAAATGGTTCATGTCAGATCAGGGCTGACTGCAGTTTGGATGGCTATCATCTTTACTCCTGTGATAACATTTGTTCTCAGTTTTTCAGACTGATCTCTTTTTACTGTTTCCTGCATGTAATAGAATGAGTGTGTATAGCTACTTTAAGAAGCCCTACTATTAATCTACTATGACTTTGAGATCAATTCACAGTTTATATCACCTAACATGCTTCATTTGTTTTTCTTTGTTGAACTGTTTAAGAAAACCAAACACTCCCTTTGCTTCCCATCAGACATCATGAAATCAGGCATAAATGGGAGACGACCTCATCTGTCCACAAATGCTGAAGTTCACTTCTTCTGTGGGTGACCCGCCTCTGAACTCCCCCTCATAGTCTGATAGTCCCAGCCAATGTAAGCAGATGCCTCTTTGGAGTTTGCTTTCAGTCTCTTATTTATGCAGGCGGTGATAGCACTATCCTACATGTGATACTTCAAGAAAGGAAAGAGTAAGGATATGTTGGAACCAGTACTCCTGTTTCCTTCCAGCGTACCACCCAGGTTTTCCTCTGATATGCTCGGTCCTGCAGGCTCCCACCTTTGAGGCCACACAGTTAGTAACGGCAGCATTAGCTAAATTAGTTTTGTTGCTTCTAAATAACATCCTTTTAGTGTTTAGATGTGTGAGCCTCAGCAGCTGCAGATTCAAAGATGAGGGAAATATTTGGAATGATTGATGAAATGCTGCTGAAAACAAAAATATCTTTTCAGACAAAAAAGGGTTTTACTGTGTAAATGAGACCATCTTGCATCTAAATATGTCTCCAAAGTTTAAAAACATCAACTATAAAAGCTATCAAAACCATGTGAAAAACAATTATTTACTTCTCAGGTATGATTGGTATAACAGGAAGTGGGTAATTTCTTTTTTACACACTTCTTTGCAGAATTATGTTTTAAACACTAGTTGCATCCTTAAGGTCATGATATTGTATTCAAATCAGACGTAAGTCCATTCCAGAATTTTAACAGGTCAATCAAAAACTTTCATTTAATTTTAACGGCTAAACTAAGATGGACTTGTAACCTTTTCCATATTCCTCCTTGAATTCCTTTACATTAGAGTGCGATGTTCTGTTGAGATATTTTAACGAATTGCATGATGTCAGACAGGCTGTAATAAAGTGATTTTTCATTCCTTTGACTATGTTACTAGTCACTCCTGGTGTGAATGAAATTAAAAATGAATCTTGTTTGTCATAATTAAGGTAGATATTTTTCCTCTCCAATTGAAATACTTGTTTGAAAACTGCTTGCTTGCTTTTTTTATCAGTTTTTTTAAATCTGTTTGGTAAATCTGATGAAAAGGAGGGTAATGTTTTTTTACAGTGCTCTATATGAATGAAATAACAATCCTTTTGCACAAAATAATTGTTAAATAACTTTAAAAGTGCTCTGAGAGTGAACATTTCAGTTTGTTAAGTCAACAAACAGAAGGTTTGCCTTACAATTCCTCTGTGATTAAATTCAGTGGGAAGTGGCTTGTGAAGACCCTTCAAAATCTGCCCCTGGTCCAAATCCAAACC
Organism: Orestias chungarensis; assembly: GCA_032876305.1. Taxonomy (NCBI): domain Eukaryota; kingdom Metazoa; phylum Chordata; class Actinopteri; order Cyprinodontiformes; family Cyprinodontidae; genus Orestias; species Orestias chungarensis. The sequence goes on along the minus strand of JAVLVB010000408.1, from coordinate 935,744 downwards.
CTCCAATCTGCTTTCCTTGGACACACGTTCTTCTGTTATTTAACTTTGACTCTTTGAGATATGAAGTAGCGCACGTTGATACTTTAAAACTGTCTACAAAAAATAGAAGGGTGAAGTGGAGATACGGGCCTTATCCGGAAAGGGGATTTATTGAGGTATTGGAGTCAGGCAAGGAGACACAAAGCTAAACAGTCTATACAGTAACAATTATGAGACCCTATTAATCCTGTTTTTGTGCTAGTTGTTTGAAGAAGTCAGTCCTAAATTCATGCCAGGTATTTTTACGAGTTAGTTCAAAGGATTTATGGCACGATTTAGTTTTTTATTTCATATGGTTTCTCTTCTCAACAGTGTCGGCAAACATGATTCGTGATCAGAAAGTTTAGATAGCGGTCTGGATTTACATCTGTCCCACAGTCAGGATGTCCTACGTTTTGGGTTTTTACTGCTTAGCAAACGGAGGAGCTTCCAAGGTTAACAGATAGCAGTAAATTCCTCCGCTTCGTGCTATCATCTTTAGTATGGCCAAATATAAAATTTTTGATAGGTTTACTGGTCCTCCAAAGTCCTTTCTGGCTATATGTCTGGAAATCTGCATCTGCTTACTAAAACAAAAGTATTCATAAGAGACATGAAGGCATTTAAACATAATGTCAGCTTTACAGATGCAGTATTCCAGAAGGATCTAAGAAGAGCTGTAATCTGAACTGAGGATTTTGGTTAGCGTTTATGGCCTTTTATCCATGTCGACAGTCTGATTCCATCTACTTTTAAGAAAAAACAAACAAACTTTGGAATTGAATCGGAAACTCTGCACCTCAGAACCTACTTGCTTTCAGTCATCGTTAACGCTTGCTAGAAAAAATTATTTCAAGAAATCAGAAACCTAAACCTCCTCAATCACAAATTTTTCTGGCTTTCTGAAACATTCTTTTTGTTCATTAAAACAAGAGAAAGATTTTTCCTGAGTGAAAACAACTTAAAACAGCTTCCCATTTTCTAAGCATTCCTGTTTTAAACAATTTCACCTGGAGGTCAGAATGTGTAATGCTCGGACAATTACACAAAAAGAGGGATCCAATCACAGACTCTACATGTCTCAGTTTAAAGTTCAAGACATTTAGAGAATGGCTGGATTAGAATGGTTTAGAGTTGAAAAAGAAACCTTGTGAATTTCCGTCTGAATGGATTACTATGTGCCTTGCGATGTACTGGCGACCTGTCCAGGGTTCTGTCCTGCCTCTCGCTATTGTAAGCTGGATACAGGCGCCAGCACACCCCCACAACCAAGGATAAGCGGGTTAGATAATGGATGGATAGATCGATGAATGGATTACTAGGCAGATGGAACCATCTCCTTTGGATGGATAAAACCTAGATAGAGAGGTCTGTTCACGTATTCAGCTAAAAATGGCTACTTAGCAAAGCACCTCACTTGAACTCTGAAGTGTTGGAAGTATGATGTTATAGGCCTGTTTGGAAACTCCTTGGCTTGACCTTGCAGTCAGTTTTGTTTGTTTAAAAAATATATATATCGGCTACCCCAATATTTTACTACGTAGCGCAGAATTGAAAAAACTAAACCTCACTATTTGACCGCAATATCTGAAATAGAGATTTTTTTTTTTATCTGTTACTTTCACTCCTCAAAGTGGTTGTGATAAGCTGTCTGGGAAAACAAGTAGATTATCAAAATAAAAGCATATCAAACTGAGAGGCTCAGTCTTTCACTTACAGATAGATGAAATGTTAAGTTATAGGATGGCCACAACTGTGATCTGCAGAGTTGTGGTCCAGTACTTAAATGGCTGACATTTCAGCCTGGAGAGGATTTACAGTGTTCTGATGGGTTTTCCAACTCCCATACCTGAGCGTTGGAAACAAAATGAGCCTGCTCAGCTAGAGGCTCAAATGAGGACGACGGGAATGAACCTGAAAGGGAGCAAAGTCTGGAGTCTGAGTCTCTGATGTGTGCAGCCTGTTGCTCATTGATGAGGTGCAGCAATGAAATACTTCCTTTGTAGTTACTCTGACAGCATGGCCTGTTTGAGATATCCAGGAGTTTTTTCCAAATAAAAATTTTCCTTTGTAATTGTAGACCTTAGTGACTAGTCAGTTAGGGATACAGAGCATTTCTTAAGAGGGACGATGGGCAGCTGGTTTGATTTGAAATAAATCAACATCACCTTTTGTCAGCTTGAAAAGCAGTTTTTTAGTGGCAATCAAGCGAAAGCCACATTCACTAATCTGGTTAGTGGGTTGGGGCTTTGTCCCAGAAAAGGCTCTGTGTGGGTGTATCAAGTTTTTCTTTTTTTCTGACTGGATAAGAGGGAGGACATCAGAGAAAAGCTGGGAGAACATGGGTTTTTCTGGCATACAATTGAAGGAAGTGTTGCCACGCTATGAATAGAAGCTAAAAAAGTTTATTATCTGTCACTAACCTGCAGGATTTATGTGTTCTTTCTATTTTACAACCCCAGAACTGTGAGAATGGAAGTAAATAAAAACCTTTGTGCAGGAATCTTAATCGTCCCAACTTTTTTTTGACCTTTCTGTGTCAAAGGTTTGTTGTTTTTAAACTGCAGTATTTTTAATATGTTTTGCAAAACAATCTTCATCTTAATTCATAAAAAATGATTTCCAATTGGTTAAATTAATTAATTTTAATTGATATCGAAAAATGTAGGTACTATCTTCCTAAAGAACTTTTTTTTCACAGAACCTGGTCTACAACATTTGAATTCCTGAGACATTTCAACATAAGCTTTCCCACCTTAGAGGGTCGAAGAGAGTACAATGACTCATCAGTCATTTAAAGGGACAGTCAATTAGTTGGACTAGCGAAGCTCGACCCAATCCTTTATCAACAGAACCCCATATCGAAACATCTAAGGTGCGTGTACCTTGTAACAAAACAGAAAACGTGCTCCTGCCGTGTACAATTGAAGCCAACACCACAATTGCAAAAAATCAATAAAGGGCAATTTTTATTGAAGGATTTTATAGCTTCATACAGCTTTGTGACTATCACTTATTATTAGCAGGGATGGGAAGACAGATTAATCTAAATAGGAAATCTGGGAGAAAAATATGGTTTAGGCTAAAAAAAAAAGACTGAAGATTGGGACTTAGGTTCACCTTGCAGCAAGACATAAAAAGTCAAGGCTAAAAAGGAATAATAAACTTTAGTTTGTCAGAGCCAATGTTCTACAACATGTGAATTGAGAAAGGACACCTAAAAACAACTTGGTGTTGTGTGTCCTATTACCAGCAGAACATCAAGCATGATCCTCTAAAGCCGCATTCACACAGCAGGGCTTGATGCTAAACTCTAATCTTTTGCTGAAATTCTTTTCTTATTATTTGGATGTACCTTTATTTTACTTATTAAATGTGACTGCCATGATACTTTTGCGTGAACAGCTTAGAACTCGAAAGCAACCCACATGTACCAAAGAGTTACGCTGAGAGGTGTGGTGTGCATATACTAGCGGCAACATTCCGATTTTTATGACAGTTAAAAAACCGGAATTTGGGCAATTTACACTGCTATAAACAACAACAACAAAAGCTTGGATATGGGTTGCACATGGGCAAATAAAATTCTGTTTTAGTTTGCATTTGCCTGCAGTGTAAACAGTAATTAGTTGCCTCCTGGACTATAATAGTAACAAATAAGAAAGGAAACAAGAAATTGTGGACACCTTAACTTGTCTTAACAACATACAAAATAAAATCATGCTTAAAGTGTGTAAAACAGAAAGGAAATCTCATTTGGTTGTAGGTACTCTAAAGATGTTGCATTTGTTGTATTTAACACGCTTGACTCAAATGTCTGAATTATCTATTCAGCTGTCTGTCTCTGCAAACGCCTGGTAATGATTCAGGTGTGTTGGAGAAAGGTTGCATTCTGCTTTAGATGGGGCAATCCAAACATGTTCCTTAAGGAGGCATTATTATGCCAAATCACTTACACCATTTTGGTCGTGAGAGTTTTGGATCAATTCGTCCTTTAACAACATTTTAACTTCATCCTTTAACCTGTCATTAAATCATTTTGACTTTAAATTTTAAAAAAACATTATTGTAGTCCTATTGGACTTTATAAACATCTCAGCTGCAAGCTTTATGCACTCAAAATGTTAATGAATCTGATGTAAATAAAATGTTTTTTGGGGGGGGTTTTTGGCTAAAAAATAGGAACCTCATTGTGATTTCAAAAACATTAATTCTGTTCTCGTCAAAATGTTTTTTTGTTTTTTGTTTTTCCCAATGTGTGAAAGAAATTAGCTCTGGAGCAAAGATTATATCCCTAACTGGGTCATTGGAAAACTCCTCTTGAATTTTCAAACATTAAGGCACACCTTAGTAAGAGGAAAAGAAGCAGCTGAAACATCTTCCAGACGTGCAGAAATGTGCTTGAGGAACCTGCCCTTCACCAGAGTCCTGCGAAGAGTAGGGACATACATATTTTTGCCGTTTTAGAATTGCCTCAGCTCATTTCTAAAATACAAAACGTACCATGTGATGATTATATTTAGATGCAGTCTGAGAGAAAAGATAAATACGAATATTTAAAAACTCAAGATTTATTTTTGGCAGAAAACATTAAAACCAAATTCTGTGGATGAACCTTCTGCCCTCTGAACCAGACAGATATGACACATCCTCTGGCTGCAAATATACACATTTCTCACTTTACATCTTTAAGACTTCAATAAATCGTTATTACGGACTCAATTTCATGCATTTTTACTGTTTGTTCTCCCTCCTGTGGAGTTAAATGGTACATTTGGAAGACCAAATTAGTAAATCTTCCAAAAAGCATTACATTCCTCAGTTTTAGAGTCAAACTGCTGTCTGACAGGCGGGTAATTGTGTGTTAAAAACCGCATCCTCAAATCGGCTTTTTCATAGGAAAATATGACACTACATCAAGCCTCCAGGGAATTTGAGCATCAGGCAGTAGAAATAGCCTTTACAGCTGTTCCGGAGCATCGGAAAAACAAACAAAAAAACTAGAATGATCAAAAAGGTCTAATGTGAAGAGAAATAAGAGTAGTTTCCATTTCCATACATTACAACTGCATTCCCTGTTTGTTTGTTTTTTTCTTCTTTGTATCTGTAAAAACTCAACAGGTTTTTTTTAGGTCCTCTCTGTGCAACGGAAGACAACTTCTAAAGCGGCTCAACTTTTGGGAGTAACCTGTTCACGTATCTTCTCAACGTTAAATTGCGGCGTGCTGTTTAAGCTGAACTCTCTGTCCAGTTTCTGGCTGAAGCAAATCTCACTAGCAGCTGAGATGTGAGCCAAGGGTGGAGCTGTTTCTGTGGGTCACTCTGCCAAGAGCCCGGCAGCAAAAATCAAGCTGTTCTGACAAGATGTGAGCACATAGAAAACCAGTGGGTGAACAAAGAACAATCACAGCTAAGATTCTTACAATTTTCTTCAATAAAATGTCACAAATGTACTTTTTTAAAACTATACCTGGAAATATTGCGTCTTTTTTATCTTTTTAAACTTATATTGATGTGAAAAATTATCGTACAAAGCAATTTGCACCTAAAGTAACCTTGGAGTAACCTTGTAGAACCTTGTGGTAACTGCAGGTTTTCTAAACAACGTAAATAATTAATAGAAAACGCTCGTAAACAACTGTGAACGTTCTGCATTAAAGGCAGGGTTAAGTTGTAGCATGGGATAAATTTGCGTGCACAGATTTTCTCCCAGTCCACAGCATCTGGATTCAACATGTCGTGCCGCTCTTCATACAAGCTGATTGGATATCAACACAAATCCTGTGGTTGTGATTGTTAATGTTGCTAATACAGCACGAGGAATGTTGGACAGGCTGTGGAATGATAATCATTATGCCCACTCACTCAGCTTAAACATTAGCTTAGCTGGTGGAGTCTTCAGGCCACCTGCACCTGTTTGCATGTCACAAGCTAAATCATAACTCTTTGAGCACCGTGTAGGGAACACATGTCCACTCTAAATGAGTCCATATGGACAAATTGGTTCGTTGAGAAGATTTGGGTGGATTTCACGCTCACTGTTGTAAATTAGCGCTACATCACTCAGGATGTAATAAACCGTGGATCTAACGTGAGACATTAATTGGACTCACAGCAGCTTATACTAAGAAAGGGAGTTTAACTACGGCATTCATGCAACATGCTGCTTGGTTTGGGAATATAAATATTCAGCGCTCTACACTTCTACTAAAACTCTAGTTTAATCAATGTTCTCAGGTCTTTAAAAAGTAAAACAGATGCTACACCATTTGTGACTGTCTAGTCCCATTCTGGAGCATCTTATGTTGATTATCCTGAACTTGCGCTTGTATAAAAGTAAATGCACCGCAATGTGTTCAAATTGTATGGTGATAAACAAATTTTTTATATTGCTTTTATTATTTGGTCTTTACCAAATTATAAAATTAAATTTGTTTTGGTGCTGAATAACAATTTACTAAGAAGATGCACCAAAAAATGTAAAACTTGCTTGTGGTGTTACGCGTAATTTTGTCTTTACCAGATCATAAAATATCAAACTCTAAACTAAAATGAATGCAAAACGAAATTTAAACTGGAGTTTTTTATAGCATAAAAAGAATTTATGAACAATGTCGCAG
>JAVLVB010000408.1:916037-929006 GCA_032876305.1 Orestias chungarensis | reverse complement strand
TCCTCTCCACTGTCGCTACATGCATGCTCAGTATGAGGGATTGCTGTAAAGTCAACGACAACACAAGCCATTGTTTCTGCCTGCTGATTCCAGAGGAGTGAATGCTGCAAGTCAATGACTCGATGCAATCTGCTGGGGTTCCTTAGATTGGAAACTTTTTCAAATTGATTTGTTAGAATGTATCCTTGATTTTAATTGACTTTTTGTAAAGTGCCTTGAGACGACACCTGTTGTAAATTGGCGCTATATAAATAAACTGATTCTTGATTCTTGATTCTTGATTTAGTAACGTTCTACCCAGGCATTCTAGCTTCCTAGGCTTTTTCTGCATACAATTTGGAGTTTTGCTCACAGAAGAAATTGCCAGTAAATTAATCCACGAATACTGAACCATAAATAGGAGGTTGGGTTGTTGTGGTTCCCTGTATCACCTTTTCAGTCTCTCATTTTACTGTGCAGAAAGGCTTTTACACACAGGGGATTTGCTGTGTGTGTATGTTCAAAAGAACATGTTCTACAACGGACCAAAATCTTTTTTCTTCAGTCTGCTCTATATAACTGCTCTACTGCATCATAACATGTGGCTTCTTGTTAATGACACAGAAAACACACCCGCTTCTATTTTCACAGATGACTGAGCTTGTCATGGTGAAGCTTTTCTCTCTTTTCACGGTGATTAAAGACGAAACAAAGAGCCATCCTTCTCTCAATGACTTTGAACTTTCCTCTAAACAAATCTGAGATGCTGGTTCTCACGAGTGAAAACCCCCCAGAGGTGAAATTTGTGAATCAAGCTGTCGATTGAGAATGCAAACCTCCCTATCCGCCGTACCCCCCATCTCTGAATAAAGGCTTTAATTAGCTCAGATGTCTAGACAGATATATTCATACTGATGCTCTCCTGAGTGTGAGTAAATGAGGTGTTCAGATAGAAATTTCCCCTCTGGTTAGTTTGAAATGTCATTGGATAAATTAGAAAAAATCATCTGCTTTTTGATGACGTTTCATGTAAGTAGTAATCAAGAGGTCTTAATTTCAAACATGGTAATCCTGTTGCTTTCACACTGGAGGTGAAGCCATGCGGAAGCTTCCCTTCCTGGATGGGATGCTAACCAGCAGGTACCAGTTCATAGTTGATCTTGATTGCACTGATCAAAAGAAGCACCCCATCTCAATATTTCACCACAATAAAAAACATGAAAGGTGTGCAATACTAATCCCAATTGAATTAATATTAAATGTTACAGGATTATATGTCCAAAATATTTATACAGAAGTTACATAAGTAGTTTCAAGATGAAGCATGCGTATGTATCATATTTAACATGATTACCAATTAATATTTTACTGGGCATAAAATTATAGATTTTGGCAATCAGCTAGCTTTTTCCATTTGCTTTGGTTCATTGCACAGGTTGCTCTTTGTTCTGTTTAATTGTCATTCCAGGGCACATCCCCCCCCCCCCAGGTTGGTTTAGATTGGTTCATGACTGCCAAAGCAGTGGAAAACAAGCATGATATGATCAAGATGAGCCCAAAGCCACATTTTCTTAATTATGATGCAAAAATCTTTTTTGAATAAAACTGAAGTGACATGCTTTGCACATATGGCTCTGTGTCACAAAGCACGTTGTAATGGATTTGTCTGTGTTCACAGTATTCTTTCAAATTTCCAGCAAATTAAGCAGCACAGTTTATAAAATGTTTTAGAATGATGACAAAAACAAAACAAAATAAAATCCTTATAGGTTGGAATATGTATTCCCTTTAAAGGTGCTAATGACAGAATGGTATCTTTTGGGAGAAAACACAGTTTTATGTTTAGTAATGACTTCTATCTTTAAGCAGTGCGATTAAATATTTACATTTTCTAGTTTCTTTCTGCAGATAGATGTTGAAGAAAAATGCTTGGACAGAATTCATATGAATTTTAATGCATAAGTTAATATCAGTTTTTGGCCTGTTATATTTCCACACATTCACAAATCCAATTATTTTGGTGATAAGACTCAGTTCAAGAATGGTATCAAAATCTCTGCAGGCTTGGTGGATGATCAGATTTTGTACAGATAAGGACAAACATTACATTTAATCACTTAATCATTCATAAATAATTTGGAGAATGTTTTTTACTTGGGTGTCTGAGGGGAGGCAGATGAATCTTGTTTAACTCTGGGGCCCAGATGACGGTTTAAAACACAGAACCTTTCCCAAACACTTTCACTTTGTAGCTTTTTACATCCTGAGCTATTCAATATAAATGTCAAACATGAGACCTTTGTTTGACTCTTTAATTTAACCATGTTCTTCCATGAGCACTGCTGCTTTTGGACACAATGAATACCAAAAGCAATCCAATAAAGAGATGTGTTGCTAGTTAATGTAGTTTTGGTAAAGAAATGATTTCCTGTGTTTGAGACTTAACAATGAATACTGTAGTCTCACTACACATCCAGCCAGACTAAGATGCACTAAACGTATTTATTCATATGAGCATTTTCTATATATGCCCCATCGTATAAAAATTGTTTAATATGTTTTAAACATTCATCATCTTTTTCCAATGTAATTAATTAAACGCCAGACTTATTCATAACATTAGATCAAACACATTTGCAGAAACAGAGCTTTAAAAGTTACATGTAAGGTTTTCACAGTTATCACAACTCATCAAGATATGGATACTTTAGTGTGATAAGTATTTTTTTGGCCCCCTATCCGTGCATGTGCTCAGATAAGCTAAGATGATCATACTATCTGGTCAGATAGAACTCACCAGAGGCACTACATATCCCTCTGTACATGCAAAAATGCAATAAATGGATACACGGATGCACTAAATTACAGTTTTTAGGAATTTAGAAAGTTGGCTCAATTACTCCAGCTCTCTGTTTCATGTACAGAATAACTATGATTTATTAGCATGAAAGTAATAAAGGGGCAATCTTTCTACAATTCTTGTTTTTCCTATTATGTCCTAGTTTCCACTCACAGTATATCTTATGCTTGACACACAGATGATTTATGGATGTGTCCTCACCTGCATTTTAAGTTGGAAATCATTTACTATATGTAAAACCTTATGGAAAAAGAGTACATGTAACCCTAATATTTATGTGTTCACATGCATTTTACACTCTTTTCAAACTGAACTGAATATACACTCATAGCATAAACATGCTTGGATGAAATACGCTTGATGGCTTGCCAGTTTTCCTTTTTACCAGACGTTCATTGATATTGCTTTTAGCATTGCCTTCAGGATATGAACCAAGCTTTACAATAGGATCAACAACGTCAAGAGCCACAGAGATGAAAAGTTTTAGTTCTAAATCATTAATCATGCCCTTGAAGCTTGAAAGTTTCTCAGCTGAAATTCAAAAAGGTTATTTATAGTATGAATGATAATGTGGATTAATCTGGGCCAGGCCCCCTTTGGGATTTCCAAAAAACAAAGACGGGTACACGGAGAAGCTGCTTGTGGTCCAGCATCAGCAGAGGGGCTCCTTTGTGAAAACTCAGTGAGGTAATTGGACCCCAATCACTATAAACAAACTGGTTGGATATTGCAGGTTATATAAACATTGAAACTATGAGAAATAACTTCATTTTTCAGTATCCCATACAATATCAGATTTACTTTTCGTTAAATCCGACTTCTGAATTACTGAGCCTGAAATTTGCACAGGCATCTAAACCTACAGCTACTTTTTTTCAGACTGTTTTTAAGGGTGCAGAAGGTGCTGCATCATGTGCTCGCCAGTTTGTTTTGTTGCACAGCCACTTTCGTTGGTTTTACAGTTTTTTAATCACTTAGAATTGAAGGCAGATGTTAAAGTATACACACTAAATAATAATGGGAATCCAGTAAATGGTAAAAGATCATCTAAAATTCACTGCAGTTTCCAGTTTCTGAAAGCTGTGTAAATCTTAAACAAAGCCAAAGACATGAAGGAAGAAAAGCCTGCAGGGAATATTTTATCTGTCTCCTTCTTATTTACTCTGTTACAAGGTCATTATCCTCTCGGATCAAACTTGTGTTTCTTAATTTAGATTTTACTTTTGGAGCCATCCAGAAGTGTTATCACATAAAATAATGGCAGCTTTGGAAGTCTGAATATGATACATTGATTACAGTGGATACACAAATTTATTCCTTTGTTTCTGAAGAAGTGAAACCATTTGCCTAATTTTAAGAGTGTCAGCTCTCTTTGATTAATTATCCATGGTTCAGACACACACATCCCAGAAAGACTCCCAAACGCCTTCCAGCTTGTTATTCCAACCTGCCAACTGCTGTTAATGTTTCCACCTGTTCCTCTGACGACAAATCACTGCATATCAAGCCAGTTTAACTACGTGGCTCAGACAAAGATTAACGATTATTAGAGCAATAACACAAAGCCTGTCAGGTGGGAGAACTGCTCTTCTCCTTGTAATGTTTTCCAGAGTCTTATCAAAATTAAATGAGTGAGTTTTTTTCCCCCTACCTGTTTCATCTCATTCTATAAAATGACAACATAGTCCCTATTCCAGCCTCACCTTTGTTCCAAAGCAAGCAAGCGTAGGTCACCCAGCCGAAAAGTGTGAACATTAATCCACAGCTGCAGACGCGCTGGCATGGTTCGTTAAACTATGGCTGAGTAATTTAGATATGTAAGAGTGAGGTGAAGCAGACACAATACAATATATAGTTAGCATTAAAATAAATCAAAGCCTTTTTAGAGCAAGTTACACAATCTGGCATATTTATTGCGACTGACAAAATCACATCCAAGAAGAACTATGTTTTCTGGGACCAGACACCTAAAAAGGTTTTTTAGATGAGATGCATCTGTAGGTATTGTTTTTTGACAGTAGAGATTAAAGGACATTTTAAGCTAACATCTTTGTGTTGGGATGGTTTAAACCTTATTTGTCTTGTAGATTAGGCAATGAAAAGTTTATTTGTATAACACATTCTCGTGTACAAGACAATTTAAAGTGCTTTAAATAGGAAAAAAAAAGGAAAAAATGAAACAAAATCAATTTTGAATTTAAAAGAAATAAAATAGTAATAATATTCTCAGTTGCTATATGCACAGGTAAACAAGGCTGTTATGATTTGTTCGTTTGAACAAAGTCTTCTTCTAATACATGTAATACACTGTAATAAAGTAAATTACCTCGGGGTTCATATTTGTAGTTTAGATCCCATTTCAAACAGGTAGTTCAGGTTTCCTTTTTTCCCCAAACACAGAAATATGGTCAAGATTAGAAATATTGTGCCCAGGGGTGACGCTAAAAAACAACTTCAATGTGCTAGTTCAAGATGGACTACTGTAACTTTTTTTTACTTTCAGGAAGTAAACAAAATGTCATGGCTTTAGTTTATTTTCTGACCCGCGAACAGTAAGGAACTCAGGAGAAACCAGATGAAAAGTGCAAATTTATTAATTTTGCAACAATGATAAATCTTGGTAGGAAGGGACTGGAACGGCAACTGCAGCAGACACCCAGCAACTCTGTAGGGAGATTACAGGTAAAAGCTGGAACTTGTGTAGTATTTCTGAGGGTATTAGCTTACTTCAGCAAGGATGTTGGTCCACCAGGTGGGGGTTCGTTACTGGATCTGGATTACAGGGTTGTGGGTGTGTTGAGCTGATGACTGTTACCAGAGGGTTGTTTATTCAGAGACTGAAGATGGTGTTGCTGGACGGACAGGTAGCACGGACCAGAAGCGGAAGAGGAACCGATGCAGTCGAGGGTAGAGAAATCCAGAAGGCTCTTGTACGGGTGAAAATGGCTTGAGCAGGAGGCTGATAAAGCAGACACAGTGCAGATTAATAGGGACAACAAGAGATTATACTTGCAGCTTCAAGTAACTCGAGGCAGACAATGAAGTGCTGGTTTGGAGGTACCATGAATGGTTAACAACCCAGAGCTGAATGACTGCAGAGCCGCTCCTCTTATAGTGTAAGAGAGTATATATATATACACAGCAATCAAGTAAAGGAGGAGCACCTGCTGCTCATCAAGCACAAGAGGGTCAGCCAGCCTAGCCAATCAGCCTCAGAAACACCCTCTGGAAGGAAAACAGACAGAGCAGGCACAAACACAAATACACCCAGCCAGAAAAATCAATTTCCTGACACAAAATGCATTAAACACCTTCAGTTGATACAAAATCCTGCAGCAAGAGTTCTGAGGGAGATTAAAAATATATGATATTTGTAATATTGTATTATATTTTAATTTACCAACACCGTCTCCCTGTCCTTTAAAAAATCAAGCTCCATCTATACCTGAGATATCTGATTGTTCCATACATTCCTACCAGAACATTTGGCTCTTAGAGTGCAAGTTCATAAGTATTTTTTTTTGTTACTAGGCTCCTCTTGTGTGGAACCAGCTGCCAGTTATAGTCAGTGAGACAAACATCCTGTCTAGTTTTAGATCTGGACTTTGCTTTTTGACAAATCTTTCAGATAAAAACAGAGTGATGGTGCTAACAACTATAAAATATATCCAATCTTAATCTAATCTATCTCTTAAAATCACTAATAGGTAATGAACAAATGGAAAACACATAAGGCAGCTGTCAATCTTCACAGGAAATCACATCGAAATCGCCAAATGACCAGTTTATACAGTATAGAACAATGATCACAGAAATTGCAAAAAAACAAACCAAAATTTCTGACTGATGCATAGTCACGTTGAGTTTCCCATCGATTTTGATTTCGTTGATTTTGATGATCAGCGAATGCCAATCAATAGCTTTTGTTGCCATCACAGAACCTGGTCCTCATGCTATACAGCCTATGGCTATGAGTAAAGAATCTTTGCGTTTTCCTTTGCACTGCACAAGCTTGTGGCAGAAAACAGTAAACAAACATGTCTACCATGTAGAACTTACATACTTTGTATGAGAATAATGTAAAGTTTGCGTCCTGCAACACAGGCAGCGAAAAAATGACATCAAGGAGGAAAACACATAATTTATCAACACATGTTGAGTTAAAAAAAGCTTTAATTTACCTTTGTATCCAATGAAGTTTTTGTTTTGTTTTGATAAAGCTAAATAAGCTTTATTGAGTTGAAACTTTATTGAGTTGATATAAGCACATCACATCAGTCTCACTACTTGATGATTTCAAAGGATTATAACCTTTATAGTTGAGCTTTAAGTTAGTCGAGCCAGCGGTGAAGCTTTTCTACTTGACACCTTCATGGAGTGATCACATAAATGCTACAACAGTTAAACCTGCTCTTTAAGGGGAAGCCTTGCTTGTATTTGGTGTACTGAAGGTAATTAGTATTAATCGGGTGATTGGTATCAGGGATTGGCAACATATCAAATCACCTCTGCCTCAACTAGAATAACCAGAATTGAGCTATTATTAGCTCTTGTTTAAAAAAATTATGGCTGTCATGTTCAAATTTCTATGCCACATACAGAGACCGCTCAGAAACTGGCCTTAGATTTAAATTTCTTTTTATGATAGAAACGGGTGGGGTCAGTTTTCTTGAATGTCTGGAAAAAGAGGGATAGGGGTTAGAAATAAAATGTAACAAGTCGAGGATGACCAAAAACCAATTAATCTTCAGGACGCAGGGAATATGTAAAACATTCAGTGATGCATTAATATTCTACTCCTTTAAAATCTCAAAATAAAATTTTCGCATAGGTCCAGCCAGGTGCTGAGTGTCAGTAAGTATGTCTCGAGTGATTTTAGAACAAAGACACATGTGCTTTAAAAGGCAATTAACTGGTTAATCAATATTCCTGGCTATCATTACAGCATGAAGTAAAAAAAAAAAAAAAAAGAACACCAATGATTACACCAAGGGAGTTATGAGCTTTAGCAGCTGAGATGGGTGCGAATCTGCAATTTTTTTCACCAGTCGAAGTTTTATGGGAGAGTGGCAATGAAAAAAAAAACATAGTCAAGTGGAAGACATTTCTGTGGTCTAAAGGGACCTAATTGGTCCTACATGGTTTTCAGACAAAACTTTATGTTTGGAAGACATTTTGTCAATCACCATAAAGCCACCATCTCCACTGTGAAGCGAGGAGGTGGCAGCATCATGATGTGGTAATGCTACTCAGCAGCATGCCCTGGATGATTTGTATATGCAAGGAAAGTATGGCTTCAGAGAACATTTGTTTTCCAGCAAGACAATTACTCAAAGTGTACAGTTTATCTAAATGAATTGAATACAGCAACCTGGACATATAGTATCCTATAGTCACAGACTAGACCTCAATCATATAGAGACTTTGTGGGAGGGCCTCAAAAAGGCTATTCACACCTATACCTGAATAAACTAACTGTAATATAATATAGTTAGAAGCACAAAATACCTAGTAATAACTGATAACTAGAACAAGGAGTTATTGTAAGGGAGCATGTATACTTGAAAGAGAAGGTAGTGAAGTTGCAAGTGACTAGACTCAAGAAAAAATGCAAAAGACACTTAAAAAAAGCTGAGTAACAGAACACAGCACAAGGCACAAGAATGATAGCCGATACTAACCTAAATTCTCGGTTCGAAGAATCATGATAAATATTGTCCAGAGATCTAATGCATACTTGCAAGAATTAGTGGATGCATCAAATATTTGTAGTTTTATTATATCAATTTTATGTTACTGTAGGTCAATGTTGAAACCTCTGGAATAAATATAAAAAATGTTTAAATGCCTCATCTCTTTCATTCAACATGAGGAACAATCTGGTTCTATTTTTGGTTGTGTTGCTGGTTCCCATTTTTCTCTTGTTGACGCAACATAAAACTTGGTCCTACACAGCAGCAGGAGGGGTCAGCGCTCAGTTATGATGACCTGTAACTCACTAGGGTTAAACAATTAACTACCATCATGTCCATACATATTAAACACATCAACACATCCTAAATCTTCTTCACAGCCACTTATACACACTTTCAACAGCTTTGACTCTGATTAAACAGCTTTAATCTCTGAAATAGACAATAGGATTAGTGTTAAACAGCACTTCCATCAGCCCTTCATTTTCACCCACATCTGTGTCATTTGAATGATTTCAAATCCTTTCAAAGGCGCAGCTTTTGTTGTAGCGCGAGTCCTCCTGCTGGGATCACCCTCTGAACTGTACCCAGACGTCTAACTCAAGCAGACAAGTTAGGTTGGGCAAAGGTTTAATGGTGCACAACTGCAACTCATAAATGACAAATTTTGGGACTCTTTCATTTTCTAATTGGGATGAATCATGTTTGAACTGTTTCCATACTGGCTACTTTCTGACACATGAAGTAAAAATATAGAAAATGCAGTCATAAATAAACATTAAACATGTTTTTCTTATTCCAAACCAAAAATTTATTTGGGTATTTTTCCTGACTGCAAACTCCTTCTGTCTATACATGGCTTGAGGCAAAGCTGAGACCCTGATATTCCCAAGCAGATGCCTTTTTGTTCAGGACTACAACCTAAGATCCTGTCCACAAACACCGTGAGCAGAATCCCTAAAAAGGGGGAAGATGGTCCTACTCGCAGCAGGAGAAAAAATGGCTCTTACTTTTGATTGTCGAACAATTGGACATCACTTAAATAAATTTTGGCATCCCATAATGCTTCAAATCTTGCCTTTAAAAGATTTGGCTGTAAGGTTTCCTTCAGATTTATAAAATAATCAAACTTACAAAAACCTCACCAGAATTTCAAAAAAGGACAGTTGTTAGGAGTGTCCAGCTGCACTCCACAACAGCAACTATGCTACAGATTTTAAGAGTAGATCCTTCTTCTGCATACTTCAATTAAACACCTTTCTTCATATCAGGCATAGCCTAATGGTAACCAATACATTCAGGTTCATACGCAAAAGGTTGCATCAACAAGTTGAAGGACAAAAGCTCCAGAGGACTCGTTTTGACACCCATGGTTTGGAGCTTCTTTTCCAATACTGTAACATGTCTTTAAATCCTGGCCTGGGAGTCTGGTGTCCAACAACGTTTAGCGGTGTCTCGTCTTCAGCGCACCTAAGCCAAATAAACAGGTCAGTAGCGGGGTAGTTGCTTCAATAAATTATTTAAATAGGTTACTAAGTAAGAAATTAAATCTTTTCGTAAATCTGAAATACCTTGTAATGAAGTAGTGTCAAATTTCACATCCTGATTATTTATTGTAAATAGAGCAAAAAGAAATGTATGAATGCTGGTCATTGTTTCTTTTGCTTTGTAAGTAATCTAAAGTTTCCTGTATGCCTTTTCTAAACAATTTTTAAGCTTTGTGAAAATTTCCAGTTTAAAATTTCATTCAGACAATATGCCAAAAGTCCATGCTCTGCATCTGAAACAAATTTTCCCAAATGTTGTCCTGGAACAGTCAGCTCTGCAGGACTAAAGACTTAGAGGTTGGTTTTCTGCATCTTCTCATGTTAGAAACATGAAATTAGCATGTCACCCTGAGAATATACTCTGGACGACTTGCAATGATGTGTAATTTTTCCACTTATGTTCTTACAGGAATCTGACATCATCATATACTTGATTTATGCCATTTGTTCCCCATTCACAGGCACAGGATCTCACATTACTTATGTTACAGTACATCATCCTCATCTGGACACAAGTTGTTCTCATAACACCTCAATGTTTGGTTTAACTAGTTATAAAACATATTTCATTTTAATGCATCGTTTCAGACTTCTTACACATTCCTTTGAAAACGTGCTTTTCTTTTTTTTGTTACAAACAGGACACTACACCAGAATGGTTTGATATTTGTAGCAACAACAGGTGAGGTATGGCATTTAATACTTTAACTCTGTACTTTTTAAAAGCTTTAAAACACCCCTAGTTCAAAAGTCTACAACTAGAATTAGTTTTAATGTAGCTACACCCCTAACCTACCTCACTCAAATTGATTAATTCTCAACATCTAATGATGTTCTGCTGAGGTCAAGTGATGAATCGTTTATAGGATTCAGGTGTGTTGGAGGATCTAAAAGTTGCAGAATAGTAGCTCTTTTTTTCTCTAAAATGACTCTTAATTCTCCTACCTTTAATGCATGTTGTTCATTACATGTAGCCCTAGTCCTCCTTACAGAATGGGAAAGCAGAAAAAAAGAGGCAATAGATAAAAAGTACTGGCAGAACAGAAATACATAAAACTATGTCTGAGTTATTTATTGATCGGAGTTAAACCTCTTAAGAACAAAAACTAAATAAATGAAAATAGTCTGTCTGCTCTACGTTGAAAATGGATGAAAAAGGTGCCAAAAATATGGATAAAAATATTCAAGTCTGGAGAAGTACTTTAAAAAGAGCATAGAGAATTTGAAAAATCACATTTGCATTTCTACCCATACCCGATTTTTAGCACACATTGCAAAAATAAAAATGTAATTTATCTTCAAAGTCCAAATTGTGCTACGATACATCTGTCTGTCAGCGCCATCAGGGTGAATCGGAGAACGACTGACTGTAGTGGAAAGTGCTTAGGAGATAGGGCACTTTATAAGGCTCCTTACAAGGGTGGGCATTAAAACTATTTATTTCTATTTGATTGTCCATGGCTGGATTGGTCATCAAAGTAACACAATATGGATATTTGACCCAATAATATTCAGGTATTGTTGTTTTTGCTGTACAAATTTCCCAAACACACTTTAATTCATATATTGTCATCCAAAAATAAAATAAAAAAATACAAACTTTAAATTCATAAAGACAAACAATGCAAACTTCTATCAAACACTGTAAATTGAACTTTCCTATAGTATCTGATGTGCTATCATTTTCACATGAGAAGATTCACACTTAGTAAAGGTTGAAGTAACTCGTATATAGTCTAAGATCATGACACTAATGAAGTTGTAGTTTTCCACGAAAAGAACCATGAAAAGTTCTCCTACACATTGTGAGAGCTGAGTGGAAAATCCAATCTGATCTAATTTTCTTCATCATTTTTTGGCAGTTTAGAAAGATATGCTGATTATCATCACTTTGGTTAAAACTGGATACCCCTAAAGTTGCATTATTGTGCTTCTAAGCTGCCAGACTGGTTATCCTGCAGGACTCAAATGAAACTTTACAGCCCTGCTTATTTCGTACTTCAACAAAACTGTAAAACCCCTTAGGTCTTCAGCAAGTTTACAGAGAAAATTTATCAGGCTTTGGAATAAAGAGACACGGCAATCCCACCAGACTTTGTTTGCATCGCTACACCTGCCAGGTTGTATTAATCTTGTATGGCATACACAGAAGTGTAACTCTTCAAAAGTGAACAGAGTTTGCCCTCATTGGTAAAGCCATCAAAGATATGGAAGCAAATCGTTACCATATTTAAAATGAAAAAGTATTTCCAGAAATGCTTTTTCATTTTAAGAATGTGGCTGCATAATTCGACTCATAAATAAAATTATTAAGCGATACTCCTAATTGCACTTTAGTTTCCTTTTTTAAGAATGTTCAATCCTTCACTTAATTAAAATGAAAATGAAAAATAAATTAGAGATTGGTTTTTCATAATATACCTAAGCAAATTCTTCCCAAAATTAAAAATTTTATATTTGAAAATGAAAATGCATTTCCAGAAATGTTTATTTTTTCATTTTAAGAATATGGCTTCATAATTTGAGTCAAAAATAAATTTTGTAATCATTCTATTTGTATTTGCAGTTTCTTCTTCAAGACTGCACATTTGTCCCATAATCCAAAATAAAACAAAGTTGACATTGCTTTTTCGTTTTCTGGGATTTGCCCACAAAGTCCACTTTCCTATCTCATTTTCTTTGTTTGTATTTTTATTTTTTATGTTTTGCTTAACGTTGTTTGGCTGAAGCCTCTATCATTTTAATCATTTCAAAATGTTCTTATCCATCAAACCGGCCTTTATTGTTGTTGAATTCCTCACACTTCCCTAGTGAGATGGGTAAACATCGTCACTTTTCCAGGTGTCTTTTAAAGAGTTCTAGGCACTAGTGAACTTTATTCAACAGTAAA
>JAVLVB010000408.1:888300-905999 GCA_032876305.1 Orestias chungarensis | reverse complement strand
GGAAAGCTGTTATCAAAAGTTAGAGTTATGTAGCCACAAAATCAAAAAGTTTGTTAGGTTTTGAGTAAATATTTCTAATCTAATAATGATGTAGAAACTGTTAAAATGTGCATCCAGTTGTAGTGGTATATTGTACATGCATTGATATATTCATATATCAGCAATATGAAGAAAAAAAACATAACATTAGCACATTAACTTGGAAGTCAGTAATTTGACTTTTATTCAATTTAAATTTTATTTCAATTATTGACCCAAATTATTGTTTAAGCTCCAAATTTAAAGAAATCTTTTTGGACCAAATTTCTGTGCTTTGCTGACCTGATCCCAAAGAGACATTCAGCTCAAAGTTATGAGTGAGACATTTAATCAAAGGCCAACACATACATACAGGTTTTACATACATACACATACATTCCTGGTTTTCACTGCAAGACGACCCGTGGAGACTTTTTCTCTCTGTCTAGACTTGAATTGTACACATTAACTAAACATTGATATTCACATGAAGTTCATCTGCCAAACTGCCATGGATCAGCCTTCTGTGCTTAAATACTAGCTGGAGAGCTGTTAAACTTTAGGTTTGTGTTGGGTTTGTCTAGTATCACTACAGCAGAAACTCTCTAAATGTTTTAACTGCAATGTAAATGTCAGAGTAGGTTTTTTTAAAAATTCGTCTCATATGATTTATTTCACTATTATTCTGAAGCAACAACCAGATGTGTAATATTCACAAAGAAAACACAATTTTGAAAGTGTAAGAACATAGGTCTACACAAGAAAACAAATAAGTAAAAAGAACAAAATATGAGTTTTAAATAACATGGTATTATTATTTTCAATAGAGTCAAACGTCTTGGCTTAAAAAAAGGTCTCGTTGCCATGTTTTGCACAATTTGTTTTCATTCTTTAAGTTTACACTGACAGGGTTCTTATTCTTTAAGCATTCCACCATTTGAGAAAACAAATGTAGTTGCGGAAGAGATACTAAACTGTTTCACAGTTGTCAAATTATTGGGATCCAAAAAAGAAAACACTGATGAGACTGATAAAACATCTCAAATTTATTAAAGCAACACTTAAGAAGTTAAAGCTTTGGTCAAGTTGGGCGTCCAGGGGACAAAAGCCTGAATTATCCTTAGCCTTATTGCCTGAGGGAAGACTGCATTGCCCATGAGGACCAGCGTATAGCGACAAAAAATCCAGGTTCTTCCAGTCTCCTCCAGTTAGAAGTACATGTTTGTTTCCAGTGGCTGTTTGAAGGTTAAATAGTGACAAGAATGAATATAATTGGGGTGAAACAATCTCATATGATGATGTTGAAAATAAGAAACGGGGAAAGTGACGTACGGCATGAAGCAGTCCGCACATTTGTAGTTGTTTTGGGTGGCAGGGTTCCTGGCACATGAGGTTTCATTCAACGACCTGGAAGTTGACGTAAAATCTTGAAAGTTACAAAAAATAGTTTATGAAGCTTAAGAAGATAATCAGTGTTGCTTTAAGAACTGTCTGATTGGGAGGGTAGTGGTGAACAATAGTTTTTGCAGAAGAATTGTGATAATGTGATTGTTCAGGATGATTTGTCAGCATTACCCCATAAACAATACAACAAAACACATGGAGATTTGGACCCGATGTCTGTGTAACCTTCAAGCCACCGATCAGCTATAAGATAACTAGTAACAAAGACCTAGAATAGAAGAGAATGACATATCAGGGTAAGAAGATGCAAAAAGAGGCAATGAAGTTCCATGAAGTTATGTAACAATCAGTCCCAGTGCTTACTGTACTGTGGGTTATTACTGATCAGGTTTTGGCACGGCAGCATTTATTTGAATGCAGCAAGAGCATCAGGAAACTTAAAATCATTTCTACACATTGCTAGGACATCAGAGTAAAAATGGAATTCCCATTGACATTATTTGTATAATACTGTTTCCACTTAAAGGCCAACAATTAGGATATAAGTGTGTTTAACTTCTAATTAAAGGTAACGTATGGGTTTAATTCTATTGATGTGTTGCCCTAAGGTCAAGAGCAGGGCCTGGAGATAATTTACAGCACTTTGTCTTTTAATGCAGGAAACATTGACTTTTGAGACCTTTACACAGATTATTTATTGTTTCAAAACATTTTAGTTTTTATTGCATCAAAAGGAACACATATTTTCTATAATTGTCTCAATTAATATAAAGGCTTGTTTTTATGTTCTGTTGACTCCAACAGTCTTGGATATATAGATGAGAATGTTGTGACACAGTCTTCTCACTCCTCTTCGAAACCTCAAAATAATTCTCTAATTACAGGCTGTTCCTCCAGAACTGAAAACAGCCAGCCAGTGATGAGAAAACACAGATCTCAAGGGGTGATCCAGCAGCAGAGAGGATGATTAAGGGGTAGAACCTCATGTCTGTCCTTTCCTGTCTGTTTGTTTTAAAGAAGCATCATGCCAAAACAGGAATCTCCAGGATTAGATGGGAATAAATTTATGATGAAATAATCCGGTTTGGCAATCCAATTTAAGTAGAGAGGAAGTTGGGTTTCAATGCACTATGTCAAACAAAAACACTATGGTTTATGGACTTGGTGAGTGGTTAACTCTGAATGCTTTCACAACAACAAAAATGACAGATGAGAATTTATTACTAATGATGTGGAAACTGTGTAGGTTGCAGATAGAAAGTATTTATTTATAATGCTAAAAGAGGCAGATTATTAATTTTTAAGAGTTGTCTTCAATAAGCAAAATAGGTTTGAGTCACGATGTGGGGAACATCCTGAGATCCTAATCAGTCTGAAATTTAAATTTGGTATTTTTCGGTATAGAAAAGTATGAAGTATCAATTCTACTATTATTTTATTACGCATCTCATTTTTAAGTTAAACTATAAACATCAGGTTTTCTGGGGTGTACCTTGCTCTGAAACACACACAAAAAGAAATTATTTTCTATCCTGATATGTTAACATGGAAGCAAGTCATTTAACACAAGAACCCATCTGTGGTGTCTGACTGCAACAACTAGGAAGTGGTTTAGTTCAGACAGGAGGTTCAGAATAGCAACGACCAATAAAAGAGGAAGTTATGGGTTCACAGTGAATGGCAGCTGAGAAAAATAATCATATTATTGCATGGAACAACCAGCCCACCCACAGAAAACCACAAAATATAAAAAATCCAGATCAAAAACCTGTTTAGCTTTTTTCCAGTAACGGAACAGATTGTTGTCAATGACTTGACTTTAGAGAGGATTAGGTAGAGTCGTGATACTTTATACCATGTGTTGTTAGCACCATGTTCATAGAAGTCATTTGTAAGAGCAACATTTTCAGTTAAACATCAGTGATAACATATGTGTAACCTCTTCATTATCTGCAAAGTTTGTAGGTCTAATGATTAACCTTCACAATTTGTATTGCCATTTGATTCACCTGATCAGCTTACTCAGCAATGAAACTATTAAAATGAAACCTGTAGGTGGATAAACAAAAATAAGCTAATGTACTCCAGTACTAAAATGAAGCCACTTTCTTCAGCCTGCTCTTGTTAAAGTTCTGTTATCATAAAACGACTTCCAAGGTAAATTGTTATGATACTTAGGCAGATGATCTAAAATTTCAACCAACACAGTGAATACTTTTTGAAAAAAACTGTTGTGAAAATGTATCCAAGATAACTGGAATATATGTAGGAGTCTCTGGAGCAAACTAATAAGATGACGGGTTGTTGCTGCATCATAAGACAGGCAAGGATCAAATACAGAAACGCAGATACAAACATACAACCCAGAGACTTGACACAAATCAATGGTAGAAGGGAAAATGGTTAGAACTGCAGGCTGACACTTTAATGGGTTAGGGAAGGGTCATAGTCGATGGACAGAAATCACAATTTTGGAAGCTGAATTCGACTGGCAGATCTGTGAGCCAAGCGCGTCTTTGTGCTTGTGGGAAAAAAACCAGGTCATGTTCAGAAAATCCGAAGCCAAAGAGCTATATAGGCAAGATGTGGTCATGATCAGGTTGGCAAAGAATGGAATGCTGGCTATCTAATTAAAAAAATAGCTACCATCTGCTTCCAGAAAAACTGTTTTTATAGACACTGAAACAGGTGAGTGGCATGATGTGATAGCAGAGCAGCAGTGCACACGTCCAACAGTGGAGGAGAAACTGAGCAGGCGGACGGACCAGAATCATGTTAAATTTAAATAAAAGTTTATTTTGAAAATAAAACAAAAATGGACTTACTCCTCTACCCTGCTTACTCTGGATGAGACACTGCTGCTAATCTTATGTAGTAAACAAACACCAGCATGTCTCCAGTTTCTCCTGTTCCTGCTTTAATCCACTCTGATCATCTCGTTTAAACGTTACATCTGCTTTGTCATTTTGGGTTCATAATCTGAGTTTAGCTGAATATATTTTTCCTGACAATTAACCTCAACAATATAAATTTGAATTTAACGTGAAGCAACCTCCTTACTGTACTTTGTCAGCTTCATCGTCCTGCAAAACAAGCTATACGATCTACTTTCTTTTCCAGTACAAATCTTCAGCATTATGAGCTCTCTCAGCTCAAATATCCATGGCGTCACAGTGGGGGACATCAATATAAACATATAAAACACAAACAAATGTCAACATGTTAATAAAGGCACAGCATGCAGTAACACAAAAGTAGAATCAGATAAAAAAGGAAATGTTCCACCACTGGGTTTTACAAGCCTGTTATGTCTTGATTCCTCACTTGAGTTTTTCCGAACCACATTTCTACTCTTACTTTACTAATTGCTTGGATCAACTCTTCTCTGCATACAAGTATTCTGTTCTGTGTATAAGTAGTAAGTCAGACTTACACACTGCTAACCCAAGCTTAGTTTTAATTAATCATTTTGAGTTGGGATACGAGTAAAATAACACATACAAAGAGAAATTAACCTGTCACACTGTGCGGCAAAAACTGTTAAACGTTGGCGAATACTAAATCCATTTTCTGCTCTGCAATAGATATAGTTGTTGAGAGTTAGTTTAAAAGATGTTTTTTGACTTAGATCTCTACCTTAAAAAACATTTCCTTTAGAGAACTTCAAAAAAAGTTGGATCATGGTAATATGGAAAGTCATGCCACATCTACAGCACAGCTATGTGAATAAATCACACCAGGAGATTCCTGGTACTGTGTAGTCTTTCCAGTTCAAGTTTTGGTGCACTAATAAAGTAGAAATTGGCAACAGGATTATGTCAAGTTGAGACATTTCTTTTAAAACAGTGAGTAGTTTTAGGAATCCAACCTAGGATAATTCATCATGTACAGGAAATATATATAAAAAAAGATCAGAATCAACACTTTTTAGGAAAATTATTCATTGACCCATCCTTTAATGAGAAAATCTTCTTTGATTTATTATTAAAAGTCTAACATCTTTTTTGAGTAGCCAGCTGCTTGCTTCAAACAAATCATGTCCCACTGACCCCTTTATGACCCCTTTATATAGCCCCATACCATTTACAAATGCAGCAGTGAGGACAACTTAGATGATGCTGTGTGATATTTAACAAGTCAAAGAAAGTGTTACACCTTCACCCTGCTGCAACCCTCCCACTGTGCCTGTACTCCATCTCACTCAGTGGGGCAGTTAAGGACATTGAGTGTAAGAGATGCTGAAAACAAAATCTCTCAATTATAACACAGTTCTGCTTTTGTTTGTGTTAAAGAGCCAGATAATGGATTTGTGTTATAAATGCCAAAACTCTGTCACAATTAAAGCACTGTTACATCCTAAGACCAGTATATGTAGGCATGCAATGGTTAGTGAGGGAGGTGTTCTCTGATGAACAACATGTGAGTATATCTAAAGGTTATCTCTTATTTTCTTGCTTCTTTCATTTCTTCTTCATCTATTTCTGCTGTTGAAAGGATGGCTGATACTCGTAATGTATTCCAGCTGCAGAGCCCTACCAGCTGCCGCCTACTTTCTCTTTGTCAGGTTATCTGTTCATGAGGTAAAGTTTCCATTTGCAGGATAAGCAATACCACTGCTCCTGCTGCCAAATGAAGAACAGGATCCATTAAAAGGGTTTGAGCTAGGCATCTGCAGCACAAAGAATCATCCATCAAGGTTCAACTATCAAGACTGTAAGGTATCTCCTTAAATCTCTTCACCATTTATGGAGAAAGATATGTCCGAGATAGTTTTCTAATTCGTAAATATCCCAGGTCAGCTGGAATATTTTTGTTACATGCTAATGGATGTTGGGCTATAGCCTGTTTTGGAAATGGTTGCTTCAGACCATTTTTCAAAGACATGTAACACCTGGGTTTGATGTTCACCAGTCCTCCAGAAATTAAACCGCAATGCATTACACGGCCCCGCTGCACCAGAACCTGAAACAATGGGGGCGTTGATTTAAATTTCAGAGAGCCACTAAGTCAGTGTCAGAAAAGATCAGAGCAAATTTCATCTACTACCCTCTACTTCATTTTCTTCATTTGTTTATTTAATTTCCACCACAAATCCATCTTTACTGAAAAGGTTTTATATGAAGAACAAACAAGTAACTCACCAACCGTGCTTCCAACTATTCTAAAGCTGTTTCTAAAGCCCAAGGAAGAGGGTAGAGAACCTCCATTTGAGTACATAATCCTTTTTGTCCAAAGACGTGTTCTTTTAGTTTGAATAATTGTGCTCAAAGATTGAAGGTGATGTAAAAACACAAAATTAAAGGCAAATGTTAGTAATTCTGTTCTGGAATTACATTGATTTGGGTTGCTGGGCACTGGACATGAAAGATGCTGCATGAAAAGAAAAACATAATGGGCATCTTCGAGCATGTTTTTTAGTGCAAACAAAATCAACATCGGTGTCTTCAGTCAGACATATTATAAGATCTTCTGCATAACACACTGCTACAGAAGTTTTTTTTTCTTTTCTCTTCACATCTATTGCTATCTATAATGACTCTGAAGACTCTTTTAAAATGGCACTAACTGAAATATCCAATTTTTATTTATTTATTAATGTATTGCTAAAGTGAATTTAATTTGGTGAGTCTGTGTGAGACATTGATGTCTCAATACAATGTTAAACTCTGTCATCACACAAGCCTGAGCATCACCAAGGTGTGATGTTGTCATTGCTGCTTGCAGCTTCATTAGTGTTAAAGCCCACCACTGGCATCTACTCAAAATGGCTCCTACTCAGTTGGATAATTTCAAAAGTAGTCACCCTTACACATTTGTATTTTTTTATATACTTCTGAGTTCCTAATACAATGCCTAATTCACTTAAACCTACACCATCTAACACATTTCTCTAATAATAATAGTAAGCTTAATATTGCTCCAAGAGTATCTTCTGTCACATGATTTTGATGAGTCTGCTGATCAGGTAGCTGAATTCCTCTGTCAGTTTGTGGCTACAATATTTCCTACCACTGATTGACTGGCTGTATAATAAAGCACTTCGAACTTCTCAGGACTAGTTTTTGTATTACGCATTTACAGGCCATTTACCAGTTACTATGCTCTAAATTTGTTGAAAGACTTAAAAACAAACTGAAAATCAATTTGTGTTATTCTGGTCTGAAAATATGGGACCTAACACTGTGCTGCTTTGCATTTTTGTCGTCATGGGGAAACCCCTCTAAATTTAATCAGCCTTAGATGATTGGATCCAAATCACAATTTATGCTACCTCTGATGTTGACGAACATAAATAAAACATATTCAAATAATTATAATATATGCAGTCAATCATTAATTACCCCTCACACACGTGTTTGCCGGCTTCATTGTTTTCCTGTACATATGGCAGATTAGAACAATATGGACTTTCAGTATTACAGTAGTCCAGCCAAAGCATTTGCAAAAAAACTATGAATCACAGCTGTTTGCATATCAAGATGTGACCACAGGACCAAACTCTTTCCATCCTGTGACCTCCTACACAATCTCGTGCCTTCCACAGGCATGCGACTCATATTACAAATTATTTTCAACCTAAGAAATAATGAAAGTTCATTTCGTGCTTCTGCCAAGAGAACAGATGATAATATGAGCCACGCAGGCTCCTATCTTGTAGACCTGCCAGTGAATTCTGTTGTGATCATCCTGTGGATTCTGTTCTAGACGTGTTGCAGCGACGCAGACCTCCACCGGAGCTTGGAGTTGGCCCCATAGCACCAGATGTTCTACGAGAAGTAAAGGGGGAGCTGGGCTCTGTTTGAGATGTACTGTGATGTGGGCGAGGTGAGGAACAGTGCACATGACTGCAGTGGGTCCCACATCTGTTCTACCAAGAGTGACTGTAATGGCTTTAAGGCATGACAGCAGTGAATTGAAACCAAAAGATGGAGATAACTGTCAAAGGGGGATTATTCAGTTTTCTTTTTCATTATTATTTAAATATATTGCATCTTTCTGTTTGCAATGATTTCAGTAAAGCAGAGATAATAGATAGAGGTCTAGTTGGTAGCATCCCAGGAATTAATCACCTCATTACAACGATGGTATGACACATTCCAAGCTGAAACATTTGTGCAGCTGGTCTTTTTGGTAGATTCTTGCGTCTCTGTGTGAAGTATTAAACATTATTGTTGGCAAAATATGAACACAGAAGGCAAGTCCAACCTTTTTCTTGCTTCACGGCTTGCCACAGTCTGAAATGATCCTAGAATGAACTTAAAAAACAGGCACGTTTTTAAATGAAATCTTAAGTTGTTTAAATCTTATTGTGAGTGGGGGTTTTTTTTCTTCTCGTCATCATTTTACAACGGTCAGATGTATTTAATATTTTCTTGTGGAAACAAATCCCTGTCTTTGCGGCTCTCTTTCTTTTCAGTGCCTCTAACATGACTGAATCTTTCCATTGTTGTTTGTTTATTTGTTAAAAGTCCTGAACTCTCATGAAGACCCTGCAGGTTTGTCTTTTAGTTTACAAAGAGGCTCAGTGCACAGCAGGCAAAAGAAAAATGGTGTCCATTAAAAAGCCCCTTTTGTGGAAGGAAAACTGAATAATTAATTTAGTAACCTGTAGACCATTCAGAAGGACTATCTATATTCTAATTCATGTTACATATTTACCTAGACATGTAAAATTGCATGAAATGCAAGCCTGTGGTTCTGACTTCTTGAAGCTGTATTTACCAGGCTGAAAAATTTCACCTAATGACCTTGTGTCAAAATATCCCTTCAGGGTCCAACATCCTCAATACAGGGGGGTATTTTCAATAAACAATTTATAAAATGATTAGTGGATATCTGATACATCTCAGAGCTTCCAAACTAGGATCATAGAGGATTAGATTCAAAGGAGCCCTCTGTGTAGTCTGCTTTATCTCCAGGATCATCTCACAGGGTCATTCTCATGACAGCCAATTGATCACAGATGTGTCTCCAAAAATGATAATCCGGTCACTGATGTCTGAGGCAAGGTAAGGACCATCTGATGAAACTGGCATTATGACAGGGTTTAAGGGTCGTTGAAGGATTAAATGACTGTCAGGGCTAATGAAAAGTAATTAGTTTGTTCTGACAGGTAAATTAAATATTAATTTGTGTGTAAGTTTGATATCAGTGTTAAAGCATAATAGCCTGAAATGCACTTGAATTCTGTGCGAAAAAAAAATAATTGGAGAAAAGTTTTATTACAATGTGATGACTCTGAAAACAAAACTAATGACCCTGGAAATATTTTTCCAATTACAAAACAGGTTACATCTCATTTCGGCATCTTTTCTTAATTTCTTCAATGGTGAACTATGAAAGGGAGAGAACACTGAAAATCTTAGTTTCTCAGGGAACAGATTTCTTCTTTTTTTTCCCAAACAAATCTTCCAACTTCTTTTCAACACATTGGTGAACTTTCTTTGTCACCCTTGCACTTTCTCAAAATGAACACTCTTTGTCCATATGAATCAGGCCTGTTCAAAGAGAACCAAGACACAACACCTGATCTAGATGGTCAGCAACATTGTATGGATTCTAGCCCTATCACTATTAGATCAATCACCCAAAAAGGTTTTTACATTACCTGATAATCACCCAGGATCAGGTGAAAAATTCTCCCAACCCACTCCAAATATGCATGGGGTATAACATTCTAAGGTAGGCAGCTTTCCAGCCTTCATCAACAAATCAATCCTGATTTCCTTCAGTACACTCACCAGCCTGCCTACATGTCTTCCTCCGGTGTGCAAACCTAAAATCAAAGTATCAATAAAATATAGAAAGAGAAAAAAGGATAAAAATTAGAACTAAATTATACAATTCTTTTTAACCTCTAAGGTTAAATTAGTTTTAATTATCTATTGAACCTTAAATGATTTAAATTTACATGTCACAAAAAATGTAAGAAATACATTTATCTGGCTTTATGTTTGAAAAATTGAATTATAAAATGAATGCATATTTTAACAATTGGAAAATATATCGCAGTTTTTTCTAACGTTTTATTCACTCTCCATAAATGGTTAGTTGTTTCATGAAATGAGCATCCTTTTTTCAGTTAAACATGAGCATTAAACCCTTCAAAGACTTTTTTCAATGTTGATATTTAATATGTTTTAGACAAATAGTTCAGGGATTCATGTGAAGCTGGCTGTCACTCCTTAGCCTAAACACTTAATTCCAAATCCGATTGAAACAATGCAGAGCTAAAACACCAAGCTCTGACACAGAGAAACTTTGATTCATAGGGAAGGTCGGTGACCTGTTTTCTCAAGGAAATTTATGGAGCACTTTGTCTGTATGCATCTCAGCCATTGGGAGAAGCTCTGTTCGTTTTGGATTTCTTCCTTGGACTTGCTCAGTGGAATTAACTGGACTAACCCACATTTCTGCAGTGGTACTGTACTTAACCATCTAATGGTCGGTTCCAAGCTAATATATTGTGATGAAATGAAATTTCAAAGGTATGATCATTGCTTTTTAAAAGTAAAGAGGAGTGAAATACTGTACAGAAGAGACTAATGCATTTCAAGAAAGCTTCCCTCACATTGTTCTGTAGGTAAAATGGTCAATGACCTGTACTTTTATATTACTTTTCAAAGTCCAGAGTGCCACAAAGCAAGGGTTGGAACCAGCAAACCGTTGTACAACTGCCTGTATTCTGAGCCACGGTCGCTTCATAAAACTTCCCTCCACCCATCCATCCATCAACATTCTTTGAAAATGTTTTATTTACATTTAAATATAATGCCTTCTATTTATATACCAACATGTGGTGCAAAAAAAGGATTTGAAATTCAATCAAACATACTTAAGATCCAATCCATCAGTTCATCAGGTTGATTTTAATATTTACATTGGTAAATGTAAATATTTACATTGATTACCCAATATAAATGTATTGTATTTTTCCATAACAGTTTAATATTAGCTGTGCTTTATTGCTGTTTCACTGTTACCGTTCCTTTAAGTTAAAAGGTGTTATGGTATACCGGAAGAAATATCGGTGTGCTTTCCAGAGGGAGAGGTTTGTTTACTGAGGACAATAGTTTGAGCAGGATTATTCAGTATGAACTGCCCTATTATTGTAATATATATGGTAGTTGGGGGGCTGTAACAGAACGTTAACATATCCGTCACCCATTTGAAGCTGTAACATGTTTTTACTCCAATAGGGTTGTTTTTAAGCACATGTTTAACACAAAATCTGATGTTTGCTTTGTCATGAGAACAATGCCTCCCAGATGTTATCCTCTGGCTGGAAATCTTTCGACAAAGGCTATTTATGTTGCCCTCAGTTATTGCCCCAATGACAAATGGCCAAAGAGCTGATCATGAAGAAACATTCAAGTGGAATCCTGTCAAAGACAGCAGTATCTCATAGACATTTGGTTCTTGTTATGTAGCTGGGAACCTCATGGCGGCCTGAATTGGCCTGAAAATCCTTTGGCCTTTTGTCTGTAAGCATGTGGATTCTGCTGGCAGGCAATTCTGAGAACCACCCAAAACAAAACAACCAGGAGGAGCTCCGCTGTTCAGGAGTGAAACAATCGGCCTGCACGGTCAGATTCGTTTTTAGAGGGGAACAAAAAAGGACACACAGCTTTGATGATGTCACCCATATGCCAAATCCCTTATGTGAGGCTCACAAGGGCTTTGCCTATCAATGAAAAGCTCCCATTCTGGTAGGCTGATGATTGTAGAGCATGCCAACTTAGAAAAAAAAAGCTCCAAATGGAGTGAAATGGCTATTTTATGTTGTTACCAGACAAGACTGTTCCGATTTCAGGCCCTGTCTCAAACTCTCAGCTGCAACATCACGCAGAGTGGGACAACAGTTTAGCCAGAGGTTGAAACAGAAGTGGACTGCTTTTATCGCATGACCTCAAAAGGCTTCACAATCAGTGTTTGGTTTCCTTCATGAAAAAAATGAAAAAAGTACGGAAAACAGGAATAAGACTGGGAGAGAAAAAAACCCACACCCATTTGGAAGTCATTCGAGCAAACGCCATTTGAAAGTGCTTGGCTGTGATACCATCACAATTTACTACGAGCAGTGCATCTTGGGAGACAAACTAGGACTTCTGGAAAAAAATGTACTGGTGTTCAAAAACCCATCTAAAAACAGTACATGAGGAAATTGCTTCATTAACACAATAATTCCTGACGTTTATTTCTGATTTTATTTATTGCAATCTCACAATTATTGACCCAGAAGGACTTTAGTAGAGACTCTAGAGGTACAAGAGCTGCACATTCCTGATTATTTGAAAGTTGACTAAATTTATTCCTCTTTGTTATGGGAAACCCAGGTATACAAAGTAGAGTAAAGTTCAAAGCTTTGTTAAGAAATTGAGTTCCTCTGCAAGTAACTTGGTAGTTTCTCTTGTAAAACCACAGGTATAACTAACAACATTACCAGCAACTACTTTATTTTGGTTGAACTATTTTTTGTCTCTAACTAGTTCATTTCATGGCTTACTGGAACAGTTAATGAACTTATTAAATACAACTATTTACGTTAAATTAGCTGTGCAGTTTCAGTACAGATCGTTTTAGCAGGTATTCAGAGTCAACTGTGTAAGTTTGCAACTTGTTTTTTTTTTTCTACCAAAACTGAATTGTAGCACTTGGATCTCACATCCATAAAACTGTAAAAACTATGTAAAAACTGGAAGCAGTTATTTCTTTGAGAGGAAAAGAAAATGTCATTATCTTATTCTATGAAATTCTCAATGTGAAAATTCTCCATGTGGAAACCTCTGCTAATTTAAATCTTCCCTGGAGAACACGGTTTATTAAAATAAGTTTTACTGAACTGGACATCTAAACCATGTGGGTGTTAAGACTAAATTAAAACGTTTGACTTTAATTAGTGCACCCGCTCATATACTGAGCTCAATTCCTTCAGAAGGTGAGGAAAGGTTTCACAGGTATTTGCTTCAGCCCCATTTATCAGAGCAGTCTTCTTCCATCTGCAGCAGGAAGATATAACTGACACTCATCATATCAAAAGACACTTCAGGATTCTGATCCAAAGGAGCTTGCTATGAGCTGTAGAAGCTTTGCCACCAAGTCCTGCTTCCTGTCAAGGACTGAGCCAATTTGGATTTACACCTGGCGATTTATAGATTTAGAAAAAAAGAGGAATTAGCTCCTTCAAGTTCAGAGTCCAAAGCTGAAATGGAATTTTTTATCCTATTTCCTTTTCCTCATAGCACATTTGACCCTCAAATGCTGTTTTGCAAATCTTTCTCAGGGACTGGGATGTGCATATGGTGGATAAATCAGCTAATGTAAAAAATTGGTCTGCTGGGATTGTAAGTCATTTTAAACAGGTCTGACTTTCACCAGGATGTGGGCGACTACATTTCTCTACCAGCAGTCTTGTTTTCTGAACCAACCAAACAGAAAGGAAGTGAAGAAGAAAATCTCACAGTCGTTTTTCTCTGACAGATAAGATAAGATAAGATAGACTTTAATGATCCCGGAGGAAATTGTTCGGACAGTACTTAAAGACTGGAATTAATCTAAACAATTTTATTTTCTCGACGTTTTATTTATTTGAAAACCAAAGACCTTAAGGGTAAAGCATCTGTTTTTATAGCTTTTGGCTCTTTTCTTTGAATTAAAACTCTGGATTTCTTTCGGAAACGACCTCAATGAATACATTTGTAACAAGATTTGAGTGTATTAAGACAGGTACTCTGCATTAAAGCACAGGGACCTGTCATCAGATGGTTCAGGCTGATTAACAGGATAAGACAGTAATGAGGGAAAAAATTGTAGGTTTTTCCAAGTTCCCACTACTTTCAGTATAAAACAGCACATGTTGAATTAATTCATCACATGTTCGTTTCAGGTGAAAGATGGAAGAATTGTCAGAGGATCCAGAAACACAGTGGAAAAAACAAAAAAGGTCGCCCACTCTGCAACATGTCTGTTTTCTAAGTCAGGTTTCAATAAAGACACACTTCCTATGCTTGAACCTCATAATATGGTGCATTTGGTTTTCTAGTCAGGCCAACATCAACTGTGATAGTATGCCTGGAAAAATATTCCCCTTGTTGGGTGATTGGGTTTCGACAAGTCAGTATAGAGCGTGTTCGTCCCTCTAACAGCCATTCTTCTCAAGGTTTTAGGCAGGGCTGATGGGATTTACAAGTTTTTGTTATGAAGATGACCTACCTCCAAAAAACCTCTCAAAACCCACTCTGAGGCTCTAAACACAGTAAATTACTCCCATCATTCTGACACGATTTTTGGGGAGGAATTACACTCAATGTCCTAGTCAAGGATACAGCACTCTTAGATATGCAAGAAAGCAGGGTTAGGTTCAAACATATTTCAAGAATGGGGAAAAGAGTTTCAGAGTTTGTTTTGTTTTCCTTAGAAGTGAGGGTCCTAACAATATGTTTTTCAGGCATAGAGGTCCTTACTGCTTCAGTGGCTAAGTTCATTTACTGTTTCCAATTTGTTGGTGCCTGAATGTTGCCTAACTTTAGGCCTGCTTTGTTTTTACTGATTACTTCTTCCCTGCCTCCTGCCTCTTGCTCCTTCATTGGGTTACTGGTTCAAGAGATATTGTGGCCGATGTTTAAAAATTCTCAGCTGGGTTTGTTTGCATAGAAAGGGACTATTTGAAACCATCTTGGGTTCCTTAGATGGATTTTTGCCTATCGAAATTAGATGATCAACTGAATTTGAAATTATTTTGGTGTGACTGGATTGATTCACACTATGTGACTGGTTTGTAGGGAAATTAACCCCATAGTTTTAAACTACTTTATAAATAAAAAAATAAGACTCTGAGGCCTTGGTTGGTTTTTAATGGTAAACAGCCCCCTCAGACTCAAAATAAGTATCCTGTCATCTCAAAGAATGAGCTGGATGATGGAGGTTCTCACTGGGGAAAAAATCTATGGGGGTTCCTTTCAAAACTTGTTATCCTTAAGACCTGGTCTTGGATAACCAGAAGACGATGAAAGGAAATCAAAGAAACAAACAATTAGTTTTGATTAAGCCTTGAGCAATCCATTCCCAACCTTACAAATCCAAAAGCATTTAGCAGTGTTAACAATTGTGGGCAAAGTTGTGATGAAGTAGAATCTTCATTAGTCTTTCCACATTAAGTCTTATTTAGTCATGTTACTTGAATAAAGATTAATAAATATTTTTTAAACACACTGAACCTTTGTAACTGTCATAAATGGAATCTTGATTGTCCTCTGTAAGATAATTTAAATATAGCCTTGCAGCCCTAAAAGGAATTCTACATAAAACCTTGAATATTTTATATCCAGGTGCAAAGATGAAAAAAAACACGTAAAGCTGAGCGTGTACACAATCAGTGAATTATTCAAATGGAAAAGCACATAAATACACCAACAAATATGCATGGCAAATCCAATAAATCCTTTAAATAAATTTAAAAGGCAAAAGATCACACAGCTCATCAATAAAATCTTAAATAAGCAGAAGCAGTGTCACATCAAGAAAAACATTATTCACATTTTAAACAGTGTCCACTGACCAGCCATAAGGCTACAGGTGCATCAGTCAGAGCTGTGAGCCAGACAGACTAACCTCTGCCGAGAGGGTCACTGCAGTGCAGACTGTTTCTAAATCAGGCCCTCTGTGCTAAATAGCGCCAAGTCATGTTTATCCCATTACAACAAATCATTTGACATTGGCACCAAAACGAGCATGTGGATGTATCAATAAAAAAAATTCCTGCTCTGTTTGGCTCTGAAGATTTATTGCTTTAATGGAAAAACATCAGTATTTTTTCACACATCAGTGTTGTGGTGTTTATTGCTTGTAGAGATGGTTGCCTCCTTTACTAAGGAGCAAGTTCACTGTGACCCATGGAGACCACCTCAGCCATTCTCTACTGGGACCTCTTGGACTTCAGCTTTACAAACAATCAGCTTCTTTCCTGTACAAAAAACAGAAATGCCACACAGGATGAAGGAGCCAAAAACAACCACCTTTGAATTTTCGCAATCATATTCATGAAGCTTTCACTCATTTTGACAGCTCCAGGTGGCCTGACAAGAAAGCCTTGTCTTTTTCAAACCAAGTGATGGTCCCCCCCTGTAGAGAAACAAGCATCCAATGAGCTGATAAATGATATGAGGTGTGGAGTTTATGTTAGAGCTGCACCATGGAGAATGTCAGCAACCATTCACTGCTGTAGGCAGATTTTTAAGAGAAACAGGTTACAGTGCCTTGCAACTTTTTTTTGCATTTTATTTCAGCAAAACAAACACGCAAAACTTACCTAAAAATAAAATAAAATAATAAAATAAAACATTTTTGGAACCAATTTGTATTCAGCCCCCTTTAATTTGACACCTCTCAATAAAATTAAGAAAGAACAACTTCCAAAAAGCATCATTAGTAAAGAGCAGAAAAATCACCCATTGACATTTGAAAGCTTTTTTTATGGTTTGCAACAAGTTAAATATGGGAGCCAAAACTATCGTCACAAGATCACAACAAGATCAAAAGCTAAAAAATTTGAAAGCAAACTCGGCAACGCTACCCTCAGCCATTGTTTAAAACCAGATTTATCACATCTAGCTTCTTCTGGCTCAGAATTACTGCTTACGGGTCAAGTTAATGTCATTAAAGTTGGAATAAAAGGTAACATGAAGCTGCAGATACTTTAAACCATTGGAAATATATCTAAATTAGTGCCACATATGAAAAACGGCACATTTCAAATCTTTGGCGGTTAGAAGATCGAAATTGGGCCAATCACATTGTTCCGTTCTTGAAAGCTAATAACCTGCTACTTTTATGTACCTCCCTTTTTCTACAAACCAGATTCAAAAGATTGAACTCATTCACATAATATTCATTGGATTTAGGTAGGGGCTTTTGCTCCCCTGATAGTAACTACTTTAGGTAAACACCTAATTTATTTGCAAATCTAATGTGAGACTTCAAACTTAATGTTCAAAAGCATTCTGCATCCAATCTGAAGGGCAAACATGTCTCATTTTTCACCGGTAGAGCTGAATATAAAAGTTTAGGTTTTAATGTGAAATGGATATAAAGAACTTTGCAAAGCACCACAGATGTATTGTCAGAACAAAACAAAAAACACCAAGCTTTTCTTAGGATGTAGTCCCAAAGTGCAAGTTAATTCACTGCTGGCTTCTTTGGCTGTAGGTCCCCATGAAGTCATTCTGTCTTCATATTGTGACTCAAATAGAATTATCTGGCTTAACTCGACTTTAAAAAAA
>JAVLVB010000408.1:847270-888200 GCA_032876305.1 Orestias chungarensis | reverse complement strand
GTGCTGTTTTGCCTTAACATGTACAACTTTCTCACAAGGGTTGTAATCAAATATGTTGGAAAATACTTTCTTTCTTTTTTGCCCATTTTTGATCTCCATCTAAGGCCTTTCTAACTTCAGTTTTTCGTAGCTCAGTGATGGTTTTCAGACCTCTTCAAGCATTTCAAGTATTCATGCTTCTTCCTTCAGTAACTGTCTCTGGCCTTTATTATGTTGTAGTTCATCTGTAGGCTTAGGGATCATCAAGGGCATATTCTTAGAGAAACACTGTACCTTCCAGGTTGGTGCATTGCACTCCACATAGAAGTCCACTGTGTCAAGTCATTGATTTCTGGAAACAGTTTCTCAGTCTCTCACTGGATTTTCAGTACATGCTTTCACATTGTGCTTTTATGCAGGCTGTATCTACTTTGTGTGTTTTTAGGGATCCGTTTTACAAGGCTGGGATCAGAGTGACTGCAGGTACGCAGAAATGTATTCGCCTTTCTTATATTATTGCAGATCCAGTGTCTTTCTCCCGCTGGTGTGACACTAGACATGTTCAGTAAAGTGGGGAATGTGGACAAAATGAGACATCCCCACTATTGAGAAGGAGATTAAGAAGGACAAAGAGCAGAGTGGCAACTGATGGTTGTTACACCCCACTATAACTTCTGCTCAGATATTCAGATGTTCATATGTTCATGTGTTCACATTAAGCAGAGTCAAATTTCTTTTTTTTTCTACTGTATCATGCTTGCTGACTACATAAATATAGTAATTGAAATGTAAAGCAGGCTTCCTGCGGTACAATATTTACACAAAGCTCCTCACATATGTTATGAATTGGTGGACAGCTGCTATCAATCGGAGGAGCCGCATTAGAAACACTTCAGGAATGAATTTCAAATTGAGAAAGAGGGATGTACTGTGTCAAAGACTCTAAGGATTTTAGAGGGTAATTCTTGAATGTACAGACTTGCTCTTTCTCCTGACAGGGATTGCATGTTAAAACGGTTGTCTGACAGTAAATTAATTTAAAATGGAACCAAAGTCTATTGGAATAGGAGTGAGCACAGTTAGCTCATTAAACCAAAAAAATATTTTACCTCTGTGAACTTCTATTTTTTTAATCCTGTGTATAAGCGAGCTACAATAAACCAAATGTTAACAATTTCAGGAGGATTTAGTTTGCAACCAACTCTGACTTATTTTTTCTGAAATCCTTATGCCCTTAGTTTGTCTGTGCTGATTCTTAGTTCTTAGCTCAGGCCAACATAACACACTAAACAACCATAAATAAATAAAAGAAACTTATCTAACTCCAATAAAAGCAATAAAATACAAACCTAAAAAGAAATACCTTCCCGACAATCCACATAAACAGGAGAAAACTGGGATTCAACAAAAAAGGCAGCTCTCACCTACCAAACAGTCTGACCAAATGTTAAAGCAGACCTGATACTGAAAAGGGCATTCTAGCCAAAAAAGACAACAGGTGGTATGGCAAACAAATGACCAAAAAAGGTTTAGAAACGCAGCTTCCCAGCCCTAACTGTAAAGTAATTGGCAGGTAATTGGTGATTGGAATAAGTCAGAGGAAGTGGCAATCACTCTAGGAGCAGGCGGAGCCTGAACCAGCAAGGCATTACTTCACATCCAACAAACAGAACTGTCACAGTGTGGGATGTAACAAGTATGTATAGCAGAATGTTGTTACACAACTAACAATGAGCACTAGTTGGTTGGTTAGTTAAAATACTTACTGTGGAAAGCTTATTATCTGAAGAACATCATGATATTACAACAACTTTCTTGTTCGGAACTTTATACAGAAAGCTGCCTGTTAACCCTGTCTGCCCAGCAGACAGGGATAACAGGTGTGTTGTTTTGAATGCAGAACAGCAAAACGTGTGGTTGTGCAAATTCAAGCCTCCTGAGTTTTTTACAGGTTTTCAAATCACTTATATTGCCCAGCGTATGCCCTCACACATGTATGATATGTTTCTAAGTCATAGATACAAATCTTGGATAAAAATGTCTGGCCTGCTTTCAGTGCTTAAATTCATCCCAACATACGATTGGGCTGAGATCAGGACTTAACACTATGATTTAGAGGGAGGACTCATATTGTTTTCCCATTGTAAATAGACTGTAATTCGGTTAAGGTATAACTTAAATATTGCAATACCTGCAAAGCTTGGCACTAAAATAATGGGGATGAAAAGATACATCAAATACAGATATAATATATTTGACACATAATTAAAGGCATACCAATGTGAAAAATAATCACTCAAAAATACTTAGTACCATTTAATGTCTTAAACAACAAACAAATTGTTAAATGAAACTCTTTGCTGAATAGAAGTACAGTAGTGATTTGTCCCAGTGCAGTGTTTTAGTCATTTTCCTGGTGAAGCAATTTGGAGGAGCTAGAACTCTCAATTTATCTTTCTCTCTTTTTAAGAGAGATTTTTCAATACAGATAGTTTTCTTGTTTAGGAAAACAAGAACATGAAAACTGTATAGTTAGGATTAGTCTTGAATTGGATTGTTCCGTGAAACCATGACTATATTTGTGAACACCAATATTGTTTCTTCAAAGGTATTGCTAAAATTTTATTCTCATGACCCATGTCTACTCTTACAGTTCTATAAATAAGTACTGAAAATGTTCTAGTGTTTGAGGCGTTGTGGTTTTAAAATGATGAAATTCTCTTTTAATGTAAGCCTGCTCTGTGTAGCTGTTAGCTCGAGGCCGCCCATTATGCCTTTCCGTTTTTTAGCTTAAACCCAGAAACACAGGGGGGGAAAAAATCCCCCGTAGTAATTTTGTAATATGTTAGTGTTGCCCACATTTATTTTTGTATCAGATCGCTTTGATTAGCCAACCTAAGTCTCCAGGCCCAAGACCACCAATCACAGAGCGGAAAGCAGAACATTGCCTTATGGCTACTTCTTTACGCTCTTCCACATCTGCTGCATTTTTTATTGTTTGCACATGTGACAATGACAGATCATATCCTGTTTTTCCTCATTGGTAAATTGGGGATAGTAGGTTTCTGGACTTATGTTGTTCCGGTTAGATCAGCAGGCCAACACTTCCAAGAAAGTGACGTCAGTTCTCCCCTACTTAAAAAATAGAGAAAGTAAGTGTATTAAAAACACGTTTTTGTTTAACTGCATAAATGCAACTAAACACAACTTCTAAACACAAATAAATGTGAGTAGGTAAACGTCAGAAAATCAAAACCTTTTTTACAAGTAAAATTAATACCAATATCAGATTATTATAAAGCCAACACTGTTAAAAAACCATACAAAAGGCAATAAGCACAATGTTTAACTTAAAGCGTGTTACAATAAAGTGTCTGAAACTGCTCTTTAAATGAGTCAAAGGAGTCAGGTTTACATAGTGACAGAGGCGGGGCAGTGCACCTCCTGTAAGGAAAGGTCATGTCAAGTTTTAATCCAGGTTTTAGAGACCCAAGTACCAAAGAGTGTGGTCTAAAGATGAATGGCTAAACATTGATTCATGTATTGGGATTTCTGTCCAATAAAAGCCCTAAAAGTCAAGGCTAAAACCTGAAAATCAATTGCAGATTTGAAAGGTAGCCATTGTGATTAGAAGTAGCAATTGCTAAAAGCCTCACTGGGACGTTCTACACCAACTGGAGATGAGGATCAATAGATTTTATAAAACAAGTCAAAGAATGGTTACTATAACCTAAACAATAGGAAATGAATAATATTCAAATAATATTCATTAGAATGGTATATTTTCATATATTTATCAGATTTGGATAACATTGACATTTTTCAAATGATAAAAGTTAGGTTTCACCATGCTTGTCTAGTTAAACATAACACAGAGGTTTCTAAAGCTGGGCTGTGCAAAGGAGCCCAAAGAATCAAGGCATTGTTTGATCTAGGAAACCTCTTCTTCAGGAGCAAATATTAGAGTTTCTGTCCAAATACAGTTGGGTAAGTTTGCTAACTTGTGTATTTTTAAGTCATTACAGAAGCCGTACAAATAAATGTCATCAGCATACGAATTGTAAGACGGCTTCTTATACACTGATCTTACCAAAGAGCCCAAGGTATTAGAAAGGTAAATTAGAGCTAGGAATGAACCTTTTGGAACACCATGGAGCAAATGAACTCCTCAAATGGCAACATATGGGGTACCAAATATGTAAAACACCAGTGCATAGCTCATTCAAAGGATTTTATTCTTGTTTTTGCTGCCATTAATAACGTAAAATTAAAGCACTCTCCTTCAAACAAGTCTCCAAACATGGATGCCAATGCTACCCACATACTTCTCCTTAAAGATGAGGGCTCAAATGGTACTGTATGTTACTGTGTGGAATGGTAAGCTGGGTGATTTGTGTGGGTCTGGTGAGAATGCTACGCGGCTGGTGATGCACGAAACAACACAATATACACAGGACCAGGGTAAAAACTGTTACTACTTTTTCCTCAGCTTGTTCTTGAAACCACAATTCAGGTTCAACACTTACTTTACAAAACATTTACAACACATGTTGCCTCGAGGCATTTTAACAGAAAATTATTTCCTTCCAAGCATAAATACATGATAAACTAATCGGTTTAAAAGTTTCCAGTTTAAGGTAACCCAGCAAATTGCACTGAGTCATTTACTAGCTCAAATTCCAGCTCAAAAACGATAGCTTGAGTTGTGTTGTTGATTTTGCAGGAATCCCTCATACTAAGCAGGCATGTAGCGGCAATGCAGAGGAAAAACTCCCAACAAGAAGAAACTATGACCAGGTCCTGGGTTAGTTCTGTATAACTGCCTTCTTTCTTTTCTTATCTTAAAACATTTGGAGGGAAACTGGGTATGCCAGGATATGCCGATCATAGTGATAATGACTGAGCCAAGAAACAGTTGGTAGACTGGTTTGACCATTCAAAATATAGTACTAGACAAACAATACAATATAAGAGGGACGATTGGGCAGAAGTCTTGATTTACTACTTGTGTGTTTGCCAACAATGATTGCACATCCCAGCTACATCTGTGCAAGCACATCTTCTAATTGATTCCATACTCAAAAGCTAACTGTTAGTTATTAGTCTGAGGACAGTATTCCATTGAT
Organism: Orestias chungarensis; assembly: GCA_032876305.1. Taxonomy (NCBI): domain Eukaryota; kingdom Metazoa; phylum Chordata; class Actinopteri; order Cyprinodontiformes; family Cyprinodontidae; genus Orestias; species Orestias chungarensis. The sequence continues at coordinate 883,095 of JAVLVB010000408.1, read as the reverse complement.
ATGTAACATTTTTACTGAAAAGTGTTTGACTGGAGTACTTTGTGGCTAAAGCTTCTCTGCAGGATGTCATGATGGCACATAAATTTCTGTCCATGTTTTCAGTTCCATCCTCTTTTTTTCTTTATGTCTTTGTTCACACAGCTGCATGCAGATCTGAGTCATGGTTAGATTCTTCTTTACAGTACTGTGGAAATATTCAAATGATCAAAAACACATTGACTGGGAATTATTCATTAAGACCAGGGGGGTTAGAACATCTTGCCAGCCCAAGATAGCTTCGCTGTGTTTATCATGGCACGTATAGTTTACAAGTAAACGTTTTATAAAGTGCAAATTCTCTCAAAAAAAGTTTTGATATTTTTTTATTCAGTTTATTTTGCAGACTAAAAAAGAATTCAGTTACAAGATATTTTAACCTCCGGAAATTATGGACATTGTTAGATTGTTTTTTTTTTATAAAATCATCATGATCATCACAATCATGATAATAAACTTAAGTTCATTTTTGAGACCAGTAGCCTGACATGACATTTGTCCATGGCATTAAAAGGAGAGAAAAGTTTTCCCATTAGGGTGTAAGAGGTGGGACGAGTATTATTGTACTCAAGTAAGAGCATTGCTACATCATCTTTTTACTTCTGTAAAAGTAAAAAAGTAATTATGTCTGTAAGTAATATTTAAAAAACGCTTAGTTACTGAGTAACTGATCATAAAATTTGCATTCATTTTCGAAAATGATGAAATCAGATAAACAATTTTATACAGTTTAGTGCAAATACACGTTCTGAAAGGAATACAAAAAAATGATGAAATCACATTTATACTTACAGCAAGTTGTGCACCTATTATGCAACTGTTTGCTAAAGGTATTTATGGTTACAATAAATACTGTTCATTATATAATTTCCCTTCCCTGACCTCCAAATGGTTCAAAAGTCTCAGCAGACAACAACTTTACAACAAATATTGTATACAAACATCGAGTAACACTAAAAAAAGCACCAGTTGTAGATATTTGTCTCTGACGGTTTTGAAAAAGTTTGGTAATAGCATAATAACTACTTTTTATAAAAATAGAGTCTAATATTTAAGTCTGAAAAATTGTATTTGACTTTAATTCTGGACCAATTTTCATCAAAATGTAAAATAATAAGCTTTTGGGCTAATTTAGGCTTGAATAGATTGCAAATAAACTTTAAAAAGCGTATTTTTGGAATAAAACAGGATTTAACATTTATGCATTTTAACTTGTGTATTTTTTATAGAGTTGTAAAAAATAAAATATATATTGACATCAGTAGTGCTTCCTGGGGAATTTGTCCAGTTTTACTTTGAAAGGTCCATCAGGTCCTCAGATACCACTACCAATAATGTCTTAGGTCCTAAAGAATAGGTTGGTATGACACAGCTTCACCAAGGGCATGTGAAGGTAACATAAAACCCCAGATGATTTGGTTTAATCAAAGTTATACGTATTTAATTTATACGTAGTTTTCCACAAAGGAATAAAAAGGACATAACAGATGTGGCGGCCATCTAATTCAAAGAAATAAGTGTAACAAAAGGAGTCTTTAAACACAAGTTATTTAAACTTTCCTACTATTCTCAAACAGAACTCTACACTGTCTGAACAAACAAAAGCATAAAAAGACCTTGTAACTTTAAAATGTGGAAGCTCTGGAAAATGTTGCAACATACCACAAGATCTTAGAGAAAAGTTGATGAGGTTGCCCTATTTAGAGTCAGACAAAAAACAGGGAGGAAAAAACATCGGCCTTTTATGTCTGCTGTACACTCATTAAAAATCATCTAGAAGGGTAAAAGTAAAGAGATTACCTTACTTGCCTCTTTGTTACACACAACCAATTAGCCAGTTGATATAAAATAATACATCGCCCAGTCACAGAAAGACCCTCAGTTCATCAATTGATATACTGTGGAGTTGTTGAAGACAACTCTCTGAACTCAAAAATAACAATACCATAAGGAAGAATAATTAATGGGAAATAAAGGACTTTCAACATGGCATAGGTGTTGGTGCTGGATGGTTTAAGTATTTCAGAAGCTACTGTTGATCTACTGTAGATATGTTGGAGACAACTTCTGAACTTAAAAATAACCATAACATTAGACAGAAGAAAAAGAAATGGGGCATAAAGGACTTTTAACATGGCATAGCTGTTGGTGCTGAATGGTTTACATAGTTTAGACACTACTCCTCATCTACTTTATTTTTCACAGACTACTATCAGGTTTAAGAATAACAAGACAAAACAATAGTATATCCAGTAAGTGGCAGCTCTGTAGACAAAAAAGACATTGTTTAACTCAAAGAAAAATCCCCTTTATATTTCAAAATGATATACTATTAATAATTGCTAAAATGAAACACATGCTAAATCTATCCCCTTACATAAAATACTTTTGACCTTGGGACAGAAAAAAACACACTTCTGGCAGGTGACAACCTCAAACTCAGGCTGCAATTCAAAACGCCTCACCTGGTTATTAGAGTAACAGATTGGGAAAAATCATTCATTGAAATAATGCATCAGGAGGATAGTGTTGTTGTAATTGTTTGAGATATATTTTCTTGGCACACTATGGGTCCTAGCAATCCTCCTGAAGAGAATCTTCTCATCTTAGGCTTCTTAAGTTTTTTTTATGGAAAAAGACTAGCATCTCCATGCAGGTTTATTGCTGGCCTTGTCTGTAACTTGTAGAATTCTTGTACCTTTGTGTTTTGAAATGAATGGACATACTGGAGCTTCATTTGTGTTGAGCAGGACATTAAGTTGAAAGATGAACTGGGGGTAAAAGACAAAGCTTCACCTTGAAACAATCATTTCTTCTTGTGTGCCCAAAAAAAATAGCATTGCTGGAAGAAATATAAATCCCTTTAGGCCTCCTCAGAATAGAACTCAAACTGAAAGATGCTTCGACTTGGGTCCACCTTTTTCATCCCTCATCCTTAAGGGGTTAGGCTTTTCTGAGCTATCTCTTTAGTCAAGATTCTATAATCTGACCACTTTTCCAGTCTGCAAATGTATTCTATCCAACCTAATTCAAACATGTTTCAACCAATATATTTTCTCTTATTGTTTTCCTCTCCATAGAAGCTACACCTGGTCTGGTGTTCTGTTAGCCCTTCCTGGAAGGGGTGCATCAGCTGAGATAGTGCTGCTAGCAACTCAACATTCTCGCTCACCTACTACTAATTTTTAATTTTTCAAGTATACCTACATCAGCTCCTTTGCTTCTTTATGTGTATTCTATCTTCTCAAACTGTCAGTCATGGCCGATGGCTCATACTGAACCAGGTTTTTTCCACTGCACTGTTGCAATGTGCATGCTCTCTATGAAGGATTGTTGTAAAGTCAACAACACAACGCAAACTACTGTCAAGACATGCAACTTGTGGAGGAGGAAATTCTGCAAGTCAATTATCTTAATAATAATAGATGCCTTACTTATTTGCTGATAACTAAGATGAACTGGTATGACTATATTGAAATGAGGAATGTGTTATGATACGTTAGGAATATAAAGAAACTGGATTGAATTTAATTGACTTAGAATGAGGTCAAGTAGAAAAATTAGGGGGCTTTATTGGCTCTTTTCTATAAAAGTCGAATATAATTGTTCATAATACAACAATTTAAAGATTTTGTCATGGTTGCTCTTAACAGCTAAAATTGAATGTGGAAGAGTCATTTCCGAGTACTCCCTTCAGTGAAACCATAAACAAGAAAGTAACCACCAATGCAAAAGTAATCACACTCCTTGAAACTTTTTTACATTTTAACGTAAAAAAATGTAATGTAGGGGCAACGTGTTTTCATTAAAGTGTAATGTAATCAACAATTAGGAAGAATATGGCCAAAGTTTAGCAAGGAAGAACAAGCAAATATCCAGATTTATTTTGTTCTTACCCTTCCACATACTACCAGTTTTAACTGATGCACGGTCTGTTCTGTTTTGAAGAGATGAGGCTTAATTGTGGATTCTGGAATGTTGTGAAACCCTTCTTTCAACCACATGAGGGGTGGAATGGTGCGTCGTTCAGACTGATATTTCAACAGGCTCCCCTCTCTGGGGGGTGGGATTTATTATGTTTCAAACATAACACCAGAGTAAATCACAAATGTTTGTTAACTCTCAGAACAACAAAGTGTGTCTTTTATTTGCGTACCTTTAAAGTAACTAATAACACTTGGAGACCTTGGAGCAAACTTTCCCTATTTGAGACGGTTGCTGTAGTGAAGTATGCTATCAGCTGTCGAATGGTCAAGTGATCCATGTTTTACAATAAGGAAACCCCATATGGTCCCAGGTGACAAAAATAAACTCATTGCACACCAACTAAAACCTATGACTGATGGTTTCATTATGTCTGCAACAGGTGTTTCTGCTTTTCTTTAAGCTCTGCCAAATGTTTCTCTCCTTAGTAGGTGAGAACAGATAGAACAAAAATAGGAAGATCATTTTGCTGCAGTCATTTTGTTTTAATTTCCAGATGCTGTTGTTACCCAGAGAAATCAGAGTAAACATATCCTCATGTTCAAAACAAAGAATGTTAATACTCTCACCTGCTGATGTGCTTGTCTTTGATGGTGCCAGCATGAATGAGCTCTCTTGTTGGCAGGACTTGTAACAAGGTGAGGCCTCACGTCCCGCTGGGTTGGATTTGTGTGCAGGCTGTTCACATCAGCTTACTTGTTAGATAATGTTGAAAAGGTTTGCTTTGGTTGGCAAAAAAAATCTAACAACACAAATCCAGCTTTTTAAGTTGGGATGCTCTATGGTTTAACATCTGTTCTGACTGATAAGAGGTTTTTTTTCAGTTTTAGGGGATTTATAACTAACAAAGTTCTCTCTGTTTGAAATATGACATTTTTAATGAATTTCATCTTTCTTACAAAGTCCACAGCAGCCAGTGTAAGGTTGCGAAGAGGTCGAATTTGATTATTATTATTTTTTCCTTAAGCTTTTTTCTATATGGCATTTTATACCGATGAATCAGAATCCAGCAAACCTATAATTTGTATTCAGAATCTCCTCATGTTCTTCACTGTCACACCACAACATTTTCGGGGATCACCTCTCAACCCTTAGAAGTTAACCCTTTTTGAAATGGCAGCAAAGACGCATCAGAAATTTTAGACATAGTCTGTTGAATCTCAATTATCTCAGCAATCACAGAAATCCTGCAATGTTTAAATAGTCTTTTGCTTAATAGGGTGATGATTTTGAATGCTCGACAGCATTAAACTGTTAAGGTTAAGATGCAGTTTTCGGTTATTTTGTCATCATATTTGATTTGTCTGCCCAGTTTTAATATTTTAGTCAAAACCTAAAAGTTTCACCTTTCAGATCCTGAAGTGTTTCTAATTAATATGGACAGGTTTCTTTCTTATAAGGGTTTAAGCCATCACATTTTTGTTTTCTATGGACACGATAAAACAAAGACAATATTGGTTTCGGAGTTGAGAATACAGAGTGACATTAATAAGCTTAAATGGAGTGATCTCAACTTGGCTAAAATTTTGTTCCAACAGGAAAACTCAGAGCCTCCCTTTCTCTAATGTTACTGTCCATCTCGTCCCAGAGAACTCAGATCTGTTTCCAGGCCAGGAGCAATATGCATTCTCTCCTGCCAGTTTCGGATCAAATTGTGAATTCTACTTCCAATAGGATGTGCTTTAAAAACAAAAGGCATTTCAGCAAAATGACCGCAAAACCTGAGTTTATTTGTTGTGCATCTTATCCATCAGTTTAACTCTGAATTGTTTGGTTAAGCTGTCCAACAGGAATTCTTGAAAAAACTTTGAGCTAAGTTAAGGATTTCTTTAAAAATATATTTGTTTTGAGGTTTTATTTCTATTGTTTTCTTTTATGTTGGTAGAGCTCATATGTTTTTTAAAGTCAAACATGTGATGTTTGAAAAATAAAATTAACACAAAAAATAGAGTTCTCTGCAATTTTTTACAAATTTTTTGTGTTAGTAATTTCCCATGTGCTTCCAATATTAATTGTGGGGCACAGGCAAGGGATCAGAATATAATATGTACTATTCTTAAACATGTTAACATAGAGCAAAGTATCTAACATGAGCCAGATGATTAGAGAACAGCTTCCCGAAGTCAGAGAATGAGAATATTTGGATGAAATACACATCACACATGCCTTCCCCTAAAACCACCATGACACATAGAGCCACTGATACACCAGTTCCAGAGAGCCAGATTTTCCCAGCTAGAGTCAAAACGAGCCCACGTGGCAATGGGAGAGTATGAGGAACTGAGAAGGCAATTCAGAATCAATCAGTCTAACCACATTGCATCAAAAATCCTTTTTTTAGTTATTATCATTATTATTATTATTATGTTTGTTTACTCCTGAACTGAGCTTAGACCAAAAAAGAGCAGCATTAATTTCTGATGGTCGGCTGGAAAACTCTGAAAGGAAAAATGGCAAACAAGGAATAAATCAGTCATTAAAAGGCATGCATCGGTATAAGTGCTGTTTTTGATGATATAATAAACAGTTTGCAAAAAATTAGCACAGGCAGCCTCGAGGGGGGTCTCTGATTATCTTATTACTGAAATTATACTAAGGTTATGTGGAATTTCCAGTTTTTTAATATATGCTTTAAATAATTTTTGTGATATTTTACACTCCTGAGGTCCAGATGTTCTAAATATTTTATTTCATGCGCTATATTTCAAGTCAGTCAAGTTAGATCCACGATCCAGGAAGAATAAGCTCTCTATATCTTCTCCAGTATCATAAGTGTTACTTCTAAACAGAAAAAACATGCTCTTCTTTTTTGTAAACATATATAAATTCCACATGCAATCAGCAATGGTCCGGAGGTTTTTCAGGTTTTGTCAAATAAAAAACCAAAAGATTAAGTTTAATTGTAGATGAATTTTGTGTGAAAATACATAGTACATAAAAACTCTAAGCTTCGAACACTGAAAAGTGGCCAAAAAAAATTTATTCAGCTCTATTTAATCTCTAAAGTATTTGCATTGCAACTAATTGCATTTTAACATTGCATGAACAAACAGTTTCTTGAACAGTGAAATACAACAATCGATACGTCAGAAATTTGTGGAAAAGTAGATCTGGTGAAGTTAGAAGTAACAAATTGTTCTGTAGTGCTTGCACATTTATTTATACAGATAAATTTAATTTCTATACTATCAGAACACATCTTACTGAACCAAGATGATGGTAGCATCATGCCTGTGTGTTGTTCCCGTTGGGGATGGGAATCTAATCAGGAGGCAATTCTGGAGGAAGTTAACCTTTCAGGAGAGTATGACCCCCCAACAACAACCCAAACTACAGTAGAGTGGTTTAGTCTAAATGTATTCATATGTTTTGCCCATTTAATGTCAATTGTTTATTAAAAAAGCTTAAACAAATTTCACTGTAAAGATTGTTTTGTTATTCATTCATAATCTGCACAACATTGATGTTACATTTTTACAGTTTTGTAAAAATCCAACTATTCATTCTTTATAAAAACTAAGGCCTACAGTTCTGTTATTTACCGTTCAATTGTTTCCCATTTTCCTAGTCTTGGACATTTTTAGGCCATTCCAAACAAGTGAACAGTATTTTCATCCCTATTTCTTTATAAACACTACATCATTTAACTAACTTGAATGAACATGTCCCACTTTGTCTAATGTTTGAGTTCCTACTATCTGATAAACAAATATCACCACAGAAAAAATAACAATTTATGTATAATATTTCCCATTTTCAAAATATGATCATTTCCCAATGAAAAATCGTCAGACCAAATGATGTTGAAAAGTATCCACCTGCATCAAAAATTATATTATCGAACTGTGGTCAGGGGCTGCACAAAATCACCCAAAGTGCAACAAAGGGCACCAATTCTGCACTTTGGATCCAACTCCTGTTTGCAATCAAGCTTATGCATTTTTTATTGTGACATATTACAAATACGTTATTTGCTGATGATGAGCGTAAATGAACTTCAGACCTGAACTATTTGTCTGCTTTAAATGTAGCCTCACCCTGAATTTCTAATTGTATAAACATACATTTAATCTCCACAAATAATTAGTGCAACATATGATTAACATTAGAGCAAAAAGCCATACTCTTCTCAATGTGACGTGCCGGGTCCAGGCCTCTTAGCTTAAGAGGTTTAGGCAAATCCAGTAAAAAGTTTCACAGTGTCTGTTTGGAGTGGAGCAGTTGAGTGGATTTGAATATCTTCCACTAATGACTCAGATTGTTTTTGCACGTACTCAGTAACATCGTCTCCAAACCACATTATCAAGATTTTGTCCTCTTTCCAAACCCTGGGCTTACTTGGGATTTATGCACAAAGCCAACAGCAGGGATGAGAGCTAACTAAAACCTGTTTTAGCTCACTCTTCTGTCTACAGATAAAGCTGCTATGATCGATGGTCTCTTGGCTGCACAAAATTTTTGAAAAACAAAACGTTAAATAAGCGTTGCAGCTATGGCGGCTTTGTGTGGAACTCTGCGACTCCTGGCATCCGTGCAGATAACATGAATAAATTCATTCTGCAGCTTCTGTAAGTGAGCCAGAAAATCAATCAGGATGCTATAAAACATTCTCGTCATTATCAGTGAAACTTCATTTGTTTTTTGTTTTTTTAGGATTTAAACTTAATAGGTAAAATCTGATTAAAAACTAACATGTTTTCAATATATATTTAATCCCAAATGATCTTGCAGAGTGTATCTTATATTATTCACACTAATAAAAATTACCTGAAAACATCTTGTTGTATTTACAGCCGAAGTTATTACTTTTTTGACTATACTTTTCCATTTACAGAAAAATCTCAGACAATTTTCTAATTCTAAGAGCAATTATTAAAGACCCTAGTTCAGAGCTCGGGCAAGAATTATGCAGAATTTAATAGGAAAAATGTGAAAGTCCAAAACATTTGCATTGGTTCTAATAAAAAATCCCAAACTGCTCAGATCCCAAACTTCCTACAAGCTCAAAGATTTGTTTTTAAATAAACGTTTGGACTCAGCTACTTGATGCATCTAAATGTTCTACAGCTACAGTTTAAATAAGGCTAACCAATGAGGAACACATTTATATAAAACTGATTTTTCCTAATCTGCAAAGAGTAATCAGTGGTTAGAAGCATGATTTTAATGTGTAAAACAGCTTTTACATAAGCAGTGGGTGACATAAAAATAAACACACTGGTTTATAAGAAATACTTTCAGCCTCCAATATAGCAAAACATAAATAAAAGATTGGATTGCTCAAAGTGACCTAAAATTTGTCTTGGTAACACTAACAACAACTAATTGCATATTGTTGGGATTTCTGAATATAGAACATCTAAACGTAGTGCATAAAAATCAGGTTTGGTACACCACTATTTAATCCAGTGGTAGCTACAAGTCTTCTGAAGTATGTCTCATTGGCTTTGCACATGTACGGACTGAAAGTTTTTTCCCATTCAAAACATCACAAGTTTAGCACATTTGGAGCTAGAGCTTCTTAACATCTTAATACTTCTGCAGATTTTGGTTTTAGGCCTGGCCTTTTACTAGGCCATTCAGAATGCAAATATTATTGTAGTTTGTTTTGACTTCAACCATTTCAATGCCGTTTTAGTTATGTAAGCAGTCGGTGTCCTGTAGGACGGTGAATATGTTACATCGCCTTCAAAAGGGTCCCCCCTATTTATTTCCATTCTTCTGATCAACTGTTAGCACCTTTAGCGTCCCCACAGCACAATGCTACCATTGTCATGTTTCAAGGACATCTGCAATGTCATTTAGGCCATTTTATCTTAAATTTGGCCTGACCAGAGATATTTCTCCTCAACTTTCTCCCTAAATTGTCTGTTGTGTTCCTTGGTCTTTGAAATGTTTGTTTACAGATTTGTTTTTTAACAACAATCTTTGGCCTTCATATAACTTCTGCATACTACATGTTTTTATTATTATTATTATTATTATTATTATTGTTATTATCATCTCAAAGGATATTGAAGTACAAGGGTATGAATACAAATACAAATTTAAAGTTATTCTTTATTAGTTTTCTTTTTAATATTCCTTAAATCTAAGACTATTTTAAATAAGGCTTGATATGTTTTTATGTCAACCCACTCAGTCTTTTACTTGATATTCTGTGTGATATGTCAGACTTTAGCAAATCAAGTGCAAATCACTTTTTTTTGCATTTTTCTAAGGAAATGGTTGCTAAAACAAGTTTTGTATTGTTATAGCTTGTACAAAAAGTATTCCTGTATGTTTGTTTTCCAGTCTCCTCTTTCGTCTGATCTCAGATCTCAGATCTCAGTACTTTTTTCAGTTCTGAAGACAATAAAGAAGAATCAGCTTGCTTTGCTCTTCTATTTTTTTGTCAGCAACTGATAATGTTATGCGTAAGAAGTTTTATGTATCATTATGTTAGCTTTAGCTTTAAAATTGTACTTCTCAATCATAAAAAAGTGTTTCCCCTACAATTTTTGTTCTAGAAATCCCCTTATGTCTTTGATAAGCTCACCAGAGTGCTGCACCTGTCCACACCCCATTATCCACTTGATATTTGGATAATAGTCGCTGCTGCAGATGCTGGAAGTCATCACTGGGAGTCTACCCAGCTGGTGGTTTTAAAGGTTTTAGACAAATGCTTATGTGTGTGTTGAACACCTTGACCATGGGTCAAGTGTTGTATAGCAAAGTAACTGACAGAGAATAACAGATGCTGTTAACTAATTTAGAGCTGCCTATTAACCAGCTGCCCTTCAGTTGTCAGCATTAAGTTCGAAAGCAGCTTCACAGGACGTTTATTCACTCTGGACCTCCTACAGATACTCAGTTTTAATTAATTTGATCGCTTTTTGGTGTTGCGTAAATGCTGGCCATGATGTTCTGGTGTGAATACAACCCTGGACAAACATGTATCTAGGCAAGCTCCAAACTCCAACTTTAAACCATTTTACACACGCGCGCATTCCTTGAAAAAAGTGTATAACATACAGTCAAACAAGAGTTGCTTTATTGTTGACACTGTACTATTAAACCTATAAGGGTTTCAAATATTATACCTCAATGGAAACATTTGTTCTGATTAGACAATCATGAGACTGTTTGTCTGAGGATTTTCAAATTGTCTGTAGCTGATTTGTGGGTGAAGCAAAGCAATTGGTTAGCTTGAAAGGGGAAATTCAAAATAACTATAGTAATTTTAGGACATTTTACATTTAGCATGTCATTTCCCAACAAAACACTGCAATTAAGTATCCAAATATGCAAACACACTGAATCATCTGATGCTTGTTTTAAAATAAAATTTTCCCAAATGAGAAAGTTGGTTGAGCTATTAGATACATTTAAAAAATAAAACGTTTACTGTGAATAATTTTTTCATTTTTTTAAAGGCATTTAGCTTTTTCAACTTTGCTCTTGTCGGTCTTTTGTGAAGTTAACAGCCTTGTCATCTATTCTCAGGAACTTGGCTAAGTTAAAAAAATATTCAGATCAGTTTTCTGTCTAATATTACTTTATATTGCATTTCTTTGAGAATGTTCACAGAAATCGTTAGTCATATTTGCAATGTCTTTGCTGAGAAGCTGATTTGAAGGAGCTGCTACACAAGAAAAAGACTACGCATGCACCTGGAAGCATTCAACCAGTCTAGTTATCAAAGAATGCAGTTCAGTTCAGTTTTGAAAGCTCTAAATGCAATGTCTTAGAGTAATTAAATATTCCACAAGATATCAAAGCATTAATAAGTCAATAGACATGGTTCTGAAAGGTGTGTTTATATGCATGCACTTAACACTTGATTCTGAGGTGTGATGAAAGCTGGGACCGCTTTGAAAGCTGATATTAGATCATATGCATCTTTAGATTTGGTGCATCTTATTCCCCTCTTGTCAACACCTATAGCTCAGACCAGTTTACAAGAAATAAAGCAGAGGTCTTGAGGTCCTCTAGTACTTCTTGGTAGAAGTTTGCATTGATTATGGACTTCAGAAAACCCAGTAGACCACACCCAGCTTGTGATTTGGCACATCATGGAAATGTCACACAGGAAGTCTGGCAATGTGGATGGAGGCAATTGTGCATGTACACTTTCCAAACATAATAAAGTTAATTTCATTGAAGAAAAAAAACCTTTCCACCGCTGAGTAAAAATGCAGTTCCTCTTTCACTTTGTCTGGTTAAAATGCTTCTGAAGTTTTCTGTAATTCAGGAACAGCTTTATCCGTGGGTGAATTAATCCACAGATCATTCTAATAAATATGCTTTGATATTTTAGCAATTAAAAACACACAGACTGGTGTTTTCATTAATTAAATTTGAATAAAATAACAATATTTGTTCCTCTGATTCCTGTTTTCATAGAATATCGCTGTCAGTTTAAGTACCTGATGTTTTTTCTTACATTTAATCTTCTGCGAGTGAATAAAAACACATGCAAGCTTCAGTCTTCTTCTTTTGCTGCTCCAGATGTTACACCTCCCATCTAAGATGTTTTCAGTTTTACTCCATTGTTGTGTCGTGAATCTTTTTTAATAATCCATGACTCATGACGGAAATAAATCTTGCAAAAATCTCTAATATACAAGGAGGGGGTGGGTGGTGGTTGTTGGGGATGGTCCCCACTTAGATAATTGGTTTTGCTACACTGTGACTCCAAGCTGGATAGACTTAAAGATAAAAAAAGGATTCTCTGAAATGCATCTTAAGACCTAAACAATACACATTTACATCTTAATTACCAGAACCATTTATTTTACTCTGACGATTACTATCTTTGATCAGTGGGTTGGAAATTTGACTCTGAAGGTTCTCTCCGTCAAAGCCGAAGCAATGATTAACGACCAAACCTTCAGCTGTTTCTCTTCGCAGCCCATGTGTTGTTCTCCTCAAAATATTCTGCATGATCTACGCGCCCTGACCTCCTCTCAGGGGGTCAGAGGTTAACAATGGCTTGAAATATGTCCAGACCTACTGAGTAGGAAAAAAAGCAACTATCTTCCAGTTTACATCATTAAAACAACAAAACAACAATGCAGGAGGGCTGGTTAGGGCAAACCAGCCATAAATTAGTGAAGTCAGCACAGAGCACATAACTCCAAGGCTTCTCCAGCTCATGCTCATGTGTTACGTATAATGTTTAATGGCGTTTAGGAACACTGAAGTGGTTATTTTAAATAAATTACATTGCAGAGGAAGAGGAAAAGGGCACCCCACTGAGGATCCTGATCAAATCAAAACTGAAGACAAAGAGAAGAGTTTTAAAATGTGTTTTATTTAAGGTAATAAAAAGTGGTCAGGATGAGTTGGGCATCTGGGGACCAAGTTCAAAGATTCTGTTATAAATCTAAACCTTCCCCTCAGAGTAAATAAACGTGTGATTTTGATTGTGAGTAGAAGAGTTTTACAAACTTGTTATCATTAATTATTAGCCCAACAGGCACTGGTGCAGTCTAATGTTAAGTGTGCAATACTTTCTGCCATTCTCCAAGGAGTGACCTCAGACTCCTGCAGTGTTTGTGTAACTGGGAGTTTGGCTGAACTGGAGTGACTCTCAATCTCCTGGTAACAGCGGGCAGGAGGCAGTGCCATGATGAAAGCCAGACGTGACGTTCCCCACCTTATCTCTCCTGGGTGTTTCCACTCCAAACATGAGTCCAACAGTGGGTAAAAAGACTAAAGCTAAACACCATTCCTGCACCCCTCCCTGCTTTCCTTCCTTTAACTGGATTCCTAGAGTTCACTCTTTTGTTTGTTCCAGCAAAATGTGTCTCAGAGGTTCCAGCAGAATCAGTACATGTAGGGACAAGGAGGTATGTTTTCACACCTGAGCAGTCCTTGGGAGCATTTTGCCCTTCATTTTATAAATACAAACAAGCTTTACATTTTAAAGCGTCACCTCTTTGTGCTGTTCGATTTTCACTCAGAAGAAGGGAGAGAGTTATGCGTGTGCTGCTGTCATCTAGTGGCAGCTTTGGAACATCCTGGCAAAGATCCTAAACTGAGGAGTCTCCTCTTGAAAATTGAAATATTTAAAGGAAGGGTTTAAAGATTTATCTTGCTTTTTTCAGTTGCTTCAGTTATGTGAAAATGAAATGTTCACCTACTATGCCTGTATCACAAGCCCCACATGTTTTAAAGCCTGGTTTCAGAATGACAGACCAAATGCAATCAAACCTACTGACCGAAAAAAAACTGTTTTGTGGTAGAAGTGAAATCACTTCCTTATAAAACTTGAGTTTGACTTAGTTAACCCTGTGACTAATTATTCTAACCTAGGTATGAAAATAAATTGTATTCCTAAAAATATGAACAGCCATTTAATGCTTTCAGCGCTTAATAGTGGTGCTCCCTCAGACGTAAAGAATGGTACTACATTATATCAAAACTTTCTACAATTAACAATATCCTACAATATGAAATAAAAAATATTTTAGGTGAAAATCCGTCTGGCTTTTGGTTGGTACAATAACAAATAATATGTATGTTACATAATTCATATATTTATGGAAATATAGCATTAATAATGACTGAGAAAAAGCTTTATACTGTTCTGTGTCAATTGACATTTGAATCTATTGATCACGAACTGCTGTGTATCTGGTTCAGTAAATGTATCACAAGTAAATGGACTTTAGATATGTTTAGCTTTCATTTTCAGTATATCCAAGCTAAACATAGACAAGATTTTACGATGTGAATTGTGGCTCATACTAATGTTAAACCTTTGAATACTGTGCCTTTCTTACAAACATCAAAGCCTGTGTTTGAATATTTATTAAAACACATTACAATTCAATATTTAGTTTTGCCTGTCACAGTCCCCAGACAGGATTCCAACAGAAATACAGTGGTGACCTGACAAGATGAAGCTGAAGACACAAAACTCCAGACTATGAAGAGAAACTGAAGAGAGAAAAAGTGTCCAGCCGTCCTTCCAGTTCCAGGAAATTCCCGGGTCCCAAATTAGAGGTAATTTACACACCATATCTTTGATGTAAAATCCAATCATTCTCAGGATTGTCTAAAAACTCTACAGGATCTTGTCTTGGAAAGTCTGTTGATTAGTTGCCATAGAAAGGCAATATTTAAGACTGAAGTCCATCACAGAGTAAAAAAAAATGATTTGCCAGGTCTGAAGTGAGAGACTCTGTATGTTGTTCACTATAGTCTGTTCAATCAACACTGACTGCCATAAACCTAACTGAATTTGGGAGCAATTTATCATTTCAGCTGCATCTTAAAGGACAGCTAGGATAGAGGTGTGGAAAACGGATTTGCAACAACCACAAAAAAAAATCTAAAACCAACAGAGCGTGTTTCACCTGCAGGATTTTCCTTACAGGGTTACAACTTCTTTAGAGACTTCATCAATGTCAGCTCAGAAAATCCAGATTCTGCTTCTGGTGCCACTTTTCTACAATTTAGAGCCAGGAAAATATTTAAACTTCTACCTAACAAAAAAATGTTTTTATATCGGCAGTTTCTAAAAGACCTTATCCTAAATCTTTCAGCTTGGTTGTACCTCGCCCACTATAAATAGCATTTGAAACATAAATAAATAATGCATATAATGGTCTAGCTGTACGTTAATACTACACACTTCTCCATTCATGCATGGATTTCAATCCTGACAGAAAGCAGTAAAACATTTGAAATAATTTTTAAACGTGTTGAGCTTTGTGTTAATCTTCATGCTTCCCTCTCAGCCAGTGGCATTTTGGCAATGATTATGATAAAATGCCTGAGACAGACGGAGCAATACGGCTTCTTCCAACAGGGAACTAAATCTCCAAATGTGGAAAGCAAAGGTTTCAAGGTTCAACAGGAAGGATAGAAACAACCTGAAAAACCTCCAGTCCTGTACTGTTAAACACGTCAAACCTTTAGACCTGAACATTTAGGCTATAGATTTCAACTATGATAATTTTGAAATAAAATTTAAAAAAAATAAAAATAAACTAAGCCTATTATAAAATAAATACATATTTTTTTCAAAAACCATGCATAAATAAGAAAAATAATAAAAACAGTTAAATCATAAGAGCCCAATATCAGAATCATGATTAATTGAGCATTTACTCTACTTACCTGGAAACTGAAACATTCATAGGCAACAAGCAAAATACTGAAAGCAACACTAAGTAACTTAAACAACATGTACAACATAATCAAATGACATTGTTTTCCCACAATTATATTCATTACCTCATCGCTATTTAACCTTTGCCACTGGAAACAGAAATGTAATTCAATTCAACTGCAGGCAACCGGGAGATCAGGATTTTACCACGCTATGCGATTGTCAAGAGGAAATGCAATCTTCATTCAGGCAAAATCCTACCTATGTTGTCCAATGGCCGCAAAATCGACCATAACTGAAACTTGTTTAGTGTTGCTTTAGACTAAATGTCCTGATAAACAAATTCACAAAACGTTTAATGAGTTTTAACTTTTTTCACTAAGTTCTAGGTCGGGTCACCAGAAAGCAGCAGATACTTCCCATATTTCGCCCTCCCCAGTCACTAAGGTCAGCACGTTTAAAAAAAAAACCAACACATTTCCAGTTAAGCCATCAACTCTCTCCACCATGTTCTGGGTCTTCCTCTGAATCTCCTACCTATGGGACACACCCGGAACATCCAGGAGCCGTCCTCACCAGCTGTCTGAACCAACCTAACTGGCTCCTCTTGATGTAATGACAGAGCTTCTCATCACTGCTTAGGAAACTCATTGTCCACTGTTTGCATTCACAGTCTTATTTTTATTCCATACCCATATGTGGGGAATGCAGGAATGCGTATTGTTATTGTGCTACCTGGAGTTTTGACCGCAGTGAAAGGTGGTTGTACAAAGTTCTGACTCACTGAGATTGAATGCAAATGTTGCAACGCTTTACTGTCATATATTTATTTGTAAGAGTTTATTTTAAAAATAACTACAGCAGATTTCAGGTTGTAGCTTTTAATTTTACACTATGGCCTAACAGTACTTTGGCGACAGAGGTTTGGCGACAGAGAGGCAGAACAGAACAGAACATATTTAGGCTTAAAGGACGCCAGGACAGGAAGCTTGCAGTCTGTGGTTTGGAGCTGGGCTAGCTGGACAAGCAACTGAAGTGACCGTCTGATCAAAAGCTGAAATTCCTGTTTGCAGGTAGAACTACTCTGGATTTTTATGGTATACTGTAACAAAAACTAGGTAGGTTCACAGAGCTACTGCCACGCTGGTGTGGTAAAATCAATGCTAGACACTTTTCTCTTTAATTTTACAGAATTAAAGCAAAAAAGTAATTACAGTGAGGCTTCTGTCAGCACTTGTCATCTTGGGTGCCTTTTGGTCCAGCAAACAAAAACTTAAAGGCTCTGATATTTATTGGACTGGCCCTCCGCTGAGAACAAAATTACGTCATGGACTCATGTCAATGCCATGAGCGTCCACACAGACGCGAGCGTAAGCGTTCAAAGCTGCTGTTTGTATCCCAGAGGAGTGTGGCGCCATGGTACATGAGCGACCAGAGGTTTTACTGCACAGGGTCATAGGTCAAGGCCGCACAAGGCTGAAAATAAAGAGGCAGAGGCTACGAGAGTAACAAGGCCTCCCGGAGGAGGACAAGAGTTTTAGAAAGAGACGAGGGTTATAATTTCCAACAAGAATGTTAGAAAAACAAAAACCTATATCAATGGTAGGAAACTTTACAGTTTAAATTAGTGGCTGTGGATTGTTGTTAAATATAGACAATTACTACCTCGTTGCCCCCTGGTGTTTCAGTGATGCTATCTGAACACTTATCACTAACCAGAAGCAGCTGGCCTCAGCTGGGATGGGGTTTAGCTGCAGCCCAGGACAGCATGGGGGAGAAGCATGTGACTGATGGTGCTGCTTTTGGTGCCTTTTGATAAAAACGTTGACATTTTTTTAATCACTGTTAATAAAGACAATGAATCGCCTATAATATGTGTTTTTAAAGGAAGCCTGTATGGGTTTTCTTTTGATATATTTGTAAATAAAGATGTATATTAACCATAAACTGGATTGAAACGTTTTGGAGAGAGTTGTTTGAACCTGTGGTGGCATTAACCATCCTTTTTGGTGCTGAATGTTGGAGCAGCAGCTAATAACTAAATTAAAGCAGTTAAATAACCTTATCAGAAATACCAGCTCGCTTCTTTGAACCTGGTGCAGGTAGTAGAATTCTAGACCCATGCTATAATAGCATCACTGTTGGACAACATCTCTCACCCCATGCATGAAACTTAAGCTGAATTGAAGAACTTTCTCATTGAATCAGAAACAGAATCCTTGGCCTAGGATTATGGAGAGGAATCACAGTTCCTATCTCCCAGCAGCTGAAAGCCTTTATAACCATCACTGTTCTTAACAAAGTCAGAGCGTTATTACATCCTTGCTGCTGCTTGCACACTCTTTTTTTAACCTTTATGTATACAATATGTTGTTTTTTTGCACATTTAAATGCATAAAATGTACACTTTCTTTATTTAAGGATTCAATGATTTTTATTGTTATACAACTTCACATTTATATGTTTTTGGTTCCAAATTTAAACTCTGATCCTTTCATAAGACAAATAAATAAATAAATAAATGTTATAGTGTGATGAGCTGAATTTAGTCAACTGATTAGAGTTCATTTTACTCAGTTGCACATCTGTTTTAAACAGACCATGCTGTTTTTACTAACTGTGCAGAATAATTTCATTATGTTGGGAATTTGTCTCTTCTTTTTACTCTTATTCTTATTCTTATTATTTTTTCCCAAGTCTGAATATATATGCTTCATTTTTAGCTGCTGTTAAACCCCATTGTTGGGATATTAGGGTTGTTTCCATGCTATTGTATTTTGTAGTCTCCTATAGGATCCTATAGGATTTCTCTGTGGGAATGAATGACTATCAATGTATTTATTTGCTCACAATTTTTCTATGTCAGTTATTAGAAAAAGTTTTTTATTGACTTACAGAATAAACATTTTTAGATTTTCCTACAGTGTTCATTTGCTTGGATCATTTTAAAACCTCTGAACCAGAAACATAACATCTAAAACAAATTTGCTGGGCTCGCCTTGTGGTTTTGCTTGTTGTCATCTTAACTCTTGTTTTGGTGATGCAATAACAAAACCATTATGCACAAAGCAGCCTTTGTCCATGCATCACTGGTGCACCTGTTATAGAGAAACTTGCGTGCAAATGCATGGATTCCATTCAAAGACATTCTAATCAAATGTGGAGATGAAGTGGTTTATTATCAGAAATGTCATTTGGCACAGAAAAAAATCATTGCATTTGATGAAAATTTATTTTGCAACAGTCAACCCGTTTATTAAATCATGCTGTGATGTTGTGCAGATTTCACATATGGCTTCCACAGCAATTCACATTACGTTATGTATAGGTGTTACCACATTACAAGGCAGCACTATGCACACAAGTGTGATTGCAGCCAAAACAAACAGAGTCAGGGTCTGATATATACTGAGGTGATATATATCCTTAAAGCCGCACATTCACAGAGCTGTTTTACTAAATGTGCCAGAGTGTTGCCATAACGTAAACAAAGCTGAAAAATCCTTAGCAACTAAAATCTGCATGCTAAAACTCTTCCTGTGAAAGCTTCTGCTGAATCCCAAAATTCAAACGGACAGATTATTGTTTCTTCAGGGTTAGGGTTACTGTTTGTAGCTTCCTGTGGCACATGTTCTGTTTTACAGACATGATGATGGGACCATCTGTTGAACAAATGATTTGCTTGTGAATAAGTATTTTCTTTTTCTTTTGTTTCATATATTCATCCTTCTGCAGTCTCAATTATAATGAGTGTTCCATGTGTCTTTTTTATATTTACTAAAGCTGACTGCTGTAAAGAAAATATTAATAAATATTTAATACTGCACCGATCACTTTCAAACATTTTATGAAAAAAAAAAAAAAAAAAGGTTCACAGAACTCAGTCAATCTACCCAGGAAACTCAATAGATAGGGTTAGGGACTGGTTTTCTGATGAACCTGAAATGCAGTGGTGGGCACCGCTAAGTAAAACAGTTAGTTGCACAAACACTAGGAGAATAAACAATAAAACAAATGTATTTCACTAATATGGAAGATAATTTAATCACTGCATTCAATCTTGATGATTTCATCCAGGTCAGAAAGCAATCAGAACATCCGTAGACGTAAAGCGCTTTATTCCAGGCTCTCGTTCTATAAAAATGTATTTCAGCCCCGAAAATTGTCACATTTCAAAACTAAAATCCATAAAGTGTGTACTAAAATTGAACTGAAAATTTATTAACATTGTTGCTTCCAAGAGGTTGCCTTATATGGACTGGGAGTAGAGCGGACAACCAAACAGCATTGCACATAAAGTACCAAAACCAAAGTGCAGCTTCAAAGATGAACTGCAAAATTATGTCTCCATGTGCCGTTAAAGTCAGGAAAAGTAAGATTGCACAAACTGCAAATGTGGCACATATGTGTCCCCGTAAAAGTTCTGGATTTCATACTAAAGATTAAAAGTATAGATACTTCTTGTTTGTTGACTTCTTGTCTTTGTGAGGCTGTTTTTTTATATCTTTTTTCACTGTACTGAAAAGGTCTTCAGACAAATTCTGCTTAAACTAGATATTCTAACACAAAAGAAGTCATACTTTGAACATCATTTCATTTTATTTATAGTTTTGAAAACCTTTATTTAGGTACAGGTTGTTACTTTATTTATTTAATTACAGAGGTTTTTTTGTACCATAGAGGTATAAAAATCATACATCTGTATAAACATCTAGGAAGCCTGTGCTGAATCAGGGCCAAATTCCTTTGTTTTTTTTGGATTTTAAAATGTCTACCTGATTTAAGAGATATCAAACCTGATCTAGCTGTGTCAAGGTTTGAGATAACGACTCGAGCAGAGGTGGAATTGTGTGAAAAAAGTGATTTATTTAAGATGAATAATGAACAGAACATAAACCGGAACAAGGGCAATGCGGAATGGACCAGGGATGCGCGGTACATAGACAAACGGAATGTAAAGAAACAGATGATGAGAGTGGAAACACATAAACTACAGAACGTGAAAAGACAATACAATAAACATAAATGAACAAGATAATAAATAAACTAATAAATAATAAGTGAGACGAGGTAACCGGGGAACTAATGAACAATTAGTGATGTGAGGTAACTTGAAGAAGGAAAAAGCAAACAACTACAGAAACAAACGACAAAGGGGCACGAGGAGAAACTGAGGCTACAAAGAAACAAACCATAAAAGAACAAACTAGGACGGGACGGAGGAGGAAGATGATGGTGAGAGAACCGGCACAGAGAACCAGCGAGCAGGAGAGGGAAAGGTTTACGGGGAGACGGTAAGGAAACGGCAGCAGATGGAGCAGAGAGACGGGAGATGAACAGACGATCCAGCGGTGAGTCAGTGAATGAATGAGGCTTACGTATAGAGGAACCAGGGTTGGATTGGCGGAGAACATGATTAGATAATTAGAGACAGATGTGAATGAATGTATGATGATAATTGTGATGATGATGATGATTATGATGAAGATGGAGCTGAGGGTAAACACAAAGAGGAAGACAGAGAGCAGGGGGAACTGGAGAACACAAAAAAGAACAAATACAAAGACTAAACCGAAATGGAAAATAACCTAGAGTAAAAAATAACCAATAATATAAATAATAATAAAACAAGACTTCTATAAAGAACTGAACAAAACCAAAAACACAGATCATAACAAGCTGAAGGTTTACTAAATGCCGATTTAATTAGCAAAAAAATTGCTCCCCTAACGATGGATTTCCGGATTAGGTAAGGGTCCCCACCCCTGCTGTAACAGAAAGACTTCAAGAAATTATTGTTGACTATCAATCTGGAAAGAGATACTGTCAGTGTGAGTCTTTTCTAGTCACTTCCCCAGGTTTCCAGAGGGGGTCACCAGTTCTCTGATGCTGGAGCTTCCTCCACAGGTGCACCTGGTTACCTCTGACGAGCTGGGCCAGTATAAGAGGAGTGGTGAACCAGCTTCTCAACCCCTGAGTATTATCTATTACCGGTAAACTATCCTCAGTGCCTCTCGTAGTGAATTTTTGAATGCTTCTCATTGTCTGTAGTGTTTTTGCTCCAGTAGTCTCTTGTATTTTGAACGCCTCTCGTAGTCTCTAGTGTTCTTTTGCTTCCAGTAGTCTTTTGTATTTTTTGAATGTTTTTGACTCCACCATTTTTTTGCTACTTTGTTTTTTCCCACGCCCGTAGTAACCATTGTGTCCCCCCCCAAGGTCACCTCTTGTCATCCAACTCTAACAATCAACTGGTTCCTCTCTGGGTTCCCTCATCATCTGGTTCATACTCCTCTTGGCTAGCTCGATCTGTCCGCTCCAGCATCAATCATCTGCTGCTCTGACCTCCTCTGGATCTAACCTCATCATCCCCACTAGAAAAGACCCGCTGACTCCTCCCTGGCGATTCCAACTCACCGTCCAAAGTAAGATCGTTCCCTTCATTCATTCTCTCACACTCAACTGTAACTCATCTTTCCTGTCCTCACCCTCAGAAGCTCCCGGTCTCCCACGTCGTCGACGCCCTCTGTTTCCTGCCGTTTCCTGTTGCCCCGCTGTTTCCTGTGTCTCGCTATTCACTGCTGTTGCCAGTTGCCGATCAGTCCGGATTTCCTCTCCACATAAATCAACTAAAATAAATCATTGTAAACATCTTCTGAGAGTTTTTTGTTTATGTGGGTCCGAAGCTTTAACAACAACATGACAGATACCCTGCTAATGTTGGACTAGTAGTCGTCCATGATCTATCAATAGAAAAGCATAAATAGATCAATTAAAAATAGAGGTGCTAATATTACTAGCGATGGAAAGGCCAGACTTTATAATGCAAGAAAAAAGCAATCCGCTCAAAGGATTGATGTCAATGTCTACAGACCATTTCGAGACTATTTAAGATATAAACGAAGGAGGTTGATTTGTTTGGGAGAATTATCAGACGGTCATGTTGCAATGTTCCTGACAGCACCGGTTTCATGAGATCTCTGGACCAATGTCCTTTAGAGAGACAACACCTCAGCACAAACACACATTCTACAATAAAGCAATTAAAGGCTAACCCGTATCTTGTTAAATCTCATGTATTCATTTCTGTTTTCCTGTATACTTTGACATTGACTCAACCAAGCCAAATGCCTGGCTTTCTTTTTAAGAGTTAAAACTTGACTAAAATTCATTCTTGAAGCAATGAAGCAATGCTAAGACAAGGAAAATGGTTAAAATGTATCTCTGATGATGTGGGACACTGATAAAGTCAAACAGAAAATGAGTTCGGAGTGTTATTTCCGCTAAAGGTGCTTGTTCAAACCTTTGGACATTGGTGTGTAAACATTTTTCCACTGTGTGCTTTTCCATGTTGGCTTCCTCTTTGTTTTAATAAACAATGACAGTGGAATCTATTGTGTGCATTTGATCTCCTTTATTAATCTGATTTATTATAAATCACATCTCAACTAGGTAATTATAACGTAATACCATGTGTGAGTCTACTTGACAGATTGACATTATTTCATGTAAAAAAATCTCTTCTGTTTCCTGCGCCAGCAGCTGTTGTCTCTCTGTATCCAAGCTCCTCCACTAAAAGGTCAGACAGCTCTGCTGATTAGTCATTGAAATAATACATCTGCAGATCAAATAACATTTTAGCATCACCAAGGAGATTGCCAAACATCTATTTGGCTGAGAGCTGAAAGGATGAGGCGTTCTGTGTGAGGTCTTTGTTGGAACACTTTTCTAATTCTTAAAAAACATCAGTTTCAGATTTTGCTCATCAGCTGGAGATAATTCTTTTTAGAGCTTTGTTCTGATACTCCCTTTATTTTTTAGCAAATACTCACATAGGATTAGAGTGAAAGTGTATAAGAAGCAGATAAGGTCCATGTTTTATTAAGTATAGAGCACCATGCATATCCAACAATGTAATGGTACAAAATCTTTCCCAAACCTTAAACTGACGTCTGAGTCCACCTGTTCCCAAACAGCTCCTGTTTGTTTTTTGATTACCCTAATAGTGAGAAAACAAAAATAAGCCATACAAAATCATTACATCAATACATATAATATTTTATGGTAAGATGGTAAGATTTATCCAGAGTAGGGCTTTATTGTGAGCCACTAACTCCCTTATATCTTTCTATATTTACAGTATTTTTGATACTCAAAATGCTAAATTATAGCAAGGGGAAAGCCCAGAATCACATCACATTCCATTTCTATGATTTTGCCATAAAACATTACAATTACTGATTGTTTAGGAAAGTTTAGCATGATGGAAATGATGTTATCACTGTGCAAAGTCTAGACTTGATGTCAGTCATTTCCTGCTGGCTATGCAGGACTATTGCAGCCATAATTCAATCCTGTGTTGTGTTAGGTAGGTTTTTGTTAAAATGTTGCAATTATAGAAATTTTTTCTTTTTTCATCCTTGTTTGATGTAAATTACTGACCCATAACCAATATGTTTCACATAATATTTCAAGATATTAAGCTAAGATCTCCTCTATCCTTACATTTCATCCTGTCACAACTCATTTCTCTTTTTTTAACAGCAGAGATTAAATCAGACCAATCAATGTATGATGATGATGATGACAAGTTTAAGTCATCACAAGTAAAAAAATTAAAACAATAGGTTCTTGGGTTATATTTACATTACTTAAGTAAGATCTACTAAACAAAATCCCCCAAAAATAGGCACAATATATTTACGTTCAGCATATTTGTTTCCAAGAACTGCAGGAGGCTGATGACCATATGTGTAAGGCTTAAACAGGACATAGTGCAAATACTTGCCACAACTTGCTTCTGTCATTTATGGACACAATTTCAAATCTTAGTCAGGTAGGTTGTCAAGTTTAGGAACCACATCCCTTGAGATGAGCTTTGTGAAGAGGACCTGATACCTTCTTTGAGCCATGGCCTTTCTCATACACTGGGAAAGCAAGCATTGACTGACAACAACAGTGATCCTCTTGTTTTTTGTTTTTTTGTTTGTTTGTTGTTGTTGTTTTGTTTATATTCTGCAGATTGTATTTTGGAGAACAATAACACACACTCCTAGAGATTTAATGTATCAATCTTCTTTGTCTGAATCATGAATCTTGCATGTTTTTTTTCTTTCTGTCAAGCTCCAAAGAAAATAGTAAGGAGTTTTGCGAGGTTAGAGGTCACAGTGAATATTTCTTTGGGTTACTGACTTTTTAGCATCAGCAAACACTTGCTGAATGTGTTTCAGAGATGATACATCTCTCCTAATTTGCCTAGGTACAAACACAGTATATTTACACATATACAACAATAACATTCAGTATCTTCACTTAACATTGCTCAAAAGGTTCCTATGTATTATAACAGTCATGGGTGGGAAACGCAAACATTCGAGGGAATGCCAGGCTGATTAAGGTATGCTAGAGGTAGATGAGCAATAAATGACAGGGAAATCCTGGAAACAATCATTGGCTTTACAATATGGATTAACAGATGTTGGTGGATTATTGAGTACCTAAATTGGACCTGTATGGACCCAATAAATCAAGATGTGCCTGTGAGAACTTTCCCATCAGATAATAGTATAAACATTCAAGCTTCAAGGACAAATGTTTATATAAAAGATTGCTACATTCACATCTACACACCTTCTCCCTCTTTGGTTTAATACCCATTTATTATTTATTAAAGTAACGCTAGTTTTCAGCTATCTTATAAGTTTTTGTATATTTTTTCTAATTCGGAACATGGTAAGGATGTCATCTTCATGACAAGTTCACCTTATACATTGCAGAAGTTTCCTCAACACCACAAGGCACTGTTGAATCTATTAACCCCAAATTGTCACAATATGTCAATATTAGGAACAAAATACAGAGTTCCAAAAACATTTAGGCACATAAGGAAAAAGTAATTAGAACAGCAACCAAAGAGCTATAAGTACAGCAAATATTTTAAAAAAAGGTCTGAGGATCTTTTCCTGTACTCCAAAAGACCTCAGCCTCTTCTGCATGTAGAGTCTGTCCCTTACTATAAAGAGCATCACTGTCAGGTCAGGTTTATTACTCAGGTATCTTCATTTATCAGAAAAAGACATAGTTCTATCAACAGCATGACTAATGAATATAGCTGTTTGAGGGAGGGACAGTCAGCAAAATTGGACAATTATCGAGTGTCTAAAGTAGCAGTGATTCGCCTACTTAAGTGTTTAAAAGGCCCAAATGAGCTTAGAAGAGCAACAGAGATTTACATTTCTACAGGAATGGATGTATAAAATAGAAAGCTTACCTGATGAAGCCATCTAGTATTAAATTAAAAAATTCATGTACTTCTTTAGATCTGAAATATACATAAAATCATATGCTTTAGCGAGACAATTGAATAAATTTCAACCATTATTCAATTTTTGTGATGACTCTTAACCGGAAATATCTGTTGGTTTTTTACATAAAATACAAAAACAACATCCCCATGGCCGTATATGTATTAGACGTCAGTGTTGGTACTATTCGGTAAATGCATGACTAAAAATAAGGTATTTATGTATAGAATATAGAATCAACTTTATACCCAGTGAACTTTTGTTCACTGGGTATAAGGGAAGATTCTTTTAAAGCTTATGTGTGAGAAATTCTCCCACGGACCAATTCCCAGTTGGACACAGTTAGACATAATTCATGCCTTCCGCAAAACTGGTGAACTTTTCCTGGTATATTTTACCACCACACCATTCTGGCAGCTCCCAGAGACCTGGCGCCGCCCCCCCCCCCCTCTGTCCAACCACTTCCTGTTGTTGAACAGACAAATTGTTTCTAGCTGTTTTTTGGTTTTATAGCACACCAGTAGGGAGCAAGCTGGAAATGAGAAGCTGACGAGAGGGTATGCATGGAGGTCATACTAAGAGCATGATAGTCACCATCCTGTTAATTGTGCTTTCATCACTTCGGGGAGGTGATGATTACAAACATATAAACGAGTGAACGTGACTCTTGCCCTTATGGAGCCGTCAACAGGAGGCCCACCATTATTCTAACAAGACTTCACATATCTGCTAGGGCTCCAGGGTCTGAGTGCTCCAATGTTTGTCTGAGGAAGCAGAAGTTTAAAAAAATTTCTTAATTCTTTGTTTATGAAATAATGTGATAGAGCTGAGTAGATGAGAAAACCAGCGAACATGAGATAAATCCCAGAACCTTTAAGAGGAGATGGTGCTGCAACAAGTTACTGTTGAGCTTTAAATGAAGCACATTTTTTAGATTTTTGAATGGCTTCCTGATCACATCCCCAAGAGTTAATCAGATGGTTAGTTCCATTTGATTACTCACACATGCCCGAGGTATTTGTAATATTTCTGTCAGTGGAGGCAAAAGGATCAGCATAGCTTCTCTGGAGAACCAGAAAAAAGGTTTTAAGTAGAAAATGTTTTCCCACTGAATGAAGATACTATGTTGCAGAATTATACATTTTAGGATTACCTTCACATAATTAATTTTTTTAACCCATTTTTAAAACATAAATCAACAAATAAGACATTCCATATGCTACAAAAAAAAAGGCTCTGACCTGATTGAAGAGTTTAGTGGATGTTTTACGGAAAAGATCTCTACCAACCTATGACTTTTAAAAGTGATGACAAAAATAAGAAAAGTACAAAAGTATTATAATAATAGGAAAAAATGATAGTAAATTACACAAACATTCAAACTATATAATAAGTGATAGAATAATCAGCTGTGCCCCTAGCTAAATAACTTTGAATATCCTATGTTGAGTAACTTTTCTCCAGTAAAAGTGGGTAAATATTAAAAGCATATTCCTCAGCTTGGCTCACTTCATAAATTCTCTGTTTGTGGGGCACTGATTTGAAAACACAAAATTACGTTAAGAGAAAACACTTCCAGCTGTCTTTCGTCAGAAATCTTACAGGCCATAGTGTAAAAGTTGATGAAAAATAGTTATGTTGTTCTTTTTTATTGTCTTTTCTTCAAAAACGAAAGAAAAAAATACATGGCTCTTATAGAAGCTTTTTGATTTTTAATATAAGAAACCAATGATTACGTTTCTTGTGGAACTTAATATACTTTTCAAGTTCAATCATTCTTATTATCGCTCAGGGGCAGTTTTTTTTTTAACATGCATAATGGACTTTTGAATGAGAAAAGCTAAAATTAAGCTAAAACATTTTTAAAAAATTTGGAGCTAGTCCTAAATCTACATTATTTTCATTCAATTTCTGAAACGTACCAGGACCACTGCAAGTAAAACAGCCAGACCAAGATGGTGCCACCACCTAACATAACATCTGGTACTTTTTTCAGGTATGAAAGATTTGTTTTTGTGTGCTTTTTTTTCATTTTTGTGATAACATGTCTATTTTGAAGCAGTCCATAGTTATCACCATTAGCCATGTGTTCTTCACCAGTTTCGAGTCCCTCCCAGCTTCTCAGCTCTTGGGGAATATTGGGTCCCTTGGAGAGAGGTAGTGGACTAGACCTATTGAGAGCTAGCAGTTAATCCATGGTGTAAACAATGGGCGCCTTGTTACACTTGTAGTCTGTATACACAGATGCTTTTAAAGTAGAAAACTCTATTAAAAACCAATATGTTATTGAAAAGCTGTTAAACGAATACATAACATATCGAAATTAAGACTTTAAAAAAAGCAGGACTGAGTGAGAGTCACAAAAGGAAAAAGAATTATCTGTAAATGACAAAAGGATTCATCGTAGAAACAGAGGACAGAGACCAAAGACAACACAGACTATTTTCCAGTAGCTCAACTCAATCCTCTAATTAACCAGACATTCAATATCCCAAGACAATCATCAATCAAATACTTGAGAGAGGACATGGCAGTCCAAGGTAAACACACTGAAGGTGTCTCTCTTAGACAGTCATGTCCAAGGAAAGATGAAAAAACTTGTCCTGATTGTCTCAGACTTAGAAAGTGTCTAGACTGAAGTGGAAAATATTGTTGACTTTGATGTCTAAAAACAGTTTCTTTCTCAGGCCTCTTTTACAGTCTTACATATTAATAAAAGATATACCTCCTCAATTGATGGTTGTTTCAATATACTGGCTTACACATACAATACGATATATAAATAACCATGCTAGTGAAATATGGGTTATGACTGACAAGATGCCATAGGGTGGGGGTTCCAGAGGAGGATGAATTTGAGCGGCTGCTTCTGCTCATCAAAGGAAGCTTGTTGTTTTAGGCAATAATCATGATGCTTCCTGGCTTTCTCCCTTTTTTTAAGGTACATTGAGGAAAAACAACCAGAAGTCAATCAAGGGACTGTATATCCCATCCAGTCTAGGAAAACCTTGGAATGCCAAGAAAGAGTCTGATTGTTTTGTTGGGGACAGAGATTTCTCTGCCTCCCCTGAACCAGAAGAAAGACAGTTTCTTTTTGCAGAGGGAAAAAGAAAAAGCAAGGGTTTCCCCCCCTTGCTTAATCATGAATGTTATTGACCTCATTTTTTAAGTTAATGTGAATACATAGTAATACAGGTCTGAATATTGGAGGAGCAGATTAGAGATCTTACATCACAACAACCTGTCTGACAGCAAGTAGCTTTAAAGATAAAACTGTACGTTATGCCCAGGGATATTCAAGAACAGATGATTAACAACTACTCTGTAAATAGTTAGATGGAGAAAAGGTGGACCAAGGGTAAGTCTTCCCACAAGAAGTCAAACTTTCCCAACATTACTTAAAGAGTGTGATTACATGTACCATAAGAACCTAGAAGAACCTGAAAGCAAAGCAGGTCTGGTCTGTCCTTGTTGAAATCTGTGTCCATGATATAAAAACAAGAAAAGTGCCCTACCCAGGAGGGACAAAAAAAAAGATTTTGATGACCTTTATGTAGATTAATCCCCATATTCCATAAAAATTCTCAAATTGTAACCTTCGAATGAAGTACCATACACTCCACATATCTGATGTATGTCCAAACACTGGCTGCCTATTAAACACATTTGCTGACAAGTTTTGTGTTTTAACAGGTCAACGGGGAATCCTCAGCAGAAAAACGTTGCTTTTGAGAACATTGGTGAGTTATAGTTTGGCGGGCACTTTGCTGCTTGCATTTCTAAGTCTCTGGTAAGAAATTATTTAGTCCAGGCTTTTCAGCACATCTTGTCCTCTGGGTTGTTTGACATCACGCAGAAGGAAATTAAACCTAACAAGCATGTCAACATGGTTGGCTAAAACAAATAACATTTTGATCTAAATAGTATTGAATTGTAGGTTTTGATTTAAATAAAGTTATGTCTCACATGAAGCTGGAAAATTGTTGCTTTTCTCCACCCATATTAAGTTGCTCTTAAAACCGCTTTAAGGATAGTTTTTATGCTTAAGTTAGGGAGCTCTATTCAGAAAGTCCACAAACCTTCTTGCTGCAAGGCATCAATTCCGTCAAAGGCATCAAATTTTAGATAAACTTATTAAATATTTCAAATAAATCCCAGTGATTACCCAATAAAGTGAAATTCAGTTTATAAGGGAAAAAGTAAAATATATATGTTGTTAATACTGAAGCCTAATTGACTGAATTCCTCAAACTTACCGTGCATGTGGCAACAGAGGGAATCAAAACTTCCAATTTAACTGGAAGTAACCTCTTTCAGAACAGGGCTAAGTTTGACTCATCATCTGTTACAACCAATTAAGGGTTTGAGGAGACAGAGCAGACACACAAGGAAGCGTGGACTTTGAATAAGTCCCTAACCTGCATTTAATGAACTCCATTTATTAATCCGTTGTAGTCTCGTAA
Organism: Orestias chungarensis; assembly: GCA_032876305.1. Taxonomy (NCBI): domain Eukaryota; kingdom Metazoa; phylum Chordata; class Actinopteri; order Cyprinodontiformes; family Cyprinodontidae; genus Orestias; species Orestias chungarensis. The sequence goes on along the minus strand of JAVLVB010000408.1, from coordinate 852,208 downwards.
AGTAAGGAGAGCCTCCTAGCGTCTCAGCGCTTAATCACTTTACCTGTTTGTTTTTTTTCTACTTTTACAGCTAAGTACTTAGAAGAACAAACAAAATCGCAGATGAAAATAATTATCAAGCAGGAGTTACAAATCCATTTTCTGCCAGCATAATGCTGTCATGATATCTCACTCTTTTCATTGCTTTTATTTCTACTGTTATAACCTGTGAACATCTCCTGGCTGTAAAATTCACCAAAGTGTTGAAGACTTTATAATACAGTTAAGTAAAATGTTTTAATTTATTTATTTCTGTTAAGGAAACAGGTTTTACTTTTTGGTTCCATTTAGCTTCAGTTTCTGTGAATATAATCATCCAAGCTTCAACATCATCCAAAGACTTAGTGGACATTTACAGTTTGCACAGTGAAAATGAGACTTTCGTAGGTTCTGTTATTGTCTTTAAGAACTGGGGAACTGGGAGCTCTTTAAGTAGTGAGTATGGTCTGTGATCTGAGGGGATTTGTAGAATGAAGTAATCTTACTCGGAAGATTAAATTAAAGATTAAATCAACTTTATTTGCCAGGTACATACAGGATGTACTAGGAATTTGTTTTGGTGTAATTACACTGAGTCAGCCATTTGCGGCGCCAGACTGGTGTAATCACACTGAAGCAGCCATTTGCGGTGCCAGGTAGGCAGTAGCGCAAAGGGTCTTGCCTAAGGACCCACACTTTTTATATGTTTATTTCTTATTTTTGTTAGACTCCCTCGGAGTGCCCTTAAAAAAATCTAACCAAAATCCTATTAAAATGTATGGTTTATTTTTGTTGGAAAAAATTCTTTTCCTGTTTCCTAACATTTTCCTAACATAATTCCTGTACAACCAATCAGTATTTGGAAAGCTGCTAAGCATTATGGAGACCCTTGGAAAGAGACAAACTGCCATGTTCTCTTGTCTTTTCAATTTTGACCAGCAACTGAGAAAAAATGGGCCTTTGTGAATATTATGAAATTATTATTAGCTCATTGAAAAGTTAAGTACTAGATCACTGATTTAGGGCTAAATAAACCACTTAATAGATACATAAATGGATCATGTTTTAGTTACATTTATTCGTAAAGGAAATGTAAATCAAGTTTTTCACAAACTGAAGTAATAGAGAAAGTAAGGATAATGTTTCTTTTTTCAGTGTAATATTATCATTTAGTAGTGATACATAAACTTATTTGAGCTTTGCACTCATCTTTACCAGGAGTCTATGTCAGGGTTTGTTGAGGATAGATCCAAAAGCAGAGGTGGCTGCTGTTGAAGGTGGAGATTTATTCAAAACAATGGGACAGCGGAATCATATCGAAAAACAGAACTGATAAACCAAAGCAGGAAAACGTATGCTAAAACAAAAAACACTAGAAACAATAAAGAAAACAATCACTAATTACAATAAGGAAGGCCAAATATCACTAACCTAAAGCAAAACAACAAAGACAACAGGGATCCTGACAGTCTCAAACAGCTTGGAAGATATTGTAACCAGAAAGAACCATAAATAAATCAATTTTCCGATCATCAAATAATATTCAGAACCAAATCCATCACTTATAGCACTTCAAAAAAGAGCTTTATTTATCCCAAGATAAAGCCTGTTTAAAAAAAAAAGAAAAATAGTATAAATCTACGAAAACATTAACCCCATAACATAACAAAAAAAGCTTAGATAAACTACAGCGAGTGATCCTGGAAGGCTACCAGTTTGCAGTTTCTCCCATTGTATTTTCATGTTCTTCTCATTAATGTGAAAAAAAACATAAAAAAGAGGACAAAATGGAGCAAACCACAACCACAGTTATTAGTTTAAAACACTTCTGGAGCTATTTTTAATGACCAGGCCTGAGTACGCCTGCCAAAGCTGCAAATGGCTCTCCAACATTTTAATTCTGCACTTATTCTAAGCAGTCTTAATTTGAAAGTAACTGCATTAAAAAGCGGTGTTGGTGGCCCCTGATTTAGGACCTGCATTTAAATGCTGTATATCCTCCTGGGCTCCAATCATCGGCAAGATGTTGGTTCTGCTGTTTTCGCTCAAACGTCACCAGGCAATTAGTCGTCAGGCAAAGACACACGAGTAACATAATGATGTAAAATTCAGATTGTACCTAGGATAAACAAATTTAATACTTGACCACACATAAGTAACATGAAAAGCTTTTTATTTTTTCCAGATTTCAAGTTAATGATGTTTATATTTATTTTCTATAGCAAACATGTACAATTTGTACCTTTCTGTGTTTTGTGTCGAACTATTTTTAAAACCTGCTGTACAAATAAAGTCCATTTTTATTATTTTTCTTACATGTTATCAGGGGAGTAGTTAACATAACGCGGTGTTTGTTTATCGCTGTGCGTTCTCCAGGCCATTTAACCTAAATAGTCTCATTAGCCTGCTGGTGTATTTATGGATATTTTGTCATCGCACTCTTTGTTCACAAGGGACTTCTGTGGGATTCAGAACAAGTGGTCAGGATCTGAAACCTGAGTCTCCAACATCGTTCTTTCACATTCAGCACACTGCCATATGTCGTGAGTTTGTCTAAGCTCCCCTAATGAAACTGAGGTTGCAGTGTTCAGGCACCCATGCTGCTTCAAAATGAAATGTTTTCTACATACATATCTCCAGAAAAACAACACTTTGTACGAGGAGTAACAACGTGCTGCAGAAGAAAGCAGTAAGCAACTCTGAGGAGTATATTGGGTTACTGTAAAGCCCAAATCCAGAGCTCATCAGTCTGCTGCTTCATGCTTCCCCGCTAATCACTACTCTGTTTACACATTTTATTGCTCAGACATCCAACACGCCCACACTCACGCATGTAAAATAACTTAATTTGCAGTTTTCCGTTTGTTTCTATAACTTCCACAGGATTTGATTAGCAGTACAACTATTTTTGGGCGAAGGAAAAAGTATGCATACTATCGTACGCATTTTCTAAATAATATGTGATGTGTCTAATCCTCATCACAGAGGTCAATTCAATTTATGATCCAAAAACAGAATTACTTTTTCACTACTGTAACCTGACAGGAGGACCAAGAAAATTAATCTGAGACGCCCTCAAAAGTCCAATGGCTCAAGATTTCCTGGCTGCATTATAATCTGTATTACTTCAATTTAAACCAAGTTGTATTGTACTAATTTAAAGTCTTGAGTGCTTGAATATAGAGCTTCAGCTTCCCTGCACTATCAACCTTGATGTCGTTCAGGTTCTTCCCGACAGTACTCTGTATAATGTCTGTGAAGTTTAGTCAAACTGGTGATTGAAGCAGGTACTGGTACTTTTGGCTGCATAAGTCCTGCTGGAAAATGAAAAACAACGCTATGTGCACAAACAATGATTACACAGGTTTCATTTTTACAGTTCAATTTAAAAAATACATTAACTTTGTTGTTCATCGTGCGATTGTTAAAATTCACCTTTATTCCTTTTTTAGTGTTTTGTTTTCTTACTTTCAAACTGTATGGGACATTTTACAAATCTTCCTTTCAATAGTGACATTTTTGTCTTACTATGAAAAATTGTGGTGCAAATAGAATCGGTGTAAAAATTAAGTCTGTGCTTTTTGTCTTCGTGACTCTTTATAGATTTAATCCTTTTCATTACTTTCATGATTTACTTTCAGTTGTCAGTTCCCATTTTTCTAGACAATGTCAGCGAATCAAGTTTTCTCTGAGAATTATTTTTGTTCAAAATTTAAGAAGCAGCTGTTGCTGTGTTTCATGCACCAGTGATGGCAGCGGTAATTTGAGTGCCTTGCTCAACAGCACTTAAATCTGGGGTTTTTTGGGGGGGGTTTTACACCTTTTTTTCTTGCAGCTGCTTCATTTATTCAAATTGGCCACCTTCAGACCACAAGGTCACCTCTCCCACCATCAGGCCTCTGTGCCACACGGAGAAGTGCTCCTCTGGAGATTGAAACGTAAACATTGCTCTTGTTAGTTTTTGGTCAGGCCAGAGCTTTAACACGAATTCAAGCTGTGCTAGCACACAATTTGGTTCTGGCAAGCAAAAAGGACATAACTCGGATGATGAAGTCAGTCTGCAGAAGGTGGGAGCATTATGAGAAACACTCAATATTACACAAGCTTTAAATATCTTTTTGATTGAATTGCTCTAAGTCCCCTCTTCTGGGCACATTTAACTAAAATAAAGCGTAGCCTGATGACACAAATACCTAAATGTCTGACGGAGGTCCCGAGCATGACAGAAAAACAAGGTGTTTTATTTATATTTTATTAATCTCTTACAAAGAGTGAAAACATCTGCAGAGCACTTAATAACTGCAGCATGAACAGCTCAGGTATAGTCAGCATGAGGACTCAGCAGTCCGACATGGAGATTTACCAGGAATGTTAAACTGCAGTCACTTTTACAGTTCTAAATTATGTGACTAGCTTGGAAAAATAAGGGGCGAAGTCAAGGGCTAAGAGCGAGATTTGCCAGTCGAGTCCTTTCACAGAATTTCAGGGTGGACTATTGCCAGCCACTTGCCGAAGACATAACATATTACCAGTGAAGAAAAGCAGCTCAGCGTGGGTTTTCTGTTGCCTGGATGCCGACACACCCGGCGGACCAACTGCTGTCTGCTTCAGCTGATGAAATGTTAGGTGGATCGTGTTTCACTGGGTGGAAGACGAAGAAATTACATTGATTATTTATATCTTTAAGACTTTCAACAGAATTATTACAATGTTTATTGTATGTAAATGTTTGGATAGTTAAGCAGCTTTCTTAGTTTTACTGTGGTGTAAGATGTGGATTTATTTCTTTAAAATGTTAAGAAATTAATGATTTTAAATAATTTGTGAAAACATTGTTGCTGAAACGAAAGTTTTACTTCGATTTTCTTTACTTACTAAAGCTTGTTCAGCGTCACATAGAGCCTTGTGCATAACAAGTGA
>JAVLVB010000408.1:805571-839234 GCA_032876305.1 Orestias chungarensis | reverse complement strand
AAATGACTCCCCAGAGAGATGACCTCTCTGTGTCCTGACCTTTTGGCATGAAAGCCATAATCTCTGTCAAGTTTCCCTGTAACTCCTACTGTCTCCATATTTCCTCTCTGCTGTTTCTCCTTTTTCCTTGTCCTCTCAACTATTTACGTTTTACATCACCTCCTCTTATTTTTTCAGTCGTCCTCCCCGTTTTCTCCCCTCTGTCTGCTTGCTCACAGTTTTTCTCTGTGTTTCCCTCAGCTATGCAGCCACACTGCCAGAGCTGACTCTTTTGATTTGAGTGCACTACATGTGGTTGTAATCTGAGGCCTGCTCTGCTGCCAAGCCACATGCCCTGTAATGGAGCGCTTGTGCAGGAGAATAAGGCATTGTTCTTAGTGCACTTGGTGGATAAATAGAAAGGAGGGAGAAATGGTCTGACTCTTGCTGAACACAGCCTCAAGGGTCAAAGGGGAGCTTCATAATCTCGTTGTAAATCCGACTCCGGGCAGCAGTGGAGGAAAAACCACCTGGGAGTCATTTGCAGACACAGGATGCAGAGATGTTAGCAAGGCAAACTGTCCAGTGCTGGTTTCCTGATCTGTCTGTCTTCTGACTTCATGGCGAAGTCACATAAACAAGAAAACAAGCTTCTTATTTTACCTATTAGTAGCTTTTTTTTTTTTAAAGTCCGGTTAAAGAGATGTAGGCAAGAAAAGTAAAACATGTTCCATTCGAGGTTTTTCTCACTTTCACCTGTGACATAATTGAAATCACTTAAGTCCTAAATTCGGTTACAGATGCATTTTCAAACTTTATATGTTATAGTGACTGCCATTGAGGGCTTTTTTGTACCAGGAAGCAAAAAGAACCTTATTTCATCCCAAATCAACTGTGAACAGGAACTGCAAGCCAGAGAGGTTTACCACAACCCAAGGGCAACAAAATAAAAACTTAAGGGAAAGATGGAAATATTAGTTAGCTCTTTTCACAAATCTCAGATTAAATCCTATAAAATATCTGTTTAAAGCAAAAATACTAAGTTTGTTCTTTTAATGGTGTATCTTAAGTGTTTCTAAGCATGTGTTTTTCCGATTGCTGTTCTGACTTCGCAGTGTTTTATCTAAATCATTTTCGTTTACAGAAAATGTAAGTGGAAGAAATCCACGAGATCGTGATTCATAAAAGAGTCATTTTAAATACATCTGGACCCAATCTATTTCCTCTTCAGTTTACAAACCAGTATCCGGATGCAAACTAATGCTAACTTCATTAAAACGCGTTTATGACTGAGGTCAACAGTGAGCATGCACATTCCAGTCGATCAGTAACACCATCTGCAGCTCCGCAGTAAACAAAACTAAAAACAACAGCTCACTAACCAATTCAGGATTTCACAGGTTAAATTTGTCTTTCTTTACTTCCCTGAATGCGGACAAATCATTAATATACACACGATAGATTGAGCGACTCTGGCTCATTAAAATTTATGTGCAATGTGAGATGGGAGTGCTGGAAATTTGAAGCGGTGTCCTCTTGAATCATGAGTGCTGCCAGCCTGCTGGGATTGTTGGAACCAAAGGTCCTGAGGTTTGCGTTCCCCATCAAATCATTTCACAACAGGGTCTGTACATCAAGTCTTTAAAAGCCATCAGTGTTTCTGTTCATAAAGCTATAATCTAATAGCGGCTGTCAGGGGGAGCAGCTCTTTCCATATGATGTGACTTTTACAACGTGCTGCAAGGTTGTACATCTACTCCGAGGCGGCGCTGGATGTGACAAACCACCATGAAGCAGGGTCGCGTTGCCCATTCACATCAGCGCTGAGATGTCTTTTAAATGTTCTTTCAAAAAAGAGCAACCGCCCATGAATAGTTGCCCTGTCTAATGGCGGAGCCGCAGTTAGCTGTTTGTTTGTTTAGTAGCATTTCTCCATGGAAACACGGATCTGGGTGTCTCCTGTAGTTTGAAGCGTTGAGCATGTCAAAGTGGGACTGTGCTGATTGTTTCATGCTGTGATCAGCATTCTTCAAATTTAGATTCTTTCAATGTTATCGACTTTGACAGAGACCTTGTTTTTATTATAAATGAATAAAAAGCAACATAAATGTTTTTGAAGAGAGCAACCTAGAAACCTTGGTAAACTGTAAAACTTCCCATAACTAGTAACGTTTCTTGCCAGATTCTCAAGAGGATTCTAAACATTACTAAACAAACAAGATGAAGACACACAATATCAGGAGAAGGAAAACCTTACATAGAACAATGTTATATGTTGTTTAGTTTATAGAGTTCAAACATATTCTTTGTCTTATTTCTCATCAAAAATAGCTTTTTGTAGTTCTGAGAGGTCCAAGCCAACAAATTCTTAAATATATTAACATTTTACTATTGTATTGTTATTAAGTTGAGGATGTTTGTAAAAGGGATTCTGCAAAGTTAAGATTTATTACCGATAAAGTTTTGATTAAAGATCTCTAGCAAAGCTGACCTCAGTCATAGAAAAGTTGGATAAAATACTTTTTTTAATAAGGTGTTTCCCAAAATTATTGCCTCTGAGGAAGAAGAATACAAACAACTGTAAGAATATTCTGGTCATCGTTTGTACAATTGCATGCATGATTTATATTACGTTAAACGTGGCCATTTTTTTCCCCTTGGTTGTTTTTTAGTAAAATAGAAGTTTAAATTATTTACTATTACAATAATTAACTAAGGGGTTACCTTAATATGTTAGTTAAGCAGTTAGTTAGAAAAAAAAATTCAAGAGCCACAGCGTCACTGTCACTTGTGTTAAAGCACTCTTGAACCAGAGTCAGTGTCAAAAGGGTGAAGGTAAAAAACGTTTAATCTTCTACTTTATTTTTAAACCAAGGTCAAAGACTCTGGAGAACACCGGAGAGGAATGGAAACAAAAGCTGTTTCAGTGCAGTGTGATGTTTCCACAGTTGTCGGTTGCCTGGTATGTCTTCAATGTCTCCTTAATTGTTTCATCACTGTTTCAAGGTTACTGTAAGGGAATTGTAATAAAGTTTATTTGTATAACACATTTCAAAAGCAGTTCAAAGTGATTAAAAATAATATACGGAAGCATTACATAGTACTTTATGCTTCCCTACTTATATGACCAAATGTCTGCATTAAAAAAAATCCTTGTTTATTTTTTTGAAAAAGTTTATCTTGTGTTGTTAATCATTCTAACAGAAACACATAAAATGAAAACACACTGCAAGAAAGCAAACAGATGTAAAAGCCCACAAACAACACAGCAATTACTAAAGAAAAATGCTGCAAAAGCAAAATTATGTAAAAGCAAAAAGGGAAGGCAAAAGGAAAAATGCCCCAAGTTGCAAAAGAAAATCCTATGTCATATGTTGTTAATTATAGTTATTGACCATTGGGGCATATTAGAAGTGAGGGACAGAAATGGGTTGAACAATTGCAAAAACGATAATAATAAAATAAGCTGTTCTTTATTCTATGCACTTTGCTTTGTTTATGCCTAGAAATCTATAAAATCTCTGATTTCCTTAATATTTATCACTACAGCTAATCAAAGTCATAAACACCTATCAGTATACCTTTCCAAAGCACTTTGCAGCAGACATTGCTGGGCATAAGGGAGGGCAATATGGTGTGTCTTTCTGTCCTGACGTCATCGCACAAGTCACATAAACAGTTTCCCCTCCACTGAAAACGCAGGTTTGTGTTCCACTTAATGTAGTGCGTCAAGCCTGAAGTAACACCATAACAGGCTAAATCTTCATGTTGTCACAGTGGAGGGAGGATAAACGGCCTGCTGCAGCTTTCACCAGCTTCTGTCCACTTTGTTTAAACATCAGAGGATAAAGCAGCAACTGTCTGAAAGGGCAGCTGTTTCCTCACTTTCTGCATTTATCCTGAAAGTGATGTATGAGCTGGCCCGCGAAAGAAACGCCGTTTTTCTAGGAGCTAAAGATATTAAGTCACAGTAGCGGCTCCTGAGTCTGTGATCTTCTGTCCTCGTACAACAAAATCAACCTGTGTGACGGATTATAACAAATGCACATAATCAATAAAATTATCCACACGTTGATGTGATGGATGCACCGCTGCTGCACTCTGAACTCACATCACCATTAGTAGTCTTGTTGCTGGAGAGGATTCATCCAGACCAGCCACCAAGGTGTTAGACTCGGAGAGGGTCAAAAGACTTCCCGGCGTTTCCTTCCTCCCTGAACCTTAGATTATCGCCCTCTTTGAGAGGATAGGATGTCACGGGCACAACGAGACTCCTGACTGATGAGGATGAGTGGATGGGTTAAGGTTTACGGTTGGCTGGAGACGCTCTGAGGCGATCAGAGAAGAACACATGTACTCAGCGGGATGCAAAGTGTCTGTGTTGGAGGACCAAACACAGTTAGGATTATTGACTGGCAGGGAGATTATTCAATAACATTGTGGTTGCCGCTTGATCAATGCTAGTTTGAAGGAAAACCTGACAATATTTTAGTTTTACTTGGGAGGAAGATGTTGCTCTATAGTTGACTAGTCTAAGTTAACCATGAGGGATTTATTCAATCATTACCACGGGTTTTATAGTTTGTTTAAAAAAAATAGCACTTCTGGTGGTTCTGTTTCATTCATGGTGGTTGGGTTAACAATCATGTTTAGCCCTGTCTATTTTATTTTTTCTGGGTTATTTACATGTATAAAATAACATATATTAATTGTATGCACATTCAGATTGAGTAATTCATTCCTTTGCTTTTTTATCTATTAAAAAACAATATTTATAAGTGTATAAACGTGTATTTTTAGAAAATGTTGCATAATTGTAAAGGCCTCATCTCATTCATAGACAGGCCTCGGATTTACAAATCAATCCAACAATTGCAGAGAAAAATATATATAAAATGTAGGTATTTTAATGTGTAATTAATAGCTCCTTTCAAAATAAATAGACATATTAATGTATTGCAGCCATGTTGTCTTTATGAGTCACAGTCTTGATGAGTTTGTTGGTAAAGTAAAGAATCTGGGCAGTTGTTTCTATTTTTCAGGTTTTTCTACCTGTTCTGGCCCTGCAGGTTTCCTATGATAGGTGGTTCCTAGCAAGTGTTCCCCTACACACCTGTTTTCCATCTGTGGATCAGCAGGAGAATAAAAGAAGCAGGCTGTTAGACAGTCTTTGCCTGAATGATAACCTACATGTAACCTCAATCCCTCCAAGTCTTGTTGTGTTCCTTGTTTGCTCCAAGCCGGATCTAATCCCTTCTCTGTGCTCCACTCTTTAGGAAACTTTTTTTTCTTCTTACACCACTGTAGTTATCCGAGTTGGTCCTGGACTTGCTTGTTTAACATTCACCAACTAATAGCTTATGGATCTGTCCCACATGAGGCAACATTCACTTTGAAATTTTCAACATCATCCTCCTAGAAATAAAAAAACAACATCCTCTCCTATGTTTTTGCTATTTGTTGCATTTGCTCAAGTCTTCAGTATCATCCCAGCGTCTCCTTCATCGCTGGGCTTTAAGTTCCCAACAAACCTACTGATCTAAACACCACACATGCAAATAATTCCAGATTTTTCCCTGGTGCTCATCGCCCTCGTCACTCAGTAAGCTTCTTCCTTTATCTCCACCATCTATTCACAATTACTGTCCCTCAACACTTACTTCTTCCATCTCCTTATAGCATTTCCATTTCCTAGTGTTTTTTGTAAAAATAAATCTTCAAAACTCTTTTTTTATCCTAAAAGTGTGTGTGTGTGTGTGTGTGTGTGTGTGTGTGTGTGTGTGTTGGTCAGACATTCCCAAATCCATGGCAGGTAAATCATAAATCCCTATTTACTCAAAGTTGTCATTCAGTTTCGGTTTAAAATACATTAAATTAAGAAGAAAAGGAAACAGTTAAAAGTACTGCTTGTTAACTGAATTGCAACGTGCGTTAGGTAGAGACCACAATCTTTTTACTAATAATGATAATAAGGTTTTGCAGCTTTTTATAACTGGCATTCTTTTTGTTCCGTTTTAATATAATGTTTCACAATGGGAGAAGAATATTAAAAAAGGGGTCAATATCAGCCTGGAATTCAAAGGTTTTGGGGCAAAAGTTGGTGGAGTGATTCAATTACATACAACTTTAGTTACAAGAAGCTGGGCCAAGCTTGAGCAGACAGCAAAAGAGCAAGAGTTTTCAAGAGATGTGAGCGTACCAAAACAGTATTGAACATGTGTTATAATTGAACATATATACTTAAAATCAATGTTCCTTCTTATAAATATGAGCTCAGATCTGTCTACTGCACCCAAGTTGGCGTCATAAACGTAAAGCCATACAGAAGAAGGTAGGATAGAAGCTGATTTGGAGCAAGTCCCCCTTTATCAGCTCAGAAATTATTCAAGACGACCAACAGCTGTTAATGCTGTAAAGTGCGAAAGTTTACATTTTGTACTTGTAAAATGACCCATAACGTAGATTTTATTGAATTTTCACCACATGGTGAAACGATTTACAGTAACTGTTACATAATGTATTCCCTTTTTATTGGTTTGTATATCACCATATCACTATAATTCACTTTTATTAGTAAAGCTTACAAGTTTAAATATATAACGTGGCTGAATGGAGCTTTGAAGTTTGTGACACGATGTTTTAGCCACATTGGAACTCAATGAACAAGCTTTAACAGTAAGAGTCACAACAACATTTAATTTCCCTTTGGGATAAATAAAAGTGTTTTTGATTTGATTTGATTCATTGACAGGACCAGAGGGAAGTAGATGACTTAACCCCAAATTCTTCTGAGCCACCAGTCACCAATTAAGGCTGATTTGGATCTCGTGGTAAAATGCGAACTTTATAAGTAATGTCTATTCTGACATTAGGCTTATGTTATATCGATGATAAGGTATTTATTCATTAGCTGCTTTCAGACAGCATCTTCTAGTGACTTCTGTGCAGATGTAAAAGCATTGTTCTGCTTCAATGGGACATGATATGCTTCTTATTTTGTGAATGACCTATAAATGTCTAAATTATACACCTATTCACAGAATGTTTCTGGACTTGAGGAATATAATTTCAACTTTTTTTTTTTATTACTTTCCACCAGCTTTTTTAAAGACAAGAGGTATATGTAGAGCTTTTACGTCCAGCTTCTTCTTAAGGTTTTCCTTGAGACTGAAAATGTAAACTGCAAGAGGTTCAATGAGACTTTGTACAGAACTATACTTGGGTTAATTACCCAATCAGTAGAGATTTTTTATTTGTCTGCCAACAAATATTTCTCCTTTTCAATCTCATTGTCGTCTGTATTAAGTACAGAAACTGGATCCTCCAACTGTAAGGGATTGCTGTAAAGTCAACTACAATGCAAGCTATCGTTTTGGTGTGCTGACTTGAGAACTAAGAACTATCAAGAACTGTCGACTTTGTATGTAGTAGGTTGTTGTTAACACAACTTCAAATTAAAGAAAGAGTCATGATTGTGGAATCATGACTCTGATTCTGTCTTAGAGAAAAAGTAAAATGGTTAAAAACCTAAATAAATCCTTAAATATTTTTATATGTTTAGTCTTTATTTCATCTATGTACAGTAAAATTAATTATTTTCAAGCATTTGTAAATAGAATAAAAAGGCTTTGACTGGTGACATTTATATATCTTACCAGAATTGTGTTAAAAAATGTTAGACAAATACTTGGATCCTATCAGTGTTGTGGCCCCTTGATGGCGTTTTGCTCAGAAAAAGCTTAGATCCGCCTCTGTGGGGTCAAACGCCAATGTCTACCAGAACTATTCACTTGCAGCAATTCTGTAGATGGAAAACCTAATTGGCTTGATTTACAAGGACGTTAATAAGAGGTGGAAACTACCTTACTGTGCGTATTTCCAAGGATTGTGTTTCATAGTGAATGGGAACATTCAGGAGCTTGGTTCCTGAGTGCAAGCCGACGCTGATGAGGAAGTTCTCTAGGGGACAAGCTAATGCAGCTCGACCTGCAGCAACGGATTATTACGAGTCAAACTGCTTTAAAAACAACTATTTTCAGGACTTAATCCAATCAACTTTGGTGTTTAAAGTCCGAGCTCACTGGAGATTAGATGTTCCTGTGTGTATTTTAAGCAGCAATTGGGGTTTAAATGTTAGATGTGGCGTAATTGCTCGCGATTTTTATTCATAGCTTTGTTGACTTTTCGGGGAACACACTCACTGGCTGTTACTGTAAATGTGGCTGCTGCAGGCGGTGATAATAAACACCAGACAGCCTGAAAACAGTGCTCTTTCAGATTGAGTCAGGGGTCAGCCTCACTGTTTCCGCTACAAAATTACCCTAGTTGATTTGCATATTTAGACTAATTATCTGTATTTATGATATCCAACATTGCCCCCATTTCTGCTGCATCGATTTATAATGGTTACAAGCCTCTTAGACTGACAGTTTACATTGCATTATAAAAAAAACGGCAACATCTGCTCATTTTATTACTAAACACATCCAACAACATTGTTTTCTGAAACTGGACACTTACATTAATTTAGGGACATTTTATCCTGAAAGAATCCCTTAGAAAACATATGTAAATAAAATATTTACAATTGAGAGGCTGTTTCACCTAAATGCAAAAATCTTTAGGTAAGATCATGGATTAAAACATTAAAGTCAAAACGACAAATTTAGGAAACCAGTTTAAAATTGTACTGTTAACACGACAATAATCTGAGATACAAATTAACAAAGCATGTTCAAAATGTGAGCAAACCAGTTTGCACATTTGCTCAATTCTCCATTTCCTCCAAAAAAGACATAAAAGCTTATTCACAGCTAAAGCAGTTTGATTACATTTAATAGATTCATTAAGTGTTCATTTTATGAAAACTTTGATCATTTTTTTAAAGGCCAGGGCTGTTTGCAGCTTGTACATGTTTCAGAAAGCTGAATATAATTTGGAAAATAAGCACTTTTTGTAAGAAAAGTGGTGTTTTACAATCCAGAATCAAAACAATTTGACTGTGAAACATTCAAACATGTATAGATGATCATCATTATGTCTGTATAGAAAACACATCCTCACTGTGTCATACATCTTTTCCAAATCATTTGATTTATATCTTACCTGCTACGCCTGTTGATGAAGTGATGAAAAAGGTAAAACTTGCTTTCACCCAGTGGACTTGAACCCTTATCTTCTTCATCAATCCAGTGCAGCCATATTTGATAATCTGCTTTAGACTGAACAAATAGTTTGTGCAAAAATATATGCAAAAGAAGCCAATTTCAATTCTGTGTGAATTTCCCCTTTAATCCAAGTTCATTGTTTCTGGAAACATTTAAGTTTCCACCGAAGAAAGAATATAACTGGACCAAATAAGTCAAACAACAGTGATTTATTTTTAGCGGTCTTGTGTTGAGGAAGATTGGACGAGTCTCGGTAAAAACAAACGGGCACAGCAACTCAGCACCTCATTTATTTAGAGCTGTCACTAGATAGTGGCGTCCAGGAATGGAAACTCTTAACATTTGTTGCACAAATGCAAGCATGTGAGTTGTGTTACAATAGCATGTCATCAGGAGTTTTTTTGCTATTAGTATACATTACATTGCGGCTCATCTGTAGCATAAATGTGTCCATGATTGCTGTATAGTGATTTTAAACTGTCCACTTTTTCTCTTGCCACGGCATCTATGCATAGCAAGTTTCATCTGTCTTATTCTAGAATGTGTAGCGAGGAATAAGACGAGTTTTCGGCCGACGCTTCAGTTCAGCCAGTTCACTCAGGTCTCAGAGTGAGCCGAGCAAAGCCACACGCTCATGAGGACAGCGGTCGAAAGCCATCCAAGAGCTCTGAGTCACTGTCACGCCACCATTATGTTTCTGCAGTCAGGAAACCAAAAAAACATGGTTTACATTGTGATGTTGCCATTCACATTGAATTTACGGTTCACATTTGCGTTCAATTTCGAACATATTTTAAAAGTGTTGACACCAACAGTGATGTTCTTAAGCTTGCACTGTCACCGTGGCTCAGAATACCAAAAGGTTTCATAAGAATGCCAATCTTCGTGGATCTTTTATGTTGCTTGCTTAGGTTCCAGTGGTTTTCAGCTCAAATTATCAATAATCTCCTTAAATTGTTTTGAGTGAGGAAATGTTTGGAAAGAGAACATTACCTTGTCTGCATTATGAGGTCGGCTCATGTCTTCCTGCAGTGTCTGGATCGTCCTGCTCTTCCTAATACCATTGTAAAATATTGGTAACGACAACAATGTCAGTATTCTCACGTTTAAGTTTAATTCTTGTATTGTGGCCAAAATTTTCTGTGGAGGGAGCAGACTTGAAGTTGTAATTTAGAAAGATGCCATGGTCAGTCTCACTGTCAGCAAGCAGCCAAAAGCATCTTAAATTCTGACTGCAAGTCAAACATTCAGGACTTAATGCTTCCCAGATTGTAGGTCTGCAAACGAGCTTCCCTCACTCTGTAAATCCAGATGAATGTGTTTGTTCATCGGGGCAGCTTTAGATTCATGCTGCAGACGCACGGATATTAATCAGGGCTGAAGCTCTGAGAGTGAAAGTCAGACAGTAAGCACATATACAGTTAGATTTGGATGACAGATTATTCTCTTGCACTGTGTACTCTTTTATAAACTTCCCACATGAAAAATGACTTCTGAGGTTCATTATGCAACAGCTCCAAAATCTAAACCAAGAGCAATTTGTAATGAACCTCATAACCTTCTGGGCAGAGGTAAAGGTACACAACAAACTCAAACACCTGGAGAACCTTTAAAGTTTCAGTTTTGGGGGGACTGGAAGATAACATTGTTAGATGAATTGAGATGTCGTTGGAGTAAACAAGGCTTCAGTCTATCGCCATAAAACGAAAATTAAACTAAAAGACAATGTCTACTAACAGATTTGTTGTGAGCTGACCTTGAACTATGTTCATGAAATTCTAGGTTGTCACCAAAATAACAGGATCCCGAACCCGGAGTGCAGATTTGATAGCAAGCAGCACAACCCAAGTTGTTAACAATCACAACATTCAAAAGCACATTGTTTGTGAAGCAGATAAAATCTTTACAGAAGACATGATGCATATTATCAACAAATCTGATAAACGAAGAGAGGATGAGAGCCAACACTAACCATTGAGTCATAGTATACAGGTATAAATCAGATATAAACCAATGGAGAAATATTTAAACAAAACACAAAGTAAATGGTATAAAGAAACACTCCATCTGACAAAGAAAGTACCTCAGCAAAAGGCAGAACCTATGAGGTACCTTCTTTAGGCAGTAAACCAAAGTTAAAGAAGCAACAGTTCTGTTTATTACTCTATAACGAGCAGTGACAGACAAAGGCAATCATGAACCAAATACTTTAAAAGATTAGAATTAAAACAGATCAGACGACTCTGAATACAAACGTAAAGAAAGTTGATCTACCATACTACCTTTTTATAAAACTAAGAAGACTTTATAGGATACAGTGGGCACTTTAACACAAGTACGTTGCAGCTTTGTAAAATTACACACAGAATGCAAAATGAGATCCTTCTTATATTAATTTTAGTAGTAATCTGACTTTAATGTCGCCTGAGTCAAATGCAAAATACAATGTATATTTGTTGCTTAAATGCTGCTGTGTATCTACTGAATGGAGAGAACCTGGCAAATCTTATGTTTTCCTCCATTGGTAAATTAAATTAAACAGCAAAAAACATCATTATTTTGACTTTAAAAAGGCCTACAGCAAAAATCAGGACTTACATTATTACTCAGAGTTTAGCAAATATTTAAACTGCTCAGCTCTCTGATCTTTGGCTCTGTGGTTTTAGTGTGCTGGAAGAAAAGTGACAGACTGAATAATTACAAAACTTCTCAGCTGTATTGAATGAAAGGTTAAGAGAAGTGAACTCCTTGGAAAACATCCCTCTCTCTCTCTAAAAGACCTGACTGGGAATCAGATATCCTACTGTTACCTCTCTCCTAAAGTAATGCTAGGGAAAATTGTAACGCAGTCGACAGATTCGCAGTTTGAGTCAATTAGTTTGAAGGAGATGTCATGGCCTCACCGATGAATACCAAGTGGTTTGAAGTGTTTCTCCAAAAATCGAAAATACATGTACAACAGGTTTGAGCTGTGAATCTGGAGAAATAATTATCCTCAATCACGTCTCTTTGATTAAGATTTTAAGGCTTATTGTTTTCAGCTTAACCCTGTAGGATTTATCATTTGATTGTGGTTAATTTACAACTGCAGAATTCTCTGCACTAAATCAAGCCACCGTCCTCCTTAAACGGGCCCCATCCTTGGACATATATGGTGTGTGCCATCAGGAAGAACATTGAGCTTGAAACCTTTGAATCAAACATGTTGGGCGATAGAAAACAGCATGCAACACTTGTACAGCTGACAAACAGGGTGCTTATGAAAACTATAATAATATTGGCTTAAAAGCTTGGATGTTGGAGTTAGAGAGTCACTTGGGAGGCCCATTCTTAGAAACACAGTTATCAGAATAAGAACATTTTTGAAATGTTGTTTTAAAATTTTTATTAATAATATTTTATTGGTCTTGTTTATGGGTGATATTTGTGAATTTGTGCTCCAGTTTGTCCTTGTGAAGAAAAAGGTGGGAAAAACAGCAAAACATTTGTCTTAATGGTTTTGTAATTGTCTTGTTCTCATTTGTTGTGTTTGAGTGATGCATCACGAATGAAAGACTAGGTGACTTTAGTGGCTGAAATGAACTGCCTCTATAGTGTGGCCAGATTGAGTCCTAAAAGATAGAGTATCTCCTTCAACTGGCATGAGCTAAAATAGAGCTGCTGCTACTTCACATCAAAGGAGTCAGTTTGGGTGGTTTGCATATCTGGTCAGGATTCTTCCTGTATGCTTCCCTTGAGATGTTTGCAAGGTATGACCCATTGGACGAACAACTTTCTGGAGAACTTAATTATATCCTTTGCGTGAAAAAAAAAAAAGATTACATAAAGTATTGTGATTTCCCCACATGAGAAGGAAAGTGCCCTTGGAGGGAAAAATGTCTGGTTTTCCATCCTGGACCTGTTACTTCCATAACCTGTTCTTGGATAAGAAGAGGACAATAGATGTAAATGTACTTTTTATTTCCTATTTGTGGTATTGCATTTGTCCAGTTTGATCCTTTGGGATTGTTTTTTGTCCCTTTGTGACCAAATTTTGTTATTACTGTTATTTGTATGCCTTTGATCAAACTTTCATTAAAAAAACTATAACACAGACTGAAACGACACTGCAATGTCTGCAAGGCCGGGCTCACTACGGTTTGCCAGTAGTCTCAAATGTTCGCACGCAACACAGATTTTTGTGACCACTCTAAATGTGCCTTTGGAAATGACAATAATACTCCCATTCAAAGGAAGGAACGAAACACACAACAGATAAACAAAACAACATTTCAGTTTACGCACAAGACATAAACAAACAATGGTGCTTTTTTTAGGACCATAGTGAGAAAAAATCTGCTGTTTTAGTCATTTAGGTAATTTTTGTATCATGAAACTAAAATGGTAGATGAATCTTGTTTCTTTTTTCCTAAATATGTGCTGGCATTGTAGCAACCATAATTGGTATATGAGTGCCAAGGACAGGCTCAAAACATTTACTTTCACAAGTGGAGCATGATGGCTTTAGCTACAAAGTTTCTCATATGGGAAATAATTATAAAAAGCTTATAAGAAGTTTGTATCACCTACACTGGTAAATATTTATTTTTAACATGTAGGTCCCATACTAGGGTAACTATGAAAGTGGAAACTTTTGCATTACTATCATACATTATATAAAAATAATTAGATATGAATCAAGTATGAATAATATATGTGGCCTATCAGGAAACCGAAAGCCACATTATGTTTTCCATACATGTGTCATATAATCTTTGTCTTTGTATTATGTTAATTTTCAAGGCATAAATCAAAATAAAACATTATATGTAGGCTTTATGCATTTAAAGTGTAAATGATAAGAAGGGTAACTATACTTTTTATATTCTTTCAACAGAAATGCAATTATATAATCTTATATAAATTATTAGATATAGATTACATATATTTTAGAGAGCCACTGTACATGCACCAACCGCTGTAACCATTGGGCCAATTCAAGTGACAACCCCCTAAAATCTTAAATATCAAATATAACTAAGAGAGAATACTGTCTTAAGACGTGGTTTTGGGAAAATGCTAACCCCTTGCAAAATTGTAAAATTCCAATATTATTATGTGTTTAAAACTTACATTTTTGGTCTGTTTGTTTCTTTTTGTCTATTGGTTTTACATGAAATTGCATTTGCAAGTTTATGTTATTTTTTTACTTTTATGTCTGATATATGGATATTCTATGTGGAATTACTATCATATCCTCTACTTATAAGATCCCAATTCATATTGTACAACTTTACTAAGGATCTGATTTGACCGTCCTATTTATAACCTTCAAGTTTCATATAAAATATACAAAAATGTTTTCCATATGGGTTAACTTAAAGCAACACTAAGTAACTTTTCAACCGTCACAAAATATTTTCAAAAATTTTGTGATTATGTGTCAAATTACAGATTGTTCAATGACACCTCTGTCATAGCCCGAGGGGGCCCGTATACTAAGTAACCTTGAGGATGTGGCCAGGAACCGTGCCACACAAAACAACTACAAATGAGCTGAGTGCTTTACGGCATACGTCACTTCCCTGGTTTGTTATTTTCAACATCATCAGATGACATTGTTTCTCCACAATTAGATCCCTTACCTCATCGCTATTCATCCTTCACACAGCCACTGGAAACAGAAATGTACTAGAATCCAACTGCAGGTGACCGGAGATCAGGATTTTATGACACTATGCACTAGTGCCCATGGGAAAAGCAGTCTTTCTTCAGGCAATACACATAACTGAAACTTGTGCTGACTTTAAACTTTATCTGAGTTTTGCATGGAAATGTGGTGATCAGCTCCTTTAACACCAGATTGGAGGGCTGACCTCCTTACAATAGACTCATTCGATGATTAATCTCACTCTGGTATCACTTGGGAAAAAAATATTATTGTAGCTCAACATATCTGTGTCAGGTGAAACTAAAGTTCTCAGCTAGAAATCAATGACTGAGTAAAATGTCCCCTTTTTAATATAATAATATCTAAATAAAGCCATTGGCCTACCTCCATCATCCTTTCAGGAGCACTCATTAAACCCCTCTGGGAAGTGGTTTAATGTGATCTAACTTTCATGATATGGTTTAACAGGGCTTGCCAAAATTATTGTTATTACATTTGCTTTAACTGTCTTTCCATATAATTCATATTTTTGTATTTGGATTCTTAGTATATTATTTTTTTTTCTTTTTCTTACATTTTCGTGTATCCGTCTCACCTTGTTTGTTTTATTCTGGATCCTTTGAGTCCTTGTTTAACCCCTTCTGTGTTCATTGTTCGTCTTCACTCCCAGCTGTACCCTGTTTATAATCATCCACCTGCATCTTGCTAGTAATCAAACTCATTAGTATTTAAGCCTCTGATTCTGTACCAGTCTCTGTTTTAATGTGCTAATTCAGTTTTCAATTCCATTTGCTTTTCATCCTGTTTGTAACCCTGTTCTATGCCTTTTTACCTTGTCAGATTTAGTGAAACACTTCAATTGGTCATAAGAGTTCAGCTCATGACTCTAGGTTAGTTTTGCCGTCTGTTGTACTTTAGACCAAAATTACCTCCCTCGATAGTAAATTTTAGACACATCCAGTGCTGCATAATTTAGACACGTCTGTGATGACCTACTGTCTAGTGATGACAGGGTAAAATAAAGTTCAGTGTTTTCACTATACAAACTGACGATAAGCTACAGGGTTTTAGCTGGTACCCCAGATGTGGTCTCTGTTTACCTTGATTTATAATCACCAGCAAAGTAGTTTTAGTTTGACAATAAACCTCTCGGAAATAGTTTTACATTTAGATGCTGCTGGGGATGAACACAAACACTGAGTGTGAAGAAAACATAACAGCCTCTGCAATCTCCACCAGAATTTCTTGGTAGACATACTACATGAACTGTGTCAGTGAACCAAAAATAAAGGTGTATTGGCAAAACACAAGTTTAAAAACCTGCTTTAAAAGCATGCAACAATAAAAGGAACATTTCAGAAATAATATGTTTGGGTGAGAAATAGAAATCAGTTTTTGCTTTATTAAAAAAAAAGGAAAAGCTGGGGGATCTCCGAAAGTGACAGCATTTAATTACTAATTACCCATATGAAAAACGACACAAAAAAATTTCAGTTCTCCTGTATCAATAGTTTCAGTCTTTCATTAAATTGTGCTTTAACTGATAAACTCGTTTGTATTTGCCCCTATAAAAATATATATTTCTTCTTTTTTTCCGAAGAAGTTTGTCTTGACTTAGTTGTCTTGTTTTCGCAGGGCTTTAAGCCAAATCATTTCTTTCATCAGAGGATTAGATTAAGCTGAAATGGTTTTATTATTACAAATTGACTGCCATACAAAGACTTCTCTGTGCATACTTAGTGATGACAGACAAAGCCATAAAAAGACAAGAAAAAACAAAGAAAATACGTCCTGCTTTTTTTTTATTAATAGTGTTTCATTATTGTAATTTTTCCAAGTTCTTGTAAAGAAACTCGACACTCAGTTAGTGAACTGAATTGTATTTCACCAGTAAATGTTGCAAGAAGTGGGTACTGCAGCGTGACATTTTACTCAAGTAAGACTATCATTATTTAATAATTTTTACTCAAGTAGAAATAGCAATCTAAAAGCTATTTGAATAGGAGTAAAAAGTTTGTCTGTTTTCTTTCTAAAACAGCTATTGACAATATTTCAGTGTCCTGATTTAGCAGCGGAAACATACATTTTATTACGTATAGAGGATGTTTATTAAAACTTTTTGTCTGTTTACCATATAGGTAATTAAAACTCATTAAATCAGTTTAAGAACTAAAATTTCTTTTGGCTGGTTAACTTGTTGGGATCCCCGGAATGAGCAGGAGAGGGTATTTAGGTAAAGGGATGGGTTTGGTTTTCCTAGCTGACCTATCCTACCATAGGCTTGGATAATTTATCCACTCATATACCTTTGTATTATTTGAAGCTAAAATACTTATAATTTATTAGCTTTCATCCTTATTTATCTTCATTTTCTTTCCCAACATGTTGGTTTATATTCCCTCTAAAATTAGACCTTGCTAATCAAAAGTCAGGCTTTTGCCAGAGAGGCATTGGGTTTAAAAACATCGCCTTGGAGTCCCAAAGAGACAGCTGGAAACTATTGTACGGGGTCGAGAGGTCACAAAGGGATGACATGCAGTGTGTGCGCTTTTTTTATTGTGAAGCAACACAGGAGTTAGTGCGTTAAGCACAGTAAAGTTGAGAAGGAGTTGAAGTTGAGTAATTATATGGCAATGGTTTTTACTGGCAAAAGCACACACATTACTGTACTACCTCGTGTTAAGGTAAACAATGCAGTCTAGTGGCAACTTAAAAATAATAAAGTAAAGAGCAACTAGATTTCATTGAAAACATATCAACTTTACTTCATTTCACAGTACATTAGTAGTCTAATTAGGTGGTGAAATATTGCACCTTAGCTTATCCGTTCATCCCCAGGCGTTGACACAACGCCTATGAAAAGACCAATTGAGCTCATAGTGTGGCCTCTCTTTATCTCTGCTACTGTTGGAGGTTTCTTTAAACCCCAACGGTCCACCTCTGCCACCCTGCCAACCTCAAAGGTAAGTCGAGACTTACCTTCAAAAATGACAGCAGCCGAGCCGCAGCCATGAGCTGTCAGGTCGAATTAGGCCTAAGCACTCTGTACTGGTCTCACATGCAGGTTCCCTGGGAAGCCGCCCAGGCCACCAACATATCTCTGATCAGGCTAATAGAATCACATTATAACAGGATTTTAATTTTTGCTACCAGCCTTGGAGAATAAAAGGCATCCGATCCTTCAACTCACACATCAAGAGAAACTGCACAAAAACATGTTTTTTGTCGTTTTTGTTAAAGGTAAAGGAGCAGTATGCATTTAAAATGTTTCCTTTTTATTGCTAGCTAAATTTTGTTTTGTAAAGTGAAAGTGAGTGTACTCCATACGGCTGGGTTAAAACAGCCTCCATTTCTCTTCATAACACAGCTCACTGCCAGATTACTGGTGGTATTTTCTCACATACTTCATACAATGATTATTGTGCAAGGGGGGAAAGCTGTGACCTGGTGAATGGAGTCAGAACATTACCTACCAGGTTGAGCTATTGTCTCAGAGTCCATTTGTGTTGGACGTGCTCCACATCACCTCAAGTTGGAGATTATGGCACAAGCCACCCAGACAGCAGAATCCAGGAGGAATTTTTAATACATTTTCTTAACATTGGTTGCTTTAAACATTCTTTGTTTGTGCTGTCTGTCAAGGGAAACCAAAACCCCACTTCATATCTCCTGCTTTAGAATTATAATGTGTTTTTAGTTTCTTGATTCTCCTTACTTAAAGCATTCTAAAATGTGAAACATCTTTAAATGTGCTACAAAAGATTGCTTTAAATGTGGCTAATTGTTCACCTGATTCGATTCATATATTTAAAGTGATTTTTTACAGGAAGAGCTAACAAAAACAAGGTTAATTTTATAACTACTTTATGTTCTTATCCAGGATTCAATCCTAGCAGACATTCAACGTTGGCTCCAAGGCTGATACTCTGCTTCTGCAGATGTATCCATCTGTGTGAAGCCAGAAAAAAAAGAAACAACTTGTTTGTTCTCTGCAAGGTTTTGGTTGTCTTACACTGCTGAAAGTACGTTTTCATTATATTTTGTGTCTTCATTGCAAAAGTCTGTGTTTCTCATGTGGCCTGGTGTTATTTCTTTCACTTTTTTCTGCCTCCTAGAATGGATAAAAATGAGGAAAGTTTTTGAGTATGTGTGTGGCCTGAGTAGATCAACTGCTACATACCTGCCAGCTGTGTAAGGTACCCTTAAATCTTCCCTCTAACATGGACCTTCTGTCCAAACAACTCTGAATTTGTGCAGCATGTGAAGCACATTGACTCAATTTGAAGGTTGTGTTGGGTTGTGTGTGCAATTATTGCAACCTAACAGTCTTTTTTTTTTCTTTTGTACGTCCAATCCGATCAAACTCTCATCTAGATTGTTGCTGTCATGTTTGATAGAGAATGGAGGAAGGCTAAAAAAGATATAAACTCAAATTTTTACTGTCTTATACTCTGCACAACACTGTTTTTATAAATGTAAACACTTGTCGAGACAGGAAAAAGGAGCCTTATTAAAAACAAAATGTTACATATTTTTCCCATTTACAGCTAGAATGGAGGAATACCAGGAAACAACAATACACTTGCTATGGAGAGTCAAGGACAAGTATTTAATAGAGAAGGGCTCCCCCAATATTTACAGACACAAATTACTCTATCTGACAATAATCTGCGTCAACTGATATGAAACCCTACCTCTTAGACAGCTTGCTGGTAAACCAAAAGACAGCCATTCACTATTCTGCTACTGTATCCTGTAGCCTCAATTGAGAATTCACCTTGACATGTTTCAGTATTTTTACCTTGACATAGACAAGACGGGGGTGCAAAAGTGCACTTCAGCAGGCGTTCAGATAAAGTTTCCATCCGCTGCAAGCCACTTGTCCTAACTCACTACTTCAGATAGCCGTCTAATTCTCAAAAACTGCATGGAAGAAAACTACTTTGTCAGGATTCATCAGGTTGACTGAATATATTGTGGTTGGAATGGTAGCATAAAGTTTTCCATCCCTCTATTGAGTGGCAGCATTAACAGGTCCAAGATGAAAACCTGCACTTGCTCTTCCAAGGGAAACTTTCCAGCTCTATCTTGCTTACAAGGTACACATTTCTTGCATGAGGTCTGCCCTGGTGGATCATCCTAGCTGGAAGAAACTAGAAAAAATGAGAGGTGGAAAAAACATTTAATTTCAAGTTATTTTATTTGCTTTAGTTGTATTGCGTAATTTCCTTCTAATGTAATTTTTACGGCAGTATAATTTCCAATTAGGCAAAAGTAGAAAGAAATGACATTCACACCAATAAAATTAAACCATACACAGATTAGATTCAATCACACATAGTTCAATATATTCCAAAATGTCATAATATCATTGAAAAATCTCTTTGCAAGAAATACAATCCTATTGTATCAAAGTAATGACTTTGCAGTAATTATCCTCCTGGCAGACATGTTATGACAGTTTAAAGATAATTGCATCTGCCAATGAATTGGCAGCAACCCTTGAGCAGATGTCTCCAATTTTACATGGAGAATTCTAAGTAGATACCCAGAAGAATCACAAGTACCTATCAGGATCCACATTGCATCTCCAATGACCACAACACAGATGGAGCAGTATGTCAAGAGATTTTCTTTTTGGCAGAAGTATTTATTCACCACAATAGACAGAAGCATTGTATCCACACCAACAGGTCTAGATACCAAATGGTCTATTCAGTCGCCACTCAAACGTGCAATCATCTGAACCAGAGAGAATGAGGCACCTCCTGGAGCCACACTTGGAGAGCGCATTGAGGTTTGACACCATGTCTTTGGGATCTATTAAAATAAGTCTGAATTCTTCTGTACTTACTATAAAACATTCAATACTACAACCACAGTATGTTACTGGTATAAAGTGACACATCCTCTGATGTATCTCCAAAGAAAAGTCATTTAACAATCTATTGCCTTTGGTTATGTTTCAAGTGTGACTTGCATGAACGTCTTTAGCAGATTTCACAGATGCTTGATTGAATTATGTTTGGGTTACAATTGCTCCTGAAACCTTTCCTAAACGGTGTTTTTTTTTATTTTTTATTTTTTTTTGAAAGAGTTTTTATTAATAGTCTGTAGCCTTTAAGGTAGACTTTCTCATCAAAAAGGTCCTTAGACGTGTGCTATGTGTTATTAGTAAAACCTGCTTAAATCCTTTGACTTGCCCACTTTTTCCTTACCTAACCCTTGATCATAATGTCACAATTTTCTGCCTATGAGACAATGTAAAGATGAAACGGTAACTAGTCCTACTGGTTCACTGTACCTCTAAAGTTTAAGTGATAGTTATATTATGCCTGATTTGTGGATACTGCAGTGATATCACACCCTCCACTAAACTCACACAAAAGTTTTGATCTTTTACTTCAAGATCCGACTGCCAAAGCAGGAATGTACTGGGTTTTAGGCAGGATTCATAGCTTAATTTTTATAAGGCAAGCACAGCTGTTGTTTTGTCATTCTTATCAAATTACAAAAACTATTTAATAGATTTTATATGTAAAACTACTTTTTTTGAGGTGAGCTTCACGATCTGTTCATTTTATATGTGAAAAGGTTGAATATAAACATATAACATTGTTAAGGAACCTAAATTAGTCAAGCAGGAACGACACGTCTTTGTGTGAAAAGGAAGAAACTAAAAACCCATCCAAGACCCACAGAGATGGTTTATAAACAGAGTACAATGTTAAGTCAGCAAGTCTTATCTAAATTCCTCAGAGGTCGAGATTTGAGAGGAAACATCCAACATAAACAGTATATCTGCATGCAATTTTTGTATAGATGTTATTGTTTCATCGTTAACTATTTCACCACAGCAAATGCCATTTTTTTAAGGCTTCCTGTCATTAACATGGTACTGAAGGAAAAAAACGTTTTAATGTGTTAAGATGTTTGGAACGCCACTCCAACATGTCAGAGCACAAAGGAAATGAAAGGCCAGCAATCATCTCAGAATGTCATGATCAGATCCACCGTCAAAACTAGTAACCATGAAGAGTTTTGTTTTTGTTTTTTTCTGTTAATGCATCCCATGATAAGCTCTATGTTTTAATTCCAGGAAAGTCTGATTGGGTTTCAAAGGCAGTTGGAGGAAATCTGAGGTAAACAAAGTCAATAAGAACTGGTGGAGAAAAGCCCATAAGCTGAAACTACTGAAAAACATTCAATAAACCACATAGTGACATGCAATTCATACAGCTGCAGCAGCCTGAAATTCACAAAGATTGCTACCCTTCGGTTGCTAGTTTTTAGAAAGTAAAATAAGGCATGCATGGGCCTAAAAAATCTGTTTATTTTGTGCAATATAAACATCCAACTTTCAGTTCTTTCTTAATCCATTTTAGGTCATGGTAACCCAATCTCCTGCAGTCAAGCGAAGACAGGCCATACAAACAAGGGTTTGGTAAAATTTAACCACAAAGTTTACATAGTATTATAATAAGCACAAATTTTACACTGATCCAGCAGTTTCATTGATTTATTTCTAGATGAATAATACAGGCTTTGTGTAAATTACAAGCAGAATGATAAGTGTAGGGCTCTCTTGGACTAGTGTTGTTTATATGTTGTAATTACCACCTACTGAAAGCTTCCGTAATTCTATTATAACAAAGGAAACCAGAATAAAAAGCAGCCAGCTGAACTGAATGTTTAAAATAAGATTACTGTATATTTATCCATTCTAGTGGCATTTGCTTACAACTCTACAAATAACTGAACTAAACGGCATATTATATTATTTATTATTATTTTTTGGATAGGTTATTTTATTCAGACTAAAACTAAATTATATCACATTCTAATTTAGGTTGCTTCTCCAAAAAGAGGTCTGGAAATATGATCTTGCCTCCACCAAGAAAAATTGTCACATTTATTGAGTGGAAAAAACCTAATAATGAGATCGGGATTTACACATACGTTTCTTCCTTAGCCTACCAATATGTATATATCAAAAATTAATTGATGATATGCATTTACTTTTCATTTAGGAAGTCTACAGTTACACATTAAAAGCCACCAACATTCCTTTAGAAATGCCAACTTAAATGTGATTCTATCTTAAAGCAATGGGTTATGTTACAGTGTTAGAAAGCTGACTGTAAAGAAGTATTTTTCCTTCAGCTCTCTGTCGATTTTGCCTCCGCTATGTGTATTGCGAAGTGAGCAATGTGAACAACTGCAACAACTGCAAAAAGCTTTTTAAAACTTTATTTTTTAACAACTGCATGGATGGCTTTTTGCCCCTATATCATTTGAGATATTTTCTTTGTAGATTAGGTACAGAGTGGAAATAGTGAAGTAAATACCATTATATTCAGGATGGTTCAGTTTTATTTTTAAAAATTACGACACAGGTTCCCGGACTTTTCACATTTCCAAAGGATAGGAAACCCCATTGGTTACCTGCATATCATTATTCCACTCTATTTATTTAAAAATAAATGTAGTGAAAAAGAGACAATAAAGTTTGTAATAAAAAATAAAAAAAAATTATGTATTTTTTTATTTTGTCATTTAACTAGCATGCAACAGACTTTAATGATATTTGCAATGGTATGTTTGTTTATTCCATTGTATATTCTTAACTTAATTGTGTCGCTTTTGCTGTAAATTTGCTTCATTGGTCACATTACTATGATTGTGAAAATTATATCTATGCTTTTCTCCAATTGATTAAGTTATGAATATTTGATACCCTACTGTAAGAATTTTTTAGTATTCCTCTGATTCGAAAGAGAAATTGATAAATGAGAAAATAGTTTCCCTGCCCTGAAATGAACAAACGAGGGATCAGAGCTACGTAAAAAAAACAAGGAGGCTGACGAGTTACTGAAAGCTTTGATGACAATTAAGCACAAACATTTCTACTTCCATTCATCTGTCACAAAGTCTTTACCGAGGCGTAATTACACAGTTGAGTGCTGAAGCAGCATTCAATGAAGCAGACAAAGCGCCAACTCTCACTTTTCACATCGAATACTAAATGAACATGTCTGCGTTTGTGAGCGCCCAGCAACCAGTAAAGTCCAAAGAAAACTCATGTGAGACTCTATGATGAGAGTTCTCTATCACTTCTTTAGACTGAACCATCCTGTCTGTAAGATTATTTGATCATTTCTCTTTTTTTTCTTTTTTTTTAAGTCGATGAGATTCCCAAGGTATTTTACAAAGTAATGTTAAGCTATTTTTTTGGTGTTGTTGCCAGGGATAAAGATGCTGAATTACAAATCATCTTTTCGAATTCCTGATTGTTGGTACAGAAAACAGAAACATAATTTTCCAACCAGAGTGGTTTGCAAATAACCCAGCATGTCTAACTGCGGACACTTGTACAGTAGATCTTTAGATTTTTCTCCACATCGTGGTTTTAAGCCAATCTACACCCACGGTACGAACGCTCAACACAAACATTTATTTCAGATCTCAGCGCTGTTTACAAACTACCACCGACAGATGCGACATGTCGGCTTTTATATGCCCCCCCTCCCTCTAATTATGCCACGTTTTAGGAGAAATGTAAAATGCACAAAATTTCTGGAATTTCCCATGTGACTTCATAACAATCATCTTTTTATAAGGAATCCCAACAACCTCCCACCCAAACCAATAACACACATCTGCAGCTGGCCAAAGAAGACAGTTTTCAAGTTTTGTGTAGACAAAAAACAAATTACTGTTGACCATAACTTTGGAACAATCTTGTTTAATTCTCCTGCATTCAGTAAATTGCTTAAAGAACAAACCAAAAAAAATTGATTCAGAGTAAGAATCAAATAAGAATGCCATCTAAAAGTAATTTTATGTTGGGAATTCATGTTACTTATTAATTTTATTTGATGCGTGTCAAATTTTTACTTAAAGAGAATGTCGTGGGTTTATAACCGTGATGTCACTGACAATTTCTTCAGAGTGTTGCTGTTGTCTTTGGCTCGGTTAGAGTAATTACTTTGACTCCTTTGTTGTGTCACATAAATATGTGTATTTCAACAGTGGAGAGTAAATTTGATCCAGAACAAAGAGGGGTTTTTTTCTGCTTGAATAAAGTTGTTTTGTTCTTTTCTTACAAGTTTCTGTAAAACGCAGTGTTTCATTTTGGTTTCTCGTTACTGCCACCATAAAATTGTTTGGTTTTAAACAGCAGTACTTTAAGTGGCTGCTGCATGCTACATAAGACGAGGCTGCTGCACTGCAACCAAACATTATGTACAGGTGCAACAGTTCTACATCCTTATTTCTCACCAATGTCAAAGTATCTTACCCTTTAAGAGTGAACCTAAAATGCAGTGCAGGTAAAAGACAAAAGCTATGCAAACCAACATGACCTTATGTCAGAAAGTAATTTGTCCCTAAACATAACTGGTTGTGCCCCTATGGTCTTTAACAACTGCCATGAGTTTTTCCAGAGGCATCTTCACATGTGCAGCAATACAGACTGCTACAAGAGATCCCTACACACCACCCTCAGCATTTACACAAAAAAAGTTTGATGAAAATTAAACAAAATAGGACTGACGATAACAATTAATTTCCCTTTGAGATTAAAGTGTTCCTTTTTTTTTTTCCTTTATGAACCTTTGAACCCTCCAGGTATATTTGTTTATTATTCAAATTTTAGTCTAAAATATTTTAACTGTGACAATAAATCAAAAATAGAGCAACATGTTTTACACCACTGCACTTTCTATAAACAGTTTTTTTTTTGCGCAATTACATTTTTTTTAAAGAAAATTTGGAAAACATTAGGAGATCTGCTGTGAAACGGTCAAGTGATTCTTAACGTGAGTGGAAATGAAGAAAGCAGAACAGTAAGAAAAAATGTAAAGATTTAAGTCTATTCTACATTTGGAATACCAAATGCTTGTCAGGCAGACCTGGAAGTTTGCAAGCAGAGCAAAAAACGCTGGCGGATGCTGACCGCAAACATGTCAACATGACAACTGCTCGATCTTTCAATTAGTCATGATGACAACTAGGGTGGAGCTGTTTGGGAGTAATCACAGTGTAGCATTGAAACGATCAATATAAAAAACTGTCTAGTTATATAAAACGCTCAATGCATACTAAAGTGCTTTCCATCGGTTTCACAGGGATCCGTTTGTCAACAAAATGCTCAAACTCTGTAAATCTAGGCTGTCATTTTAGACATAGTTGAGGCTTGTGAGGTATTCCTAAGATGTTCTCGCTCAGATCTTTTCAGCAGGCCGCACAGAAATGGATGCCCTGTAATCGTAAACAGTTATACAGACCGGTAGGAACTAAAAACCCAAGTTATTCAGACTCCCACTGGACTGTGATCCTCGGCCTGCTCCAAGAACTTTAAGGGCTATTCATTTCCCCTCAGGCTACTTTTTTTCTGCCATGGCCGGGTGAGACGGTGTCAGATCCTGCCGCAGCTGTGCGTCCACAGCTTTTGGGTTGAGCTCATATAATTTACCAACTGCTGAGGCTGCCTCTGGCTTCTGACATTTCAGACTTTCAGTACCACAAGCATGCGGAATAATCACTTGCTTTCTCTGAAGACTGCAATCATTGTCTGGAAGAGTGACTGCAACGCGAGTCTTTCAGTAATATGGGCAAACATATCGTAATTTTTATGAACATGTGGCGCTGTGGTGTTTTGACATCATCTTTACAAGATTGAGCTTTTTTAAAGCGGCTAGTTGCCAAACGCAAACAACAATTATCACTTATAGTTAAACCAGATTCAATGCATCCATAATTCATATTTCACATGGTGTTCTCAACAAAAGGGGGACTATTATGTTTAATATAAAGACTTGTTTTTTTGGATGAGAGGGCTCGGATGCCTGCCTCCTCTCAGCCTTCGTCATCCCTCAGTATTTTGGCGCCAGGTCAGCCTTCATTTTCTGAAATGACTCCCTCTGCTCGGCTTAATCGGAGATCTGAATCCAAATCTGCTCCGGAGGTTGCGGCTTCTCTGGAAGTCAGCCACCATCACAACCTCTACAACTCTATCTCTTTCTCTTGGGCTTATTTGCATTTCTTTAATTCTTTCTCACCTTTTCGACCGTCTTAGGCTTTCACACTTGTCAGGAGATGGGATCTTGCTGATTGAAATCTTCATTTAACCTGTTGCCTAAAACCAAATTACTTCCTATTGTAGCTCTTTTTTTTACCAATTCAGAAAAGTTTAGCACATTTTCATTTCTTTCATTTAAAGTTGAGTATTCAGTGGCGTCTGACAAAAATAAGGTCTGTTCTAATTTTGCATGGTGGTGCGGAGTTGCACCGTAAACACTTTCAATGATTATTAGTATCAACGAATCAACTCCCTCTAATGATTCAAACTTTCACATTCCTCGAAGTACTGGGAGAGGTGGAGGAGTAGGAAGCATTTTCCAATAAGGTTTATTAATTAATCCCAGGCCAACTAATAGTTATAGTTCTTTTGAACATTTATCCCTTAACCTTCCTCATCCAACCTCTAAAAGAATTACAGCACTTCTGTTTGTTATTTTGTATCGTCCGCCAGGTCCTTACTCTGAATTTATAGATCAGATCTCAGATTTTTTTATCGGATATAGTGTTAAACACTGATAAAATCATTATAGTGGGAGATTTTAACATTCATGTTGACACCAAAAATGACAGTCTAAATGTAGCCTTTACTGCCATTTTAGACTCAATTGGCTTCACTCAAAAAATCCAAACACCTACTCACTCTCTTGGTTACACTTTAGACCTTGTGCTGACTTATGGCATTGAGTGTGAAAAAATTATAGTGCTGCCTCATAACCCTCTCCTTTCTGACAATTTTTTGATAACTTCCGAGTTCTTTTTCACCGAGTACTTAAAATCTGAAAGAAAATGTCTTTATAGTAGGTGTCTATCGGAAAACGCCGTTACAGCCTTCAAAGAATCCATTCCACCTCTAATTTCTTCAGTATTTCAGATAAACGCAGTGGAGGGCAACTAATTAATTTTATGCCCTACACAGATTGATGCTGTTGTTCATAGTATTACGTCCTCATTGCGTACAACATTAGACAATGTAGCCCCCATAAAAAGGAAAGTAATTACTCATGGGAGGTTGGCCCCCTGGTTTAATTCAGAACTTCGTATCTTGAAGGGAAAAACCAGGAAATTGGAGAAGAAATGGCAGTTTTTGCTTTTAGAGGAGTCTTATTTATCCTGGAAAAACAGCGTGCTTCTGTATAAAAGGACCCTGCGCCAAGCTAGATCTGCATATTTTACTTTACTAATAGAGGAAAATAAGAACAATCCTAGGTTTCTTTTTAATACAGTTGCTAAACTTACGAGAAATGAAAACTCTTTTATATCACCCATTCCTCCAACTCTTAGCAGTAATGACTTTATGGAATTCTTTATTGATCAAATTGAATCTATTAAAACTAAAATTGATTGCTTCCTACCAAACATAACTACTACCTCAGAAAGCAATGAGGTACTGAATGTGGCGCTGGAGCCTGATCTCTGTTTGAAGTGTTTTGCTCCAGTTGAGCCTTCTGAGCTTTCAAAAATACTTTCTTAATCTAAGCCTTCAACTTGTATGTTGGATCCAATCCCGACAAAATTGTTTAAAGAATTATTTCCTATTATTATTACCCCCATTTAGACAATGATTAATTTGTCATTAGTGAATGGTTATGTACCAGAGGCTCTTAAGGTAGCTGTAATAAAACGCCTACTTAAGAAACCTTCTCTTGATCAAGAAAACGTAATAAATTACAGACCCATATCTAATCTTCCTTTTTTATCTAAAATCCTTCAAAACATGATTGCTAATCAACTGAGAGAGCATTTGATGAATAATGAACTATTTGAAGAATTTCAGTCAGGTTTCAGAGCTCATCATAGCACTGAGACAGCTCTCCTCAAAGTTACTAATGATATTCTAATGGCCTCAGACAATGGGCTCGTGTCTATTCTAGTTTTGTTAGATCTCAGTGCTGCTTTTGACACAGTCAATAACAATATCCTCATTGAAAGGCTCGAACACACTGTGGGGATCAAGGGAACAGCACTAGGCTGGTTTAAATCGTATTTGTCTAATAGATCCGAGTTTGTTCTTTAAATGACAAATGTTCTCCGCATTGTAAGGTTACTTGTGGAGTACCACAGGGTTCTGTACTTGGCCCAATTCTATTTACTATATACATGCTCCCTATTGGTAAAATCATCAAACAGCATGGTGTTCATTTCCACTGTTATGCTGATGATACAAAACTGTATTTATCTATAAATCCCGATGAATCCAGTCAGTTTGGTAGATTACAGGCATGTCTAGATGACATAAAAATGTGGATGACATTAATCTTTCTGCTCTTGAACTCTGAAAATACAGAAGTTGTTATCTTTGGACCAGAACCCCTAATAAAGAAATTGCTTAGTCAGCCACTTGACCTGGATAGAATCAGGTTGGCATCTGGTGACAATGTAAAGAACCTTGGCGTTATCTTTGATCAGGAAATGTCTCTCAAGTCTCATATAAAACAGGTCTGTAAGATTTCCTTCTTTTATCTTAGGAATATAGCAAAAATTAGAAATATTCTCTCTAGGATAGATGCTGAAAAGATAGTCCATGCATTTGTTACTTCACGGCTGGACTATTGTAACTCTTTATTAGCAGGAAGTTCACAAAATGCAATTAAAAGTCTACAGTTGGTCCAAAATGCTGCAGCACGAATTCTGATGAAGCTTAAAAAGAGAGATCATATCTCCCCAATTTTAGCTTCCCTTCATTGGCTCCCTGTCAAACTTAGAATAGATTTTAAGATTCTTCTTTTGACATATAAAGCTCTCACTAATAAAGCTCCCTCGTATATCAGAGATCTGATTACTCCTTATGTCCCTAACAGAGCACTTCGCTCTCAGACTGCAGGTTTACTGGTGGTTCCTAGAATCTCTAAAAGCACAATGGGAGGTAGATCTTTCAGTTATCAGGCTCCTCTCCTGTGGAACCATCTTCCAGCTTTAGTCCGTGAGGCAGACACCCTGTCTAGTTTCAAATCTAGGCTTAAAACCATCCTGTTTGATAAAGTTTAGAGTTAGGAAGAGGTAGAGAAGACAGCCTAATCCGGTTGGGGGAGGAACTCAGTCTTGACAGATGGTTCTCTTTTGCTCTACCTTCTTCATGTCTCACTCTATAGGGTTAAGTTATTTAAGTTTTTCTATAGTTATGTTGCTATAGGCTTAGACTGCTGGAGGACAATCTGACCACTTCTCTCTCTGCTACTTTCTTCCTTTGTCCAATCTACTTAGTTACCGTTATTTCAACCTTGTTAACCTTTTGTTTTCTCGAGTTAGCTGAGACAGCTTCTTGGATGAGAACATGGGCTAAGATGCTTCCAGTGACGTTCTACAACTGCTGCTATAAACTCTTTTATTTCAGTATCCTGTGCTTCTAATTTAGCTTTCTGTCTTTTCAAACCCCCAGTCGGTCGTGGCAGATGGCTGCTTGTACTGAGCCTGGAGTTGCTGGAGGTTTCTTCCTGTTAAAGGGGAGTTTTTCCTCTCAACTGTCGCTACATGCATGCTCAGTATGAGGGATTGCTGTAAAGTCAACGACAACACAAGCCATTGTTTCTGCCTGCTGATTCCAGAGGACTGATTGCTGCAAGAGAATGACTCGATGCAATCTGCTGGGGTTCCT
Source organism: Orestias chungarensis (assembly GCA_032876305.1). NCBI lineage: Eukaryota > Metazoa > Chordata > Actinopteri > Cyprinodontiformes > Cyprinodontidae > Orestias > Orestias chungarensis. The sequence continues at coordinate 808,762 of JAVLVB010000408.1, read as the reverse complement.
TAGATTGGAAACTTTTTCAAATTGATTTGTTAGAATATATCTTTGATTTTAATTGATTTTCTGTGAAGTGCCTTGAGACGACACCTGTTGTAAATTGGCGCTATATAAATAAACTGATTCTTGATTCTTGATTCTTATAATGGGTGCATAATTACTGCAGTGTGTTCTGTGGCGGCGCAGAGAAAGTATTAGTTTTAATACGTAAACACTTTGGTTTTTGTTTCACATAAGCTGTTACTTACCTCAGCAAATCCCGTGGTCCTGCCGAATCAGAACATTTTGTCCAAGAAATAACCACTCGAAGCATGATTTGGATGTACTGCGTTTCCTCTTAATTTCATTCGCCTTTAGCTTTCATTGCTCAGAAATTATAAAATTGGTCCAGAGATAATGCAAAACTTAATTTCTATAATGAACTGCACAAAAAATGGAACTTCTGCAACAAGAATATAAAACGAATATCAAAGAATATCATAAGAAGGTATTATCAATGTGAAGGTCTGATGCTGCCTTAAAACTTGAATTATGTTCTGCAATTATAGGAACTATGAAAACTGATCTCTGGCACACAAAAAAACCCTGAAGGACAGTTTCCAAAAGTGAGTTTTTGACCTTCAGTGGCAGCAAACTGAGGTTTTTCAAAAGGACAGTCACTGAAAACACACCAGTGTGCCTAATTCTGCATGGATGGTCAGAAGTCCACCCTCTGATAACTCTGATAAAAATGCAGACCATGTTAGAAAGATCTCCACTGGTCCTGAAATAAGATCGTTCTAGGTGGAAAAGTGAGCCACAATCCCCCAGAGATGAAAAGCTGAATTGTCAGTCGCCAATGGTGGCACAACCAGTTATTAGTTTTATGGAGAAACCACTTTTTCATATATGGTCAGGTTGGTTTGGAAAGCTTTCCTTTACTTTAATACATGACTGGAATACCCGTTTTTTTGTTTGCTAGAAAAAAATGACTTGTTAAACAGTATGGATTAAATAGTAGAGCTGACACTTGTCAATCCATGTTGCAACAGTGGTTTCTGAGAAGTAAACCTAACAGGAAAAAAGTTTTCCAAACGTGATTCACAAAACTGGGATTCAAACTTTTAATAGAGTGGCCCCAACCAGAGTTGATTAAAATGCTGTTATATTATTTCTGTTTTATATGTGGGATCCATTAAGTGTTTTCATTGCTAAGGCATGTTCAACAAATCAAAAAATGGAAACAATGGTGTTCCAAAAAATGCCTGGGCACCAAGTAACCCAACACTATGAAGAGCACAGTCACAGTTTTGCCAGCCATCTGATTTTTATTTGTTTGCTCCTTTTGAAAACAAAAATGTATAAGCCTAAGCGCCCTGTCTTTCACCCTGCTGGAGGCTTGTCCTCATCATTTGTGTATCTCCCGGACATGTTTTTGTCTGCATCTGTGTGACTAAGCAAGTCTGCTAACAACAGCACAGAAGAAGTTCTTAACAAAGAGAAATAAACCTTTATGTCGGGTTATGTTCGGTGTGTAAAGCACTGGTCAGATGTGCCATTTCAACTTTTAAAGACAGATGATTGGAAATTAAAGTCAAATTAAGTAAAAACCTGAGTAACAAACCTCATCTTAAAGCTATGCAGCCAGAAACTTATCAAGAATAAAACGGATTCATCCCTGCAATCCACATATGCCAACGCTGTGCTCAGACAAAAACATTACATCTCTAACCACACTGGCCGCATTCCCAGAACAATTTAACCGCATGTTTTGTCGCCAGACTGAATTCAAAATAAATGAGAAAAACAAAGCTTTTTAAATGGAACATCTTCTTCCTGTTCGGCCACTTACAATGCATTAGTGCTCCAGCATCCATCACTAAATGTTGAACATGTGTAGATTTAAAAATAAATAAATAAATTTAAAATCAGAGTCAATCCACCGAAAAAGTAAATTATGGCTTTATGTTCAGCAGGAGGTGCAGAGCACCTATCAGATGACAGCTCCTCCTCCACCAGTCTTAAACCTCACAGCTCAACGGTCTCTTGGTCTAATGGGCTCATAAACTTGGTTGTGGGATGGTTTATACTGTATGTACAGCCCTGTTGTATTTGCACTCTAAAAAACAATATAAAAAGAAACAAAAATAAAAAATCCTTTTGTGTTTTCGGGAGGAAGTCACAGAGAGGTCACTGGTGTTTGTTTAAAGGTGAAAACAGAAGGTTTCCACCTCACTGAAAGTTCAAGCAGTAAAAAAAAATAAAACAGAAGTGTTGCATAATCATTATGGATGTTGAAGCCAAGGTATTGATGAAGTACATATGAAGAGACAGGATTCAGAGGTGTTCAGCTCACACATTTAGCGAAATAATCAGTTTCTCTTTTCTTTGCTTTGTTTTTCTTTTGTAAAATAATTATAATTAATAACTTTTTCGAACAACTAAATACAGTTTATAGTGATCCGTTGTTTCTTATGTCAGGTTTCTGATTCTTAAAAAGTCATGAAATGGCAAAAAAAAGCATGAAAAACGCTGAGGTAAGTTGAAATTAATGGTGTAGAAAAGGCTGGAATGAAATAAATTTAGACTGGATACTATAAAAAACTAATAAAGGCCACTCTTCGTACAAAATCTGTGGTTTAATAAGGTTTTATTTATTTATATATATATATTATATATAAGGACCTGGAAAGCTGCTGGCCCAGACGACATCCCCGGACGGGTGCTGAGAGAGTGCGCGGACCAGCTCTCAGACGTGCTGGCGGACATCTTCAATGCCTCCCTCATCCAGGCAGCTGTCCCCACCTGCATGAAGACCCCCACCATCATCCCGGTCCCCAAGAGGTCCGCAGTGACAGGTCTGAATGACTATCGGCCAGTAGCCCTCACACCGATAGTCACAAAGTACCTCGAGAGACTGGCTCAGACTCACATCAAAGCCAACATCAGCGTCACTGTTGATCCACACCAGTATGCATACAGGAAAAATCGATCCACAGAGCCATTTATTCCATGGGCCACACTGCCCTCACCCACCTGGAGCAGAAGGATTCATACATCCGTATGCTGTTTGTGGACTTCACATCTGCCTTCAACACCATGATTCCTCAGACTCTGATTAATAAACTTTCCTCACTTGGACTGAGCTCTTCCATCTGCAACTGGGTCCTGGACTTCCTGACCAACAGGCCGCAGTCTGTGAGGATTCACAACATCTC
>JAVLVB010000408.1:773052-805471 GCA_032876305.1 Orestias chungarensis | reverse complement strand
TGCATCCGGAACCGTGATGAGTCCAGCTACAGGCAGGAGGTGGAACACCTGGAGGGTTGGTGCAGAGAGAACAACCTCTGCATTAATGTAAAGAAAACCAAGGAGATGATTGTGGACTTCAGAAGGGGCAAGCATGCCCACCTCCCCCTGCACATGGGAGGATCTGCGGTGGAAGTGGTCAACAGCTACAGGTACTTGGATGTACACCTGAGTAACAACCTCACCTGGAGCAAAAACACTTCCATTCTGGTCAGGAAGGCGCACCAGCGGCTCTACTTCCTCAGGAGGTTGAAAAGAGCTTGACTCGGGAGCTCAGTCCTCACCTCCTTCTACAGATGTGTGGTGGGGAGCGTCTTGTGCTCCAACATCAACGTGTGGCATGGAAGCTGCTCTGCTGCAGACAGGAAAGCTCTGCAGAGAGTGGTGAAGGCTGCACAGAGAACTGTTGGAGTCAGCCCCCCCAGTACCACAGACATTTACACCTCCAGATGAAGAAAGAGGGCCTCCGGCATCATGAAGGACCCCACACACCCAGCACACTCACTTTTTGTCCCGCTCCCCTCAGGCAGGAGGCTGCGGAGCATAAAGTGCAAAACCACCAGACTGAGAAACAGCTTCATTCCTGAAGCTGTGAGACTCTCAAACACACGCAAGGACAGTTAGAAATGAAAAACACTTTCTCATTTAACAGGCACTGTTACTTTAATATCACACTTTAAAATGTCACTTTAAAATTTCAATTAATATGTCACTTGCACTCCGAATTTTCATTGCTGCTATGTCCGAAGTCCCATATCGTAGATTCTGTGTCCATATTGTAGATTCTGTGTAGTTAAATCCTATTTCTCGTATAGTTCTTTATATTTTATTATACTATTTTGCTCTCCGAATTTTCATTGCTGCTATGTCCGAAGTCCCATATTGTAGATTCTGTGTCCATATTGTAGATTCTGTGTAGTTGAATCCTATTTCTCGTATAGTTCTTTATATTTTATTATACTATTTGCATTCGGAATTTTCATTGCTGCTATGTCCGAAGTCCCATTTTGTAGATTCTGTGTTCAAATCCTGTTCTCGCATAGGTCTTATATTTTATTATATTATTTAAAATTGCCATCAGGGTGTAAACTGGACCGGGGGATTAGAATTTCGTCCCACCTCATGTACCACATGTGATGTGATGACAAATAAAATTCCTTGATTCCTGGATTCCTTGATTCCTTGATTAACTTACCAGGCAACACTTATTTCACAGCAAACAGTTTAACATCTAAGCTTGAAAAGCAAAATTCAAAAGTACATAACGTTTCTAACAAAAGCTTTGGTAAGGCAGAGTTTAGGCTGGGCGTTTATCCTCGTAGCTACCACTCTGCTCACCAGTTCTTTCTCATTTTATTAGCAAAAATCTGGAATGATAAAATGCACTGTTTCCCGTGAGTCACGTGACCCAAAGCCTTCAAAGCACAGAGTTTAAATGCATTCATAAAACTATGTTAAAGGTTCCACTGTGTTATTGCAATCAGCAGAAGTTGGCAAACTGTTTCTTTTATTATAACATCAGAAATCCTTCAGGTCGAAGCAAATGCTGTAGTTTCATTTCCCCGACCTTTGGCAGCACCACATAAATCCACAGTGTAAATGACTGCCTGTCAGAATTAGCACGTTGCAGCATCCTGTTGGCAGGGAGGTGTTCAGAGAAATGTCAGAACATTAAGCGCCTCTCAGCAAAACCGTCAGCATGTCTGCAGGTATGAAGAGGACACATGCAACTCATGAGAATGATGAATCAAACCGCTTGGGAGGACAATGTGGGACTATAATCTCACGTGATGAAAACCAGAAAGTGAATGGTTCTGTGAAGCAGACCTGGGACTAAACACTTTACATGATTATACTGAGGAGACGGTTGCAGTTAAAACTCCACTGACTTCAGTTCTCTGTCCAGCAAACTTAAAGCTAAAACCTTACTCAACTCTGCGGGCAGATACAATATAATGTAGAATATTTAACAAAATAGAAAAATATATAAATAAATAGTGTTAACTGAAAGGATAGGAGAAGGGCTTCTCTGATAATGTCAACATGATCAGAATAGTTCAAATTCTATTAAAACTGTATAGTATATATTTGAACTTGTGGAAAACAAAATCTGACTGCGTACGTTCTTGCCCTGTTGCTTTGCTTTCCTGGTTTTTAATCCCAACCTCAGAGTCATATTTCATGGAGTTTAAATGTTCTCCCTTTGGGATATGCGAGTTCTCTCAGGGTACTCGGCAAGAAATAAATGAAAAAAGTTCAGGAGATCTAATTGACTCTATGTTGTGGACAAATTATTAAATTTTGTGGAAAGTTAAACTAACAAGTATAGGATATTTAATTCTGATTAGAGACATGTGCCAAACCAACAAGACAAAAAAAACCTTGACATGAAATACAGACAAATTAAAACAATAAAAAGGTTCTTTCTGAGACTTACTTTAAACCACAATAGCAATATTCTGAATATTACCATCAACAATGTTATTACAGTGAAATGCGGAAACGAAGCTGGATCAGTGGAAAAACAATTGTTCCACTTTTGTGCACATAATACAAAAGAAAAGTAATACTGTATGCTAAGGTTTTAGCAACTCCAACGGCAAGGTTGTTTTAAGAACATAATGTTCATAAAAATAGTTAATCCATAAACACAAATCCGACTAAACTGTTTTTTTCTTAATCTGGTAAAGTTTGAATGTCTGATAAGTGTTGTTGAAGTTGCTGTGATTCTTGTTTTTTTAATATTTTTAGTTCCTTTTAAAAGCAATATGTTCTAGAGTGTATTAGTAGATGCATCTAACGCTTAGTAATGGAATCCACATATAATTTTCTGTGCCCTAAACCTTCTTACCGTCTCATGAGTTCCTTTTATTCTGACAGTAATCCATGAATAAACCAAGTAAAAATAACTTTAATCAATTTTATCAACCAAATCCTACAGATTGTATTCATAAAAACATCACTACTGTGGTGTGTCACCTGCTGGAATGAATTCAATACATTCAGAAACACGTAAGTCAAACTGTTAGCAGTAAAGGCAAATCCCATAGTAAAGTCATCCATGCATGGGGTTCAGTTTTAGATCTCCCAGCAGTCCGTAGAATTATAGAGCCAAAACAAAAATTTTCTCTCTTAGACTGGAACAAAAATTGTATTTCTAAAAGGCATAGTTGATGTCATTAGCCAAGGTGCCAACTCCATGGAGTTTATTACCAGGGAAAATCTAGCGGTCCTAATGGACCCACATGTCTTTTTGATTTTTGAATCCTTAAAACCTCACCATTTAAAGCAATATTTACATTTTTTTATTTAAATTTTTGAAGAATTTATCTTTTTACTATTTTTTCTTGTACCATATTTCTTATGTAAGTTATATATGCCACTTCTTCAAAATTTAGGCTGCTTTAGTCTAAAGCATTGATACACCAAAGCCAGAAATGAATGAAAGCAATCCCTAATACCTAATGATGTCATGTATCTGGATATGTGTTGGCTGGGTGTGTGTGTTGTTCTCCGTTCTTATCTCCAGGGGGCGCCAGGAAGCTGCTAGGTTACCTTGTCTGGTGAGCTGGCAGCTGCTCCATGCCACAGGTGATGCCAATTCCCTGACTGTGCTGGGAAAGATAAGAGTAGCGGCTCTTCAGTCATTCAGAGTGAGTGTTGATGTACCTTGTTACTCTTTATGCCATCTCTGAGAAACTGCCCAAGGTTCATTTGCTTCGCTTGTTGCGCCTTATCTATGTCCCTAGTGTGTGTGCTTCAGGTTATTGCTTAGTGTAACCTTCTTTGTGAACCAGACCAGCAGAATCCAGAACTCCATGTTCAAGAAAACAACTATAACAACTGAACTATCATTTTTAAAGGAAGTATGCGGTGGGGGTTACAAGCAGGTCTTGATCATTCAAAGACAATGCTTCTTTGATCAATGCTTGGCTTTGACAGTCTGTCAGTTTAGGTGGATGGTCATGTCTTTATGGGTTGCAGTTGTTTCCCACTCCTCCATGTTAAGTTGATGGCTTAAACAGGGCTCTGTGAGATGTACAAAAATTGGAATATTGTTTTACAACCTTAGTGGTGTCAGAGAAAGAGGCACTTTAAGGATATTTTTGTATGCTTCCTTGAGGCAAATTTCCTCTGCTCAGGATATTTTGTTTCCTGGTTTTGGTCCCCAGACCATAAATCTAAATGAAACCGTGATTTCAATTGGACAGCAAACAGTCTTATTTTGCTTGGTAGCCAAGGTTGGAGCTCCAGGTCTTTTCCAAGATATCCTAGATCAACCTGTTTGTGTAAGAGAGATGAAGAATGTTGTTGCTTTGCTGTTAAGTTATTTTTGAAGTTTTAAATTCAAACTTCTCACACGTCCCTAAACACAATCAGATTCTGAAAACAGATACTTTCTCTGTGTCTGGCGTTTTTTTGGCAAAGATTTTTTTGAAAGGTTCTGCTTGCACAGCTTTAAATCACACATATCTGCAGCTACGCCGGAACTTGACAACCTACACCAGTTTAAGTGTGGAAAAGTATTACACAAATTCCTGTAGCAGTGTATGGGGATTGAATGGATAACAGAACAGGACAGAACATGTGCTGGCCCACACAAATGAGGGCAGTGTCTGCGGAGCCCTATCTAGCACCCGCTGACAAAGACAGAGCTCTCTGGTCAGGAGCAAACTGAGAGCAATAAATTGAACAAAAACGGAACCAACTCAAAAGGGAAACTTTTCATCCCTGCTCTATAACTCGTCCTGCTCCTTTCCCCCTCTATTATATTTTATGTCTGAGCTTTTTTTTTTTGCCCTAATTGCAATACCAGGCCCTCTAGACTCCTTGAAAGAACAAAGCATCATAGCTGGAAACAGACTTTTAGGTGCATTGACAGAACTGAATCCACACAGATTAATACTAACAAAAGGTTTCAGTGTTATCTTAGAAACATAATTTTTCATTTCACATTTTAAGAAAGTTTCTTTGCCTGGATAGTAAGTCTATGTTCTTCCAGGTAGCTCTACTACGTTTTTCCTGCGCTCATCGTGGGAAAAGAAAGCTTGGCTGGAAAAGTAATTACTATCGATTTGCAGGAGCAATCACTGAGTAAGCAGCAGCAGTTTGAGCTGTAGCAGCATTTAATCAGCATGAAGGTTCTCCCAAAGGGATGCATGCTGGTAACAGCTGGGATAAATGTTGCGTTAGGATGCAGTTTTGCTCGACTCATCTGAGGAAAATGTGACTTCAACGAAATGGGCCAACCGCTTTGGATAGCTTTTTTTAGCAGTCTTCAAATAAGAGAAATACACTGTACCCTCCCGTTTCCTCTAGTGCAGTAAAACAGGCGATTAACGGGAGGAGAAGAGGCATATTTAGATTTCGTTTTTTTGTTTTTGTGTGCATGATCCTTGGTAGAGATTGGGAGGTTGTCTACATGCTATGTTGTGAGGTGTTGGTAAACTTTTGTGCATATTGTGCATACACTAAGCAGAAAACTATTAGTACATTTGGTTTACTGCAAGTAAAAATACACCTTCTAAGAATTATTCAAATGATTTGATAGAAACACTCAGTAACTTATCAATCTTCATAAAATATTTTCATTATTTTTGTGATTATACGTAAGTCGATTCACAGCTCGTTGAATGACACCTCTGTCGTAGCACGACCGGGTCCTTTTTGCTTTAATCAACATTAAGCAACTTTGAATGGGGCGGAAGGAACCCTTCCACACAAAACAACCATAAGTTTGTTGACTGTTTTACGAAATATGTCACTTTCCCCGCTTCTTATTTTTAACATCATATGACATTGTTTGGCTAGATTTAGATCCATTACCTTATCGCTATTCATCCTTCACACTGCCACTGGACACACAAATGTACTTCAATCCAACTCCAGGTGACCTGCAGATCAGGATTTTAAAACGCTATGCGCTGGTCCTCATGGCAAATGCAGTCTTAACTCAAGCAAAACACTACCGCTTCTGTCCAGACTGGCTGCCAAAATCTACCAAACATGAAACATCTTTAGTGTTGCTTTAAAGTGATCGATAATATATATTTGCCAGATGCATAGTTACTATATCATGTTCAGTCGGTTTGAAATGGTATTTATCAAAAACAAGCTCAAAGAAATTTGACTTTGCATCATAACCATACCTAACTCCTCGAAATCTCTTTGGGAAGCTCATACACTCGTGCTTCAATATTTTATCACAATACTGCTTTTCAATGGCGTCTATTGAATCCCTTCACAACTGTTCTCATTGTTGTATGAAGGAGCTAAAATATATAACATATTTTATGAAAAATGACAACTCAGGATATTGTTGCATTTATACTCCAGGTGTTTGCAGGTTTCTGCTGCCGCTAGTATTGTGGAGCTGTGTGGTGGATTGGTGCTATGTGGGGCGAGAACTCAGCTGTGGACTGTGATCCAGGTTTAGAGATTTTCAAAGGCAAAATTGTGATGATCTGGATCTGTAAGCTTTAAGCTTGAACACATGCGTCTCTGCTTTGTTACAATGTTTGCAGCGCCAAAGAAATGGCTGTGTTTAACCAGAAGTGCTGCGGTGACTTGTGTCCGGATGGGACTCTGGAAATTAGACCTTCAAAGTGCTGGCACTCAGATGAAGGTTGTGTCCTTTCCTGAGGTCTACTTTAGAATTGTGGTCTGCTATTTATGGGCTCAGCTATCTTCATTTCTCCTTGGCGTTTATGTTCTGGATATCATTTATTAAATCTCGACATTCCTCTGTATCCCTCTCTCTCTTGATATCTTTAAAAAGAGTTCATGGACGCTATATATACGGTAGGCTATGAATGAAACATTAAAATTAGTATAATTAACTCCTTGCCAGATTCTCTTCATGTTTACAACATTTAATGCCATGTTTTTTTCTTACCGCATCCATCCAGAGGGAATGGAGAGGAATCAACAATATGGTTTCCATCAAGTCAGAGAATAAATTATTCCTAATAATTTACAGGGAACAGAAACAGTTCAGGGTTTTTACGAGGAATAAAAAGAAGATACAGAATCAATGTCTCAATCAAAATGCAGATTCAGTTGTTAACATTAAAGAAGAATCTCCAAAAGGAAAATGACTAATACAGAAATGTACTTCAATCCAACTGCAGGCAGAAGGGAGATCAGGATTTTACACTATGCGCCGGTCGTCATGGGAAGTGCAGTCTTCCTTCAAGGCAAAACACTACCGCTTTTGTCCACACTGGCCGCCAAATTCAACCAAAACTGAAACTTCTTTAGTGTTGCTTTAATATACTAAAATCTTTTTTGCGCAAGACTCTTTTAAAGCTTTGTTATTCAGTCAATATATTAAAAATATTTTACAAAACTGTTGAAACCATTTGTGAAAACAGAATACCTGCAATACAAAAAAACGATCAAGACTGCAATGATCCAACAAAATTCTCATAAATAATGTGTCATAAACATTTGTGCAGAACAGCAAAATATTTACAAAAAGATTTTTAAAAACTGAAATCCCTTTTTTTTTTTTACAAAATCTTAACCCCATCAATCATGGTTCAACTACAACTACCAAGAAAACAACATCCGCAAAATAACATCATCAGACGGAAAATGGGATTTCTGTGGTTTTCCCGTCTTTCTGAATATCAGATTCAGTAAACTCTGTTTGACTTCTGCTTCTTCTGCTCAAGGCCTCAACAAACAAACACTGAGAAATCTAAAGTTTTAACCGCAGCTGGTCGTTGATTAGAAAATGAACTATGAATAACAATGAAAATGTCCAGTAAAAACACAAACCGTTCCTTTTCCTGGATAGCAGTTTGTGAACATTTTGATCCGTGCTTACACTGAACAATTACAACATATTTCTGCCAGTGAGAATTTCCCTGTTTGATCCAACTCACTGATTATTCCACACTCACTGTCTAAAAGTCTGTTATTTTTATAAGGAGTAATATTCCCCAAACTTGGTGTTTGTATGAAACTTTTTGGAAGAGGCATTATTCAACAATATTGCATTTATCAGCTAGACGAAGCAGCAGCAGCTTGGTCATTAATTCATTCAGCAGTGGTCAACTCTTGCAGAAACAAACCAAAAAAATGATATATGTTGGATTGGAGACCAAATGGAGCCACATTCTCCTTTACCACAAGATGAGATCTATTATTTCAGCTATGTGTTGATGTGCTCAGATAATTGGACATGGAATACTTTGCTTTTCATCCAAATGGTAACCTGAGCCGTATTCCTGACAGATGAGGGCCTCCAATAGCAGGCTGGACTGTCTCACTCCGCTGCTTCATAGCACTGTAGGTGTCGGCCTGTAATTGAATTTTCATTGCCTACTTGCCGTGTAATTGCACGGCATCCTTTCTGGACTCAAAAGTTGCCAACGCTGCAGAAAGTAGAGCTCTGGCCGAGACTGCTGGTGCTGCTCCAGGTTTTGTGTCTGTGTTCTTGGAGGCTTCTGGTCCCGGTAAGTTGAACTCGACCTGCAGCAGGGCGGCCATGTCAAGACAAATAACACAATTTGGTTTTTTTACTTCTTTAAATATATACCTGCGTAATTGACCTTCTTTAACCTGTTGCAACATCAATATGAAACATAATTCAATATCTTAGTAACAATAGTATCTTGAAATTTTACGTTAGTTCTACTGGCAAGGCTCAACAGTATGAAAAAATCTCTAGCTAGTTTTTGTGTTTCTGAACTGCTCCTGCTAACATTTTAGATTGAAGTGTTAACTGTTTCATTTACTTATGGTTTATGATCAAATTAAAAATCCCCATAAACATTTATGTACAATTTATTTTCCTTACTGTCAGACTAAACCTTTTTATTTATTTATTGTTTTTAGCCATTCCATGTTTGGACAACTAGTCTCTGTAGTTTTAAATGCTACATGACTGAAATCATTTTTGACCTTAATTTTTAAATGTGGATCTGTGTAATATGTAAACAAGAGCTTTTTACCTTAGGGAGCAAATGATTACCTTATTAAAAGCCCAAATAATACCTGAAATATGACACCTGAAAAAGAGGCTTCGTGAATGCAGAGGCGGACCAAAGCAGAGAGAAGAGGATGAAGTTCAAACAGTCTATTATATAGATCATCTAGAAAAAAAACCATTTATCCAGCCTTCTCCTGATCTTTTTAACTGAAACGCCATTAAGAGATATAATTGCTAACAAATGACGGTGTCACCAGGATATATTACTTTCAGCTGCCTGAAAATGTCATGACAGTGACAGAGGGTCTTCAGTGAGAGGCCTGTTTAGATTTATTGCAAAACTAACAGCAACAGGAGGTATAGCCAATTTACAGCATGAGAAATAATGTATAAAAAAAACTGTTAAAAAAAGTAAATACTACAAAAAACTTAAAAACTCCTTTTAAGAAGTCTAGTTTATGTCAGCAAGAACTTGAAATCCGGTGCAAAAACATCTTTCTAAGTGCTAAACTTGGGCCTGTAACCCTTTTTACAAAATAATTTCACAATTACAGGTTCAGCCAATATAAACTATCACAATATGCTGCTGGTGCCTGGATGTATGATGAGCTCATATTTTAGTTCAATCCACAGAAACAGGATAATTGCTGCGATCAATGTGACAGTGGAGGGACTGAAGTGGAGAACGGGCTCTTGGAATTACTCAATCATGGCTGATATGTCCTGGCTGTGGATCCAGCTGGAAACAAATGCCAGATCACACCCTTCTGCATCTGGCTCTATGTTTGATTAGCTCTGGCGTTCAAATAAAAGCATTTTGGCTCAGAGGAGCCTGAAAATACCTTTTTCTGATATTATGCCACACATGTGGGTCTGAGCTCATGACCTGACCTGTACTACTGAGTTTCATATATTATGAAAAGGTTACAATACCTCTCTCATTTCGTACAAGCTACAAAAGCAGAACAGTCCAAAGGGGGCTTCATATGACAGAGTGCCTTCTCATATCGCCGATTGGTAATAGGTTTAGCAAAACCTTTATAATCTAGTGACGGATACCTGTAAAAGATTTCATTTAGGCTTTAGACAATATTTCAGTGGGGTGTTAGCTTCTTTCGTCAGTTCTAGTTTGCATGGACAGAATGTTGCCGCCTTCAAAATGTTGTTTACTGAAGCAAGGATAAGCAGTTATTTAGATATAAAGTTGGATTAGTTGAAGTTATCTACATATATAAACACAAACATTGAGATTATAATCGTTTTCTATGTGTTTGACCAATTGAAATGGATGGAAATGTTTATATGTGTTAGAAATTCAAAAATTAGATGCATAAAAGTATCTATGTATATTGCATTACAACATTACTCATAGCTTTGTTACGTTTTTTATGTTTTGTTTTATACTTCATCGTTCATTGAGAAGGTGCCACTTTAGAGGGAACAGGTCAAATGAATGTAGAGTTACGAGGAAATGGTGGATGATGATAAATCCAGTGTTTACCTTTTAGACACATTATGACGAACCCTGACACCAGTCAACTAGGTTCCTATGGCTTTAAAAACCTCCAGGGAAGCCCTCCGGTAATTCTATCAAATTGACTGACGCTACTCAACCTTTATCATCTCTGAATGAGACTGGGATTTGTCCCCTAAATGCATCCTAAATTATCCTAACATTTGTCAAAAGAGTTGGTAATCCTTTCATTTACCAGATGACCAAATGCTTTCATGGGCCTCTTTGTATTCTGTTAGAAGGTTTGTATTGATGTAGTGCCAAACATTTGCACAACATTTAAAGTAGCCAAAGAAACTGAGTCATAGGTAATCACACTGCGAGAAATAATTAACAAATGTTGGGGTTCAAAGGCAGCGGGTCATGTACATGCACACCATCAAAGAGCCTGGGTGGCTCATTTAGTGTTTTTGTGTAAGTGTGTGAATGAGGTCATTACAGTGTCTTTACTAAATGTATACTTTACAGCTGTTTTCATGTTTTTGCTATACATTCTGCACGTCCCAACTCCCGAACTTTCACATGTTATCACTTTACATGCCAAAACGTCTTTGAATCGAAATAGACCAACAGGAAGAAGGAATGAAATATTGAAGTGTCATGTCGGGTTTTAAATTTCTGACCCACATAAACAGAGACTCTCAGAAGAACGGTAAAACAATGGTTTATTTGAGGGAGGTGAAGGGAGAAGGGGAGTCCGGCGGTGATCCTGCAGCAGCAGTGAACGGCAGTGAGTGACAGCAATGAGTGGCGGAAGTACACGGGGAAACCAGGAACACTTCGACGAGGGAGACCTGGAACCTCTGAGAGCGAGGACAGGCAAGGTGAGTAAAACTGATGATGGTCGAGTAATGAACAAGGAACGATCTTACTTGTTTGGTGGATCTTTCGTGTCGCCAGGGGGAATGTCCGGGTTGAGTTTTCCACAGATGGAGAGATGTGGTCCGGGGGGTTTGACCAGCTGGTGAAGTGCGCTGGGGCAGGCAGATCGAGCAGAGCCAAGAGGAGTGGGAGTCACCTGATGGATGATGACCAGGGAGATTCTTGAATGAGATGGAGAATGAAGAAGTGAGTAAAACCTGAGGTGAGACACAAGTGCAGTTAGAGGTGAGAGGAACAAAAATCGTGAGGCACAAAAACAGGAGACACGGCTTGGATTCAAAAACATAGGCTAGAGAGAAAAAACTACTACGAGCTACGATATCACAAGGAAGCACTAAGAACTAGCGTGGCACTGAGACTATAGTTTACCGATGGTAACAAACACTCAGGCGACGAGTAGTTGATCCACCACCCCTCTTATACTGGCTCCGCTGATCAGCGCCAACCAGAAACACCTGGGCAGGACGGAGCTCCAACCTGGAAGAGCGCACTGGTGACCCGATGTGGCCACCTGGAGAACTGAACAGAAAACTCACCCTGACAAAAAGTGTAAGAACAACTATGTATTATGCAATAAGCTCTGTTCACTGCAATGTCCTTTTAAAATCCATCACAATGAATTACACTTAATAAGAAAAATACAGTGCCTTTGTATAGTTAGTATAAATACAGCGGTTCTTTAAAAGCACAGAAAATCACAGCAAAAAGCCCGTGGATTAGGCTTCAAATAAGTTAAATTAAACTTAAGTTATAAGACAAAATCACATTATTTAAACATCATGGGACCACCGTGTGGATGAAGGCAAACAGTTCATGTGAGAAAAAATAACGGATGTTTTTTGGTTTTGTTTTTTTGCTGGTATGCAAATAACACTGCATACCGCCCTTAACAGCCTACCCTCCCAACACAGGGGTGCCAGTATGATGCTGTGGGCAGCTAAATTCAAATAAGCATAGCACAAAGCACACACCCAAGACCACATCAGATCCCTTGTCTGTTGGCGTTGCTTTTTATTTTGCAACAGGGTAAGATGAATATTTTGTCTGCTGGAGTTTGTAGCAACATCCCAGTCATGGAGCAAGCACAAGCAGAAAAGCGTCATGTGGCCTAAAAGCCATGTGTCTTCCTAAAAGTTTATTATACACACATTTCTCAGCTCTCTCAGTTTACATTTTATGGATGCGTGTTCAGTTTTTGGCTGCGGTTCTTCCGTAACGTAAGCGAAGATCATCATTGTATCTCTAAAAGCCTCTTCTTGTCAGCTGATTAATCGACTATTCCCAAAAATGAACCAAACAACCACAACTTAAGCTTAAAAGACGATGAAAAGTTTTTCCTAATATGTTATTGTTTCAATTATTAGCCAATTTAAGTGATTATTTGGAAGAATTTAAAAGATAAATACACCAGAAATAAAAAAACTGAATGGGACAAAACACTGTTTTAAAACTGTTTAATAAGTGTGCAGAGAAAATCATCACTGACACGTCTCACCCTGGCCGTCCCCTGTTTCGGTGCCTTCCATCAGGCCGACGCTTCAGCCACATGAAGACCCGTACGACCAGGCTACAGAGAAGCTTTTTTCCAACTTCCTCTATTCTCATTAACAATTGAACAATTTATTTATATATTTTTATAACTTCTATAGTTTTTATACTGCCAAAAAACTGCACTCTTTTTAAAATATATAAATTACACATGCTAAATGTTACAAATGTCTTTACTGTATTTTTCGTGCCTTTACTGTACTTGGCCAATAAAGCCTGATTCTGATTCTGATTCTGATACTATTAGGTATTTTTGTTACAGAAATTTGTTGAAACTACAGATTGAACATTTATTTATCCAAAATGACTGCATATGTAATTGACTGCAATATGTAAAACTGATTTAAATGTGGTGAAGAAACTGCAGAAGCCCATTTTAAACATGTAACTATTAAAATAACATTCTGTTAGTGGTGGGGAGATTTCAGCCAACTACTGAAATACTGCTTTAGTTAATTAGGTTGTCTTAAGGTGCCACCAGGACGTTTTATTCATGTTGAGATTCATGACTCCAGTCATGACTCCATCATTACTTGATACTATATATCAGGATTTGATGACTAATCTACAACAGGTTACAAGGTTGTTGCACCTGTACTTTTGGCGTCCAAAGGACCTTTTTTCAAGCTCAATTCTAAAATACTTCATTTTTCCCAAAGGGAAATTAAATGTTTATTGAAAGACTGTGAGGGCTGCGAGCATGAATGATCTCCTGTAGCATTCGGTATTACTGCAGATCTGAAGAAGCAATTGATATAAAAACATTCATGTGTTATCTGAGGAGGATGTGAGTTAAACCTCTTTTTTCTCTCTGTCCTATTTACTCCGGCTCTGAAATCATGATGCCTTCATTTTAAACTGATCTGGGATTTATGGCTGCAGTAGAGGTATTACATGAGCTTTTGTGATGTTAATCAGCTGTTTTCATTAGTAAACCACTTTGTTGGTATGGCTATGCATCATAACAAACATTAAAAAGTACGACAATATCAGCAATGATTCTTCCAGCTGCACAGAGCCCAATACTGGAGAGAATATTTTTCCCAAAAAGTATTTGAACAAAAAAATAACGTAGTAAAAAGTAAGAGAACTACTCCAACTGGCAGCTACCTCTACTACACTCTGAATTTTTTATTAGACACGCCCCCATGCTTCAAGACAACCCCACTTTCTTATATACCATATTTGTATTCCCTCTATCTGATGCCATATTTGCACCAATAGTTTTTTATTACTATCCATTACATTATTGCACATTTTAACTAGTATTATAATGTTTATATTGCATGTTTTTATTATAATTTTCTTTGTCATTTATTCTAATACTTAACTTGTGTGGCAATGCCATTTGCTACTGGATGCCCTAAATTTCCCTCTGGAATCAATAAAGTATCTATCTATCTATCTATCTATCTATCTATCTATCTATCTATCTATCTATCTATCTTCTATCACACTGTAAAGCTTAAGATGGAGTTTTTGGGTGTTTTTACAATTTTTTAAAGCCTTCCAATATCTGACCACAAGGCGAATATGCAGCAAAAGTCAATTCCTAACAAGATTGGTAGCAGTAAATGTTTTCCAATTGTCAATTATCTTTTTATAAATATTCTTGGGAGCCAGTTGCTTCTCTGTAAGTCTGGTAAACAATAGCCTTGCTCAATATTTGTAAGGGTGGTCAACACAAACTGAATGGTTCAGTCATGGTAAGAGTTGCCACCTCTGCCACCATTGTTACCAGACTACAACCACAGGCAGACAAAACTTCTGAAAGCCTTTACAGCTCACCCTTCTGTTTGGTGAAATTCACCCAGAGAAATCAAGTTTAAGGTGAAAAATCTATGATTGAGCTCTAAATGGAGATTCAAATTGAGATGAACTAAAGTCATCGCTGTCCAGCTTGGCACCACGCAACCAAATTGCCAAAGTAAGCCTTTACAAATGATGGTTACGTTCCAACTGATCCTGTAATCAAAAGTATTTGATCTTCAGCCTCTGGCAGGTATTTTCCTTTTAAAATGTTATGCATGTAAAAACAGAAAGAAAAACAGCAAGTTTATTTTCACATACAGCAATTCTACATTGGCTAAATGCATGTCTAACATATAATAAAAATTGTTGGTTTTGTTTTTATTTCAAGGTAATATTTAAATCATTTTAGAACCAGTTGAAGGCAAACTATTTTCATTGTGTCCAAATATATAAAAACCTACCAATAATAGATGGTAAATTCTCCTTTTGCCTTGGCTAAAATATTTTCTAAGTCTCCCTGAAGGACTTGAGAGTGAGGAAGTTCAGGGAGAGCAAAGAAGATTAATCCAAGCACATCATCAGTCAGAGGATATAGAATGCTGAAAACATTTTTAGGGGGGTTTGATTGAAAAAACAGATTTTTGCGTTCAGAATGGAGGCATGAATAGCTGAGATACGCTCTCATACAGCTCATCACATCTTCCTCATATGGGACAGATTGAGTTGTGACCACAATCCAGAATCAAGGCTGCAGGAGTCGGTCTCCTTTCAGGCTCTCCTGAGGCCACACAACAAGCAGGGAAGGTGCTGATTCAGGAGCCGATTCCGTCTCCACAGCGCTTGGGTCGGATGTACATCTCCCTGGGGTTAAAGGTCAAGTGTTTTCATAATCTGTGTGGCTATTATTTTACGCATCATTATCATCTGCTTAATATCTGCGCTCCGACAGTAAACGGGAGTAGATGCAACTGAAGGAGAGAGATGTGGCTCTTTCATGGCTGGGTGCCCTACAGCTGTAGTTCAGCTGGAGTCGATTTTTTTCACCCCCCTTAAGACTCCATGCAATCTAGTTCACATCCATCCTGTTAGTCCTAAACCAAAAAAAGCAGCTGTGATTCATCCTCATGACCTGGCAGGAACTGCATTGTAAGGTCCAAAGTACAGCTTCCATGCTCTATTGCGGCAGCTGTTATTGATGCTCTTATTGTCGGTTTAATAGATCCTGGACTCTACTTCCCCGAAAAATCACAACAGTTTTTTTCTTTGCATCCTAACAGAAGAGCCAGAAGATATCCTCAGTATAATCCTGTCCAAATGCTGCGAATCAGAGCTGATAAAAAGCAGCAAAGTCTGGACAGCACCACTTTCTCCAGTTTCTCAAAGGGGAATCTGTCTTAATTTATAAATGAACATGCAAGGATCACTTCCATTTGGGAATACTTATAAGAAAGGGAAATTCACACTTCCATGAAACTAAACACTGCGCTCCCACACAAATCACTGGTGCTTCTTAGCTATACAGAAGATAAATGATTAAGTCCCGATTAACTTTATAGTAAATATGAATATTATCTTTCCTCCTTCGTCAGGTGGCGAGATAATAATATAATCACATTGCAGCAAAACTCTGGAGGATACCTGCCCGACATTATCATTCCTCCTGGACAAAATCTGTTTTTGACCCACATTTAGAAAAAATAACATCTACATTTAAAAAAATTAGGTAATTATTTTACAATTTTGTTTGTTTTGGAAAATGAACCATTATTTCTGGAACATGCAAGTTAAAGCCTTATTAGTCAGGGCCTTGATTAAGGAGGTTTATAAAAATGAAAAGGATGTTAGCAGACAAAAAGCCAAATCTTTAACAGAAAAGTATCATCTGTGATAAAGATCAGGATCTGACTCTAGTTTTGCCTCATTATTTTTAATTCTGTTCATTTGTTTAATTGATTAATTTAACATTATTAGGAGAAGAAGAGAGCATAAATTTTAATGTAAAATCCATGTTTCACAAAGACCATTTTTTTCTCATCAGAAATGCGTCATTCCTCGGCAACAGGCCATTTAATTTATACCCTCCCCTTGTCTCTCTATCCCTCTTTCTGTCAAGTTGCTCATCAATTTAGGCACTAGGGCCATTAAAACCTAAATCACAGGATCAAAAAGCAATGAAGAGGGAGAATCATAGTAATTCTGATTAATACAAATATTAAAACAAGATAGGTGTTTAAAGGATGGTTCAAATAAGGTTTAGGGTCCCAGCTTAAGTCACTGCTGGCAAAAAGTTAAAAGCTATTAATCTGTGGTCTACATTCTTGGTTTACAACCCCACATACATTCACAAGATATTTAATAACACACTTTCCGAAGTGTATGAATTATTTTCTCTACCGACACCTTTCTTCTTTTTTCTTTTTTTCAAAGCGGAAACCAATAAAATTTGGAAATGAACTTAGGGAAAAAGAGGCCGCAGAGCAGACTGTGCAGGTATGTTACAACATCTTCACAAGTCATCTACACCTCTTAGACTCTGTTGAGGATATTTAAAGGCAAATTACATTTACGCATGTTGGGCTTCTTTAGATTGGCAACCAGCACATAATCACAAAATCAGCACCACTTACAATGAAACAAAACCTCTAATTAAGAGTGTTTGAGGGTGAAGGCCAAGAATTGGTAGAAGTGTCCTATCCATCGACATAAAAGTGTATTTAAATAGCAGAAATAATAGCTATTATACCATATTAATTATCCCTTTATGGGGAAAATTCAAGCCTTAGGGCTCTACTGAGGAAAGACAGTATTGAGTCTGCCGAATGGTTTATTTAAGAAACTCAAGGTGACCTCCAGGCTTGGAGAGCTTGTGAAAAACCAAAAAAAGATACAATTGATTAGTCTTCAAACTAGAAAGAGTGTTAACCATAGAAATAAGGGCTGCTCGGTCATTCAAATAAGACAAGGTCTTGAAATATTTGGTTTAAAATGTGTTGAGGTGGTAAGCAGTTCTTGAATTAATGACCGGTCACTATAGTAAAAGAGACTCCACAAAAATAAAGAGGGTTACTCTTTTTGTTTTTGGAGAGGTAGCATGTACCAGAAATATATTCTGTGGTACAGAATAACACATATCTAATCATAATATTGTTTACATATTCAGCAGGTTATGCATGTTATAGTAGCTGCTCTAGTGTATCTCCAACAAAACTACTGAGCATTATTTTCCTCAGTAAAAGAAACCTTTCAGGTTCTTATTTTCCTGAAGGGTAACTTTAATTGGCAAAAAGGGTTTTTGCACATTCCAACATTTAAATCTTCTCAAAATCTTTTCTTTTCTTTTTTCTTACTTGCAAAAGTAAATGCAGGAAATCAAATTTATCAGCGCATCCATCGTTTGTTTTTTGCTTGTCCAAGATGTTCAGAAGGGAAGGCCAAACATGACTACTGCCAGATCGTTCTGCAGGATTTTACAGAATCAAAAGAGATTTATAGTCTCTTTCGGGGTCTCTTCACAGTGGGATTTGTCTAGAAAACCTCCAAGAGGAGGCGTTTGGGAAGCATCCTGATCAGATGGAGCCACTCTATTGCAAAAGCTCATTTGAGCCACCTGTGTCCATATCTGGTCAGGATACAAACCTCATGGCTACAGCTGGGACATATAAACCAAGTGTTTTTAATTTTGGCTTCAGGTCGCGGTTCTTCAGCACACCAGACTCTTGTAGAGGTTTTGATTGCTGATGAGAAATCTGAAAGAGTTGCTCACATTAACTTCAGTTTAATTGGTTTTAACTGCAACATATGATTTGGCTGCTGAAGGACATAAGTACCAGTTTTTCCTCATTTTGCTACTTTAGCCAACTGACTAATGAATGATTTTTATTCACTGTTTAAACTTTATTTTCCCTCTATTTTTTTGATCTTCGTAAAAAAGTTACTTCTCATCCTGAGTTTTGTACTGACAACTTCCTGGAGGGGCCATCAGTCAAGCTTCCATGTTTTTCTCTCCTTTTCATCAGATAGATTTTACTACTAGCTCAATGTTTTTTTATTTTTACCTGTGTTTCTCTCATAAACAGCGCTAATGATGCCATTAACACACACATAACATTAAATATTTATTATTACAGTGTAGAAAATAAGTGATCACACATGCAGTTTGAGATATTACTAAATAATCTCATTAATCCTTTTTCTGACTACTGCCGTAGAAGATGATGTGTTTCAAGATGGTTCCAGGGCAGACACACTGTCTACATCGTATTATACTCCTGTTTTAGTGGCCGTGACTTAAAAGCTTAATTTTTTTTTTGAAAATTGCATTTGAAAAGTGTTTGTTTTGAAAGGAATGAAATCATTTTCAGCTAGTGGTGTCCATTTATAGACAGAAATTTGACTCCGGAGGGTAAAAGGCCACCAGTGATTTGAAAAACATGGCCCCTCTGTCTTGTTTGAAGAAGATGGTAATCTGATGTGGTTGTAATTCTTTTGGGGCATATATATATATATATATATATATATATATATAAATGTAGATATAATCTTCAGAAATGACCAAAACCATGCTGTTCTTTATTAATATGGGAGCTTATTTCTAGAAATATAGACAAAACTATCACCTACACACTTAATTCACTGCAGACCTGTTTTTTTTCATACAATTGGCGATTGGGGATTACCTGATCCAAACCCCCTTTGTTAGGCTTTGCACGTCATGATTATTTTGCCTTCCTTCTGGATATTTACGTCTGGTTGTTGATTTTCAAGGTGATTCCCCTTTACAGCAGGATCTGGTTTTGTCTGTTTCGTCTGGCCAAGCTCTGACACAAGCTCTGATTTAGGACTACATTGTGGCCTTGAACAAACACGTCGGTCAGAAAGAGGCGTGAGGCAGCATACAGCTGGCAATCCCGTCTCGCCATGTTGTGGCGATTCTAGCTTCTTTTTGTTAATATTTAACTTCTCTAAATGGCTAGAGGAGTACTACAAAGCTCTTCTTGCTGCAAAAGCATCACAGAACTCTCATTTTTTCAACCACAAGGTTCACTTTAACTAAACAGATGCAAATGAAGAGAGCAGAGTTGTGTGAGAGAGAGAGAAGAAAGGATTTCTGGTGCTTCAACAGAAACAAAAAAGATCCATTTATTTTGGTCTGTAGAGCAAAAATAGTCCTTTGGATTTTGGACATTTTAGGATGAATGGCTATTTATTGGCAGACATTAATAAAAACCTCAGCAACGGGGATTTCTGCTTTTCTAAAAGCAAATAGTCAGTATTACACTTTTATGAAAGTCCTGCCTCATTGGAGGTGACTTTTTGGACAAAGGACTGAACTTCAGTGCTTCAAAGCTGATCTGTGTAGAATTACAGTAATAGCTCATATTTTCCTTTCATTAGGCTTTATTTTCTTTCCGTGATGCATTCAGTGTCTTGTTATGGATATGTGACCAGAACAGGCTTTTTGGACAAAAACACTGCTATAAAAGCTGATGGAAACCACAAACAGATCTGAACATTGGTTTTAGTTGGAACTGCTGCTAAAGGACTGATTTTTAAACCAATTTAAAATAAAACAATCTAATAGTGTTTGGTCTTTAGCACTGGAGGAGTCACATCTTGCTTTTACATGATATACACACTTAATGTCAGCAGTTAAAAAGTGTTGTTCCAATTGTTTATGTTTCTATACTACCAGCTGCCAAATTTAATACAGATGTTAACAGTATCATAAACGCACTGCAGTTTTTTCAAAGCTAGCTGCTCTGACATTTTAACATGAATATTTTGGGTTGTTTTTGAAATAGGTTTTCATTTTCAATGAAAAATCCCATTTTTACCATTTGATTTAATCGTATTTGTTTACAGTCCCTAACAACAACAACTGACTGACTCATTGGGTAGCGTCAGTTTTAGCTTTGACTCAAACTGGTTGAATCATTCATTCATCTATTTTCTAACGTGCTTATCCTCGTGGGGTCACAGGGGGTCTATCTCAAACTTACAATTGGCGAGAGGCGGAGGTACACCCTGGACCAGTCGCGAGTCCCTTGCAGGGCAACACAAAGACATGCAGGACAAACAAAAACTCATAAGCACACTCACACTAAAGCACAATTTAGAGTGCCTAATCAGCTTAACAGTCATGTTAAGAGCCTTCTTGCTGCCAGGCAACAGTGCTACCCAGAGCGAAAAAATACGCAATAAGCAACAGATGTAACAGATCTGCCACTCACAGACAGCAACCTTTGCATTTAGGCACCCAGTTCAATAAAAGCATCAGATTTGCAGCAATTATCTGATCTGTTCATGACAATAAAGCCTAAAATGAAAGTTAAGGCTTCTCTAATGACGAAAGAAGAATCAAGAATCAAGAATCAGTTTATTTATATAGCGCCAATACAACAGGTGTCGTCTCAAGGCACTTCACAGAGAATCCAGTCCAGTAACGACAAAAAAGAGGGACCAGTGGATTCACATTTGCAACTACAATAAGAAAGTGTTAAAACTTTTAATTTAGAATCAAAATGTAAATTATTGGTGTGACATAAAATTGAATCTTTAAAGGTGCGTTTTCATCAGCTGAAATGTGTTTAACTGATTTTATATTGTTTTTCCATTTTTTGCTACATTTGCAGCCAAAATGTTACAAAGGCTGCCAAAATCGAATACAAATATTTTCAAAAATTTTTATAATGTTTTTTATAAAAATAAACTAAAAATGCCTTTTTTAAACATGATCCATACACAATTGTTGATCCAAGACAAATAAAATGGCTATTTTATGATTGCATTATTGTACGGGAGGAAAACTGTCTATTTAAATTGATCAATTTCTGGAGGGAAGAATAATGTTTTTATGGATTTTTTACAAGGTGGAAATATGACATTAGATTGTATAAAAATGTACAACAATACAACTGATTTAGGTGTTAGCCTACCAAATGTAGCAATCTATCAAAGTAATCATGCATTTAAAGGTAAGGATAAATCACTTTAATAAACACCTACAACTAAACAATGGAAACTCTTAGCATTAGTTATGAGAGTGCCAATAGTGGTCAGGACAACATTCCCTTACATGTATTTTCTTTGTTTTTTCAGCCCAATGTCTTTGTTTGTTTCCTTAATAAAAACATCAAGTATGTCTGAGTGCCAAAATCCCCTTTAACCAACATTTAGATTGAACATTTATTAGGAAATGTAATTTGCAGAACAGAAAACAGATCCATGAGCAATAAGTGCCTTTACCAAACGAGGGTTTTTATGTTTTAAATCAAACTTTCCCTAAATGTTCTCCTCTTTATAGCCTTTACTGCATGAGTTCTTTATGGCTTGGAAGCTTTTACACTGCGATTTATTTGATAATAGTTGTGGAATTCATCTGCTTTCTTGTTCAGTTCCAGAAGTTATAAAATGTTTGGAAGGTTTTCTACTGGTTTCACACATTGTGTCTGATGGTAACTGTTAAAGAGGCAAGAAAAAAGCCCACCCTGGATGAAATCTCTCTCTTTCTTTCTGCTAAATACATGGCATAGCTCTCTTTAGCCTGCAAACAGTTTGACACTTTTTGCCAGGAAAACAGTAGAGGTTATGTTCACCACCGCTGCAATTACACTCACCAGCAGGTTTACGGCCCAGCTGAATTAGTCCCTGGGTTAGATTTGGGACTGCTTTTCTCATTAGGGCTTACTGGCTGTGTTTGTTTCATTGTTTTGTGACTTCAGCCTTTTGTCTAGGGATTGTTCTATAAGGGGTTCTGCATTTTACCGCCTATTTTTTTATTGCACACCTTTGCTGAAACATCAAACATGTTGAAGGAGTTTGTGACTGTGTGGTCCCTTTATTTAATGTCTAATTTATTCCAAACTCAGTTTGGAATAAATGTATAATAATCATGATAAGTCTCCAAAAACTTGCTTAAACACTTCTCAGAGTCGTTACTGCAGATCATGGAATATCTACTATCTTTCCTAACTCTGTAGTTGGATTTACAGCAGAGCAAAGAAAAATTAAAGGCATTCTGGATTGGGTGCTTTGCATGGGTCAGTTATTAGTGTGTTAAGTAGCTCCTGAGTATTTCAGCCTTCCAAGCTGAATTTTCTTTCAAATATATTTGAAAATATTTATAAACATACCTGCAAATAAGCACATTTTCCAAAAATATTCATGGAATTTGAAGAAACGTTCCACGGAAAACTCCGTGAATAGAAATGGATTCAGTGTACAAATGCAAAATTAAGGTTAATATTGCAAAATGTAAAGAAAATAAGAGGATATTTTTCCTTCCACTTCACAATTTCACATAAGCTGCAATTATTACATTTTGTACAAAGTTAACTTCTTGTAGTTTGAATTTTAATTATAAACATTTTTATTGCCTTTTTTTAAGTACCATTGAGCATTATGAGTTTATTAACACTTATTCGGAAGATATATAGTGATGTTTTAAGCTTTTATTTAAAATCCTTTCGAATGATATTTTGACCTTTCCTGCTAATCAGAGGATGGTTGACAGTGCTCACAAACCCACGTTGATAGTTGAGTCAGGCTTCTTTTGCATATCATGCATTCTGTTCAGAGTAAACAAAAAGGACAAGGGAAAAGTTTTAACTATGGATAAGCAAGTACTTTGTTCCTCTATTGCTCTGTTTTGAATCACAATTTGTGTTTAAGCAATCAATCTAATATGAATCCATAGTGGGTAGCAACGCGTATCTGTTTATTTCAAAATGTCACATTATATGTAACATTTGGCTGAAATGCCCCTATTCTTCCTGTAACCGTATCTGCTTTTGCAAGTGTTCCCATACTTTAACATACACATCCCACACTTTCTGGCACATCTTCAAGAGTTGCGTTTTCTTCTTTTGTGGCGCAAAAAATGTCTGCTAAAATTGGGAAGGGGATTTTTTTTATACGTACATATATCCTGGTCCTGTGTTACATTACAATTTGAAACACTACGCTCAATAGATCATTGTGAGTTGTTTTGTAAAACTTGCCTTAAAAAGGATTTCATTGTCATAAATCATTTAGAAGTCATTGTCCATTATCAACAGACATGTTTTATTTAGAAAGCAAATACTGTTATTCCTTTGTATCTTTATTAGTTATGGTTAGTGGCTTTAAATTTATTCAGAAGATATAATCTAATTAACATCCTGATCTCAATCCTTGCATATTTAAGGAAAAAGCAAAAGCTTTAGAACAAAAATTTTCTTGAGTAAGTATTTCTGGTTGACCTGCTCCCTTCCTTACTTTTTGTGTAGTATTATTAAACTACATCAATTTTATTAGTATTTATGAACGTATCAGCTTTTATAATCTATCAAAATGATAAACTCTTGACCTTTCCGTTGAGTGATTTGTATCACATAAAAAAGGTCGAGGAGATTTCTCAGAATTAGGATTTACTCAGAGTAGAATTAATGAAACATTATGTGTGAATCAATAGGAGCTTAGCTATAACTTTTTAACACATATAGTTGCTATGATATCTAGTGTTTATTGACTTTTTTCTACTTTTGAGATATAACTTATCTTATTATGTAACGTAACTGTTGAATAGTTATCATAGTACTTCAAGAATTAAACTTCTGTGTTTTTAAAAGACATTGAAAGACTTCTGTAAGTATAAAAAAATTAAAAAAGCATCTTAAAACAACTCTGTATCTGTGACATGCAGCCAGTAAACTGTTCTATACATGTATTAAATTTATAATGTTGATATTTCATTACTGTTAAGTCTGATGGTTTTATATTGATATTTGTATAAATATTTCAGAGTGGGTTTTTTCAACCCTCTGTAATATTAAAATTATTAAATGGCACAGGTACTGATAAAATATTCAGTGAATATGTCTTTCATATTTTGCCTTTCTGATGGCCATAAATGTACAGTCAAAAATCACAGGTTGCCAAAATGTATTATGCTTAGGGGGCAGTGCCGAAGCCCCATGGGCCCGATGGAGGATTGTTATGCACTTTTTAATAAGAATTGAGATTAACAAACAACTTTTTAATAAAAAAAAAAAACAAATATTTAAGATAAGAAATATTATTGTATTTATCTAATTATTATAGTTTTGCACACTAGAATTAATAATAGCATAATTAAACTCTTAAAATCTCATTGTACAATGTGTATAATGTCAATAAAAAACTTTTAAAATTTTTTAAAAACACTCATTTCATTAGCTGAAGAAAGATATGGAAAAAGCAAAAAGTTGAGATTCAGTTGAAAAATAAATAAATAAACTGAAGTAAAAATTAGAAAATACTCTTGACCTAATTGTTCGGTCAGTATTTTAACCTGTAGAAGTAAAATTACAAAAGTATCTAATGACTTTGCAGCTACTTTTTTGCCCACCCTTTAAGCACATGTTGCCTTTGAAGGGCACGGATCTCTCCAAGCATGTTCTCCAGCAACGAGCAAACTCTGATGGAAATATAGACCTAAGATTCCCTTTTAATCCCTTCATGGTAAAAATAATCAGCAGGGCGCACACTCCTGAACCTCGCAGAGCAGATTAAAGACCGGTTTTGGATGAGTTCATTGTAGAGGTCATTTCACTTTTTTGGGCAGGCAGCCATGCCAATTCAACAATCCAATTCAACTCATGCTACATCAAAGCAGCGTCCTCTACCCCACACCAGTGTACAGCATGAACTGGCATTTATTCAAGCCCCTCTCTTTTTACCCCACTGGTCCTGTTAGGGTGGTCATTTGGTTCTCGAGTTAATATGCACATTGCAATGTTTGATGTGCATAAAAAAGTAGCATACACCCGTGACATAGATGAACAACTTGAGATAAGAGATGGCTGAAGAGATTGAAGGAATTACATCTGCCGATATGGTTTTTGTGATCTGATTTCTGAAAGTGAAAGTGAAAGTACTGTGGGCTGCTTCTTTCTGATAATGTTCAATTTATTCAGTATAATTTTCCTGAATTGGCAGTTTTAGCAAATGCTGTATATATACAGAGTTCTGATTTCTTTTGTAAATCAACCCTGGGTCGAACTTCTCTACATCTTTTTTTTCCATGCTGTTTAATATGCTGCATGGTTACATGATGTTGTTTTTGTTCATTAATGTTAGAGATGACAAAACTTCAGATTGAAGATGGTTGAAGAGATTTGGGGGATTACATTCAATGCACATGGCGTTGTAATCTGATTCATTTGATTTCTCTTCATGTTTTCCCAGCAAAAATGTCCTTGAAGACCTTTTGGACTGAGTCCAACTTTCATGTGTGAACGGAGTTTTTTTTTTTTTTTTTTTTTTGCATTTCTCACATGAATTTAAGATAAGGAAAAAGCTTTAATGTTTACGTCTTGATGTTCAGTGTAACCCAGAAAACTTCAAAGTGGAACCAGTTGCAACGATTATGGGTACACTAAGTAAAAATCCTTAAGTCATGTTCTTTAAACTTAACCATTTTTGGCACAAAAAAAAAACACCTACACCTCCAGACTTCCAGCTGCCACCTCAAAACCCAGATGCCTTAATGCTATGTTTTCCAGACATTCTCCAACTTGTCTGGGGAACAGGAGCCGATTGCCACTCCTTAACACCAATCCATGAGGGTTAATCGACAATGGAAACACCTGGAGGGAAAATACCTGCTTTTAAAAGTAGAGACCATGTCGAATTAATGAAACAGGGAGAGGAAAAAAGCCCAAAAATGTCATGGCATGCGGATGAATAGATATTCCTTCTTTCAGGGGTGTTTTCTTTGAGACGCTTGCGGTCCTGAAGTGCTTTGGACCAATTTAATGGATATACAGCAGCCAGGCTAAGAAATATTAAAATATGTTCCTTATGTTTGGAAATTCGTCCTCCAGCCATCAGCGGCCAATGACTTGCTTGTGGAAGGAACACGTGGGTAGACAGTTTTTGGCCACGTCGAGGAGCGAATGTGTCCAAGCACTTGCAATCGCTTAGGAACATCTTGTGGGCAGGAAACATTTCAGCAGATTTATTATCCTGTTGCTGTGTTTTCTGCCTGGTTCTCAAAATGTTCTTCATTTCTGCCTTAAAGTTTAGTGTCAAGCGTTACCACACTGAAGATTTGTCAAATGGAATAAACGAACAAAGAGAAGACACACTGAGAACATTGTGTGAAGAAAGCAGAATGCTCTGATCCTCATCCATGGCAATTACTAAGTCTTGGGGATGTGTAAATAAAATCTAAACATGCATTTTATATGTTGTAGCTCATCAAGCGTAGCATTTAGCATTTTATCCTTTGTAATTTATGCTAAATGGCACAAAGCAATAATAGCTGCCATTTTATTATTAGTAAACATTACCACAAGAAATGAGTTGCTAGAAAAGTCATCCCGGCTTTCTTTCCATAACAGTTCTTTGGGGAAGCGTCTCCTACGCTCTATTATCAGGGTTTACACACAGCTGCTTGTTTTGACAGCCTTGCATCAACTGTTTTGACAATATCTCAGCTTCACCGAACTCAACCATCCTGCCTTTCTTTTCTTCACTCATTTAGTCCAGCTGCAGCAGCTCCTAGGCTGTATTTGTTAAAAGTTTCTCATCTTTTTGTGCCAATAATAAAAGATGTGCTAAGCATATTTTAGAGGCTTACATTTATTAAAACTGAGAAAAGTTGAATTTTGTAACACCAGCAGCACTTTTGAATTGGTTCCATTACAAACTCAATTATGTTCTAATAGGATTTTATTTGCTAAACCAGCAACAACAAGTCCATACTTTACTTTGTAGAGGATGCCGTAAGATATGGAGGTAGGAATGCATTTGTGTTCAGCATGCTAAGTCAATAATTTAATGAGCCACCTACAGTTACAGCTTTTAAGCTTTGATCTAACTGTGCAGAAGCTGCATAGAGGAGTTCTAAACTACGACTTTGCTTCCTGGTCTGGACCCTGTTTTGTAACTTGGGGAACTAATAAATTCGGCCATATTCCTAGAAAGAAGAGCTCCTCCGTCCAAAGTGGAATGGATGCCGTCTCTCCAGATCAGACAAAAAACCCTCGGACAACTTACAGAATAGCTCTGCGTATTATAAACTATATTGTATTTAGAACATCAGAGTAAATGGCCAAGTATGGTCGGGACGAAGTTGAAATGTTTACACGTCGACATGTGTTTAGGGGACATTTGTTTTTGCAGACGCCCTTTAAGCTCCACAGGAGTCTCCAGGCTGAGTTCCTGTTAAACTTCTCCCACTGCAGTACAGGACAAGACATACGTAGACATACTGTACAACACAGTCATCAGGGCAGAGATGAATGACAAGTTAGAAGGAGGAAATAAGGATTTTGTTTTCCGTTATCAGAACCTTAAGAGAAATAAATAATTACCAGTACAGAATGCATCGGTTGGATGTCCGCCTGCTGCATCGGACCTGACCAGAGTTTTGGTGTAACAGATGCAAAAAAATGGATAATGAGATGCACTTTATCTGCTTTCATGTATATTTTCTCACAAACTTAAACAATTCTTCCTCAAATCTATCCTTCTTGTTGAAAAAATGGCTTCTACAAGTTGAGTAGTGGATTGAAAATGTTGCCCTCAAATAGCTATAAACAAACAGCCATGAAATTCGGACATTAACACAATAGTTTCACATGCAGAGAGTGTGAAAGGTCCACCATTAGGGTTGCAACAAGAAGGATCGGAAATAATGAGCGTAAGAACAAAATAACAATTTCTATCATGCAACCTTGACAAAGACAACTGGTTTCTGCACTTTAGGCCAAACGGACCACCTTAATTTTCAATAAACACAAATGCACCCCACACTTTTCAAATTTATATGTGTACAATATTTAGAAAACTTGGTTTAATATTTTACCCACTATACTGCTAAGTACTACTGATGGAGTATCACATTCAATTTCTATGAAAACCATTAAGATGTATTGTAATAAAGGGATATTTTACGTACAATGACGACTAAGGGAGAGATGTGTTTGGTAATCCTCATAAATTTTAAAAGACACAAAAAAATAGATTGTTCAGATGGAAAAAGACAAAAATCATTAGATCAGTATATTTTAGCTATGTGACTAAGTGTTTCTGATGTCCTGCAGAAGAAAGTAATGTTTGTATCTGTCTAAATCCTCCCTGTCCCACTGAGTACATGCAGATCTCTCCAGCTGAGACAGTGGCACGAGTTTTCTGAATTGTACGCCCTTTACCTCATCACACTCTGCATGTCTCCCAGTTATTGTGAGGCCTGCTGTGTTTCTGACAGTCCTGACATGGAGAACACAGGTTAAACCTGTCATTCAGCCTTCCAAGGAGTGAAATCTTCTCTGGTCAGCTCTTGCCAGTTTGTGATTCACTGAAAGGAGGTTAAATGGGCAGCTTAAAGAAAGTCTTGCATCTGCCTCGTCTCATGTCCCTCTTGTTATTTTTTTTCAGGGTCCCTCATTCTTTTGTGCTGCGGTTGCCATTCGTTTTGGAACGCCTCGGGATCATCTTTTCCATTCCCAGGCAGCTGGAGCGAGTTACTGGCTGCTTGGCGATGAGTCCAGCGAGGGGAAAAGAAGCAGATGGTTCAATTCCCATGTCACCCTGTCTGCTTGGCAGACATGTCAGCGAGCAAGTGGAAAAGGATTTACTCAGACACAATGAAAATATATTGTGTATACATGCACATACAGATCCACTCATAACTGGGATCCAGCGCACGCACAGTCACGCATATAAATGCAGGGAGCTTCAACACAGATTTTTTCCATTTAAAATGGAGGCCTTCAGTTGACACTTGTCCAGAAACACTTCATCTGAATACAGCAGGAAAACATGCATCAGTTCAGGCCGCTAGAATAAGGAATGAAGAAAACATCAGCCCTGGGGTCCCTATTAAAAATAATATGATCATGCATCACAGAAAAACATACATACACACAAAAAAACAACATATTATATGTGCTTGTTTCTATTTAAAGCAAAATTGGCATTTTTAAAGAGTTTTTTAACATTCCCGGCCTTTATCTATTTATTGATTTCAATTAATCCAGGGTTAGTTTGGAAGCAAGTTCTGGAGTCAAATGCTGGCATAACTCTCCAACTGCTCATGAAAGATCCCAAGGCATTCCCAGAACATAGAGGAATATGTAATTGGGTGAATTGTGGGTGTGCCTTCAAATCCCACAGGCAAAGAAGAAGTGTCAAGGATGGATTATTGTGTCTGGAGGCAAGTGAGCGAATAGTGGATGCTTGACTATTTACAGTTCAGTATTAGTGGCTTCACATTTTCACAGATTTTTCTGTGAAATTTAACAACACTTTTTTAATTTATGATTTTTTATTTGTCCATAAAGCATTTTTTAAACCACCTTGTGACAATGGAATACCTTTGCACAATGGTACTTATTGAGTGAATCAGTGAATGTAGTTTAAATCGCTTTGGGGTCCTCTGGACGTGATAAAGCTTACAAACCATTTATTGGCTGATATTTGCAAAACAGTCGATCCACAAGTAATACCTTGTACAGCTTCTGCTGTAATAATAAAACGGCCTCCCCTCTGCTTCTTGGTGCATATAAGTTACATTTGGCGTTAAAATAGGTAATTATAAGTAGCTGTTTAGGATTTGTTTTTTGAGAGAGTCTTAAGTATTTACAGATTTTAGCTCAATAGTATTAAGGCTGCTATTGCTTAAATCGTTTAAAGCTAATGAAAACTTGAATTTAAAGTTATAAGAAAATGTTGAAAATGTCAGGAAATGGAGGTTCTGGCTTGTTTTGTTGTTGTCCTTATTGGGCGTTTATGAGGCTGCTCGCTTGCTGGGGCTGCTTAGCTGGCAGCACTGCGGTTCTACAGGTGCTACCAATTTCCTGATGAGGCTGTGGAGTACAAGAGGAACTGGCCTGCAGTCATTTGTCGTTACCCTTGCATGATACCCCCAAACCTTCTCTGTTTTCTGGTTGTGATTCTATGCCTTAGCGTTCTTACCTTCCTACTTGTAAGACTCACTCCGTTTCAACATTTCACCTTACCTGGAACATCACTCACCTTTCTCCCTTCAGCGCTCCCAGTTGCATAAGTCATTGATTTCTCACACCATTGGTTTCATTGTTCTTAATAAAATACTTTACCTTATTTCCCAGTCTGCTCAGTTGTTTCCCGTCGTCCTGTCGAGCTTAAAACCCAAATTCTCATTGCTACATAAGTTGGCTTTCACTGAGTTGCATATTCAAAAACATTAGAACATTAAGTGGAAGGAAAAACTGTGGTTGAAAAATAACTTGTTCAATCGAAATGTAAAAGAAAATATGTTATAACAAATCAAATGAAAAAATTGTTGTTTTGTGTTGATACCAGCATGATGAAACATAAAATGATGCATTCATATATAAGAAATGGGAGGAAGAAAAACTGAAACTGAAGAATAGTGAGGAAAATTTTACTTTAGGTGACATTAGTCGAAATATAACAACAAAAAAATACTATTTTGCACATTTTTGACCATGTGTTGAAAATGTATCATCTGTCATATTATTTAAGCTTTTGACCCACATGAAACGAGAACTCTTAGGAGATATTTACAATGATTTTTATTTAGAGTAAGAGGGGAAGGGGGATCCGGCGGTGGACAGCAACGGGCAAAGAGCAACGAGTGCCGAGGAACGGGAGACAGCAACGAGTGGCGAGGAACGGGAGACAGCGGGGCAGCAGTAAACGAAAGGGAGCTGGGAATGTCTACGACGTGGGAGACCAGGAGCCTCTGAGGGTGAGGACAGGTAAGGTGAGTAACGGCGAACGGGTGAGGAAAAATGACGGGAACAATCTTACTTGAATGGAGTGAACTGTTGTCGCCAGGGAGGAGTGAGTGGTGAGTTTATTTCAGCTGAGACAGTGAGTAGTCCAGGGGGTTAGTGCAGTTGATGGAGTTATGCTGGAGCGTGCAGACAGAGCTGAGCCAAGAGGAGTGGGATCCAGATGGACGAAGGCAACCAGAGATGATTTTGAGGAGTCTTTGAGTCTTGGAGGTGAAGGTAACCTGAGGTGAACACAGCAATTGTTAGAGACGTGGGAAAAACAAAGTAGCAAATAAAAATCTTTACAAAAACGGGGAACAACAGGAGACAAAACGAGAAACATTCAAGAAGCTAGAGACACTAACGTTTCAGAATCAGAATCAGAATCAGAATCAGGCTTTATTGGCCAAGTATGCTCACACATACAAGGAATTTGTTTTTGGTTACATAGATGCTTGCAGTGCACGAAAAATACAGTAAAGGCACGAAAAATACAGTAAAGAAACATTTGTAACATGTAGCATGGATAATTTATATATTTTTTTTAAAGTGCAGTTTTGTGCAGTATAAAAACTATAGAAGTAATGAAAATATATAAATGAATTGTTGGATTGTTCATGAGAATAATAGAAGTTGGAAAAAAGCTTCTCTGTAGCCTGGTCGTACGGGTCTTCATGTGGCTGACGCGTCGGCCTGATGGAAGGCACCGAAACAATTGACGGCCAGGGTGAAACGGGTCGGTGATGATCATCTCTGCACGCTTCCTGGTTCTGGAGGCATGCAGGTCCAGCAGTGCAGGGAGCTTTACACCGATGGTCCTCTCTGCAGACTTGATAATGCGCTGCAGTCTCTTGGTGTCGTGTTTTGTGAGAGCACTGCCCCACACTGTGATGGATGTGGTGATGATGGACTCTATGATGGCTGTGTAGAACTGCACCATCAGCTCTTGGGCTAGGTTGAACTTCCTCAGCTGGTACAGAAAGTACATCCTCTGTTGAG
>JAVLVB010000408.1:748653-772952 GCA_032876305.1 Orestias chungarensis | reverse complement strand
TGGAGGGTTGGGGGACCCCTCCTGAAGTCCACGGTCATCTCCACTGTTTTTGCAGTGTTCAGCTACAGATTGTTCTGACTGCTCCAGAGGACAACCTGTTCAACCACCCGTCTGTAAGCAGACTCATCATTGTCTTCGGTGAGACCAATGACTGTTGTGTCATCTGCAAACTTCAGGATTTTAACAGAGGAGTACATGGAGGTACAGTCGTTTGTGTACAGTGAGAAGAGCAGTGGGGAGAGTACACAACCCTGTGGGGCGCCCGTGCTGATGGTTCGGGTGACTGAAGTACTCTTTCCCAGCCTCAGTTATCCACTGGCAGGTGGAGGCTGGTACGCTGAGTTCCGTCAGTTTGCTATGTAATTGTCCTGGAATAATTGTGTTGAAGGCTGAGCTGAAATCCAGGAACAGAATTCTTGCATAAGTTCCTGGGTGTTCAAGGTGTTAGAGGATGAAGTGGAGACCCATGTTCACTGCATCGTCCACCGAACGGTTGGCCCGATAGGCAAATTGCAATGGGTCCAGCAGGGGGTCCGTGATTTCCTTAATGTGGTTGAGAACCAGTCTTTCAAAGGACTTCATGACCACAGAGGTCAGGGCAACAGGTCTGTAGTCATTTAGTCCTGTGGTAGTTGTCTTTTTAGGAACAGGTATTATTGTGGAGCTTTGTGGAGAAACAAACACTCAGGCGACGAGTAGCTGATCAACCACTCCTCTTATACTGGCTCAGCTCATCAGCGCCAACCAGCAGAGGAGGAGCACTGGAGAAGTGGCTGAAAGAAACTCCCACTGACATCAACATGCTAGATGAACTATTGATCATCTGTCAGTTTACATCAACTTTTTTAAAGTATGGTATATTTTATTCACTGGATTTTTTTAATCTTTAACCATTCAGCCAAATCTTAGTTTTCTAACCACAAACATTTTATGTGGCTGAAAAATGTATGTAACACACATGTTCTCAGCTTCCTTTATTATTTGCTGAAAGTCGTTAGGTTTGGCGGCTTTCCTTCCCCACATGACTCGGTCATCGGGCTCGTGGAAGTCCTTACTACCGTTTCTGTGGATGCGTGTCTGTGTGTGCATGTGCGTTATCAGAGGACACTGGGAGGCAGCCATGGTAAGAACACCCTGCTGACAGCTGTAGACAGGTGGGAGACCCTACAATAACTTCACACTGGAGTTCACAAAAGGGGTGAGCAAGACGGAGAGCATGTGTTTTTCTTGTAAATGCATCAGTAGGACTATAATATCAGAGCCAGAACGTGATGATGCTACAGTTAAAATACTTTGATGGTATGTTGTACCATCAGTTTTTGTCTTAAAATTATTTTTGCATCACTTATTTATTTACATTTTTACTAATGTTCTTAGTGTTTGTTTGCTTGTTGTTTTTATACTTTGTCCTCAACCTTTAAATTTATCTTCATTTTGTTTAGTGTTATATTCTTTCTGGACACCCTGTTCTGTTTAATGATTGCTGAGCTGGTAATATTCTGGCTGCAAACTGGAAAACAGTAGGATACTCTTAATAAATTAATTGATTGATTAATTAAGAAATCCTACTGTTTTTCCGTTTGAGACAGAATATTGAAAATTCGGTTGTCAATATTCAATTAATAGCCTTGGTAGTATTTCTGGGAACTCACAAAAATTAGATTTCTAACACAAAGAAAATGCTTTAAATAAC
This sequence comes from Orestias chungarensis, assembly GCA_032876305.1. NCBI lineage: Eukaryota > Metazoa > Chordata > Actinopteri > Cyprinodontiformes > Cyprinodontidae > Orestias > Orestias chungarensis. The sequence continues at coordinate 771,259 of JAVLVB010000408.1, read as the reverse complement.
TATACGAGAATTAGGACTGACTAAATTAGGCTTATTCGAGTTAGGGTGTGTTTTCTCATATCCATCCAATGTAACGCTGCTTTCTGTGTATTTGAAGGTAGAAATAACATGAGCAATGTGTAAAAAAAAATATTCCAATGCCATAAAAAAAACTTGTGGCATTGGGTATTTTCTGGCAAGTAACCAGACTAAAAGATATTAGCAACTTTTGCACATAAAATAAATATTTCAATATCAAAAATATTTTGTGCATTCAAATAATGAATGCACATTTTAGTCTGACCAACAAAATGACCAGAAGTAGGGAAGTACAAATCCTTTAATAACTTACTTAAGTAAACATTTTGAGTATCTATACTTTACTGGAGTAATTATTTTTCAGCCAATTGTTTTAACTTCTGCTCCTTACATTTTCTCTACTTTCTACACCTTATATTTTAGAAATAACCTTGTTACTCCTATTTCATTTCTGCTTGTTTTTATTACACTTTTTATAGTTGGAAAAAAAAAACCTATTCATTTAAAACTTGCCATCCAAATAGAGCGAATTCGAATCTGGTTGAATGTGAAGCATAACCATTTATCATTCAGATATCCTATTTGTTTGCAAGCAATTCATCACACCTGTGCAGTGTGAGCACGTAAAAAATGTCCCAACCAGTACTTTTACACTTTTACTTAAGTAAAAATCTTGAGTTGATACTTCAACTTCTACTGAAGTTTTTTAAACCCTCATATCTATAATTCTACTTGAGTAACGCACATGAATACTTCTGATACGCCTGTAAATGAATAGAAGTAAAGAAGTACAAATGACACATAAAAATATATTACTTTACAAACTAAAAATAAGCAGACAGTAGGTAAGACAACAGAAGTGTAGTTTATCTGAAAGACTTGCAAATATTCTACTTTGCACTAGTTCTTAACCTCAGGATGCCTCATTTGTGAAACATTTTGAAGTCAAACCGGTTAATGTGTAACACATTCTTTGCTCCCTGCTGCAGAAGATTCTTCAACTGTCCACCTTCCTACAACAACGCCGTCCGGCAGCCAGCTTTTTGGTCCAAATGTGCATTTCACTACTGGAACAGAAAACTTCCCATGCAAAGCAGCTCAATGCAACACCAATTAGTCACATCCGAACTGAAGTGAAAACTGAAAAGTATCTCTTAGAAGTGCCTTTTTTTTTGTGTGTTATCACTGACTCTGAATGTGCTGAGCAAATGTGCGCGGGCACATACAACCCCGTGCTGTCGATCACTGGAGGTTTTTATGGTGAGATAAAAGAAATCCAAGGAGGTTATCTTCCATTCAGCTGACATTCCAAGTCAGAGCACGGTGTTGACTGTAGCCCGCTAATTGAAGACACATTTGAAAGATGTATCCCTGTGTGCCAAATGGGCTTTCACTGACCCAACAATCCTGGTGTAAGAGAGACCTCCAGTGGCAGGTTTCTCTTCAGGAAAGAAAAAGAAGGAAGACATACACAAGGAAATGTTGGATTTAGACATTTTTCTGCAAGTTTCAAGAAAACATTTTAATTTACCCCACGTCATCTTGGAGAACCTCACGCAGGCGCTGTGTTATTGCTTGCAAATGCATCTCTGCATGAAGTTTATTATACTATAAATAGGAAAATATGAAGTTAGTTTTTTGATACACTCCTCTTTTCAGGCTCAGTAAGTTTTAACTCTGAGAGGACAGAGGTGATCACACAAAGCTTTTTAAACGTGGCTTTCATTGCTGAGGAGAGCGTGGTTATTCAGTACGCCCTGATGTCCAAACGGCATGATCCCATACAGGCAGCAGCAGTTCATCTTGCTGTTTTAAAGATAAAACAAGACAAAACCTGAAAATAGGTACTAATGATATCTGACAACAAAAACCTAAGATTCTTCCTGGGCTCCTCTGTGACCTCTCATCTACTGCCTTTCAAGTTGCCAAGTAAAAAGCTGGATCCCTGACAAAAAAGAAGTAAACTTTTTTTTTTTTTTTTATAGCAGAGATGGAAAAGTGGGGGGGTGGGGCCTGGCACACAAAAGGCATTTCAGGTTGAGAGAAAATAGATTGCAGCTGCTGCAGACAAAACCTGAAGAGGAAATGTTTACAACCCTGCGCACCCTGCATATATCTGTGGTTTCCAGCAGCAGGACATAAAATATTGCTTGCTTTATATTTAGGGAAAGTATCATTTTGACTGAGACAAATGCTATCAGCAAATAAAGGCTGGTGTCATGGCATCACATCTGATGCGTGTCTGTTACTGCTAGAGGATTGGTCATACTGTTGGGAAACAGTTTATATGTAAAGTATAGACGAAAAAGTGAATAAATGTTTTATGAAAAATAAAGAGATTGAGTCTTGGTGTATTTAAGCATTCTAGTCAGCAAAGCCAAAAATAAAAGGGAAGCATTTAGCTTGAATTAAGAAAACTTCATATCTTTAAATCAGGTCGTAAGAGGTTTCTATTCACGGAAATGACAACAAGGATAGATCATTATTTTTTCCATCCATTCAACTGTTCTCCATCTATACATTCTTTATTTTTATTTATTTTTTGCCAAAATGCAAGAAAAACACCCCAAACAAAAGGTGTACACAAGGCCACTACCAGCAAATGAAACCCAGCCAGTCCCTCACAAACATGCACGGCGTTAAACGTCCACAACACACACACAAAGCTAAGAACATCCCCTGACACCCGAGGGCAGCAAGCCCATCAGCACCACACTGACGCCACTACCTCAGACAGATCAAGGAACCAAAATCAAGGTCAGAAACTTACCAGCCCCGAACAAAGGCTGTCCACTCTATCCCGACCCAGAAAATGCACTACCCCCTTCGTGACATTTGATCTCTACCAGAACACATGAGACATTAGACACCCAGGTTTAAGCCAACCTACCTCCACCTTAAGACACACCCTGCAGCATGGTAAGAGAAGACAAAAATCCCCACCAGCCCAAGAGGCCCCAAGCTCCATCAATGCATTAAAGGCCCCCAGGCCCATACACTGACCCAAAACCCTGGCAACCTAACCACCAGGACCATAGTTCCCTGGGCCCAGCGGGCACCTCATCCTATATGCAATACACCACCAGAACGGAGCCCACCCAAGACTCACCCAGAAGCAACACCAGTACAGTAACCCCGCAAAAGCCCCACATGTAGCCACGGGACCTCAACCCCGGAGCAACCAAAGGCTCTCCCCAGGCGGGCGGCCACAGCCTATAGACTCTGCAAACCCAGACACCCTCCAAAACTTCATCCATCTCTTTACAGGTTTCCTATTTAAAACCTGACAAGAATAGAAACAATTAACAGACGAGTTATTTTGATACAAACTGACCTAATATAGGAATGAGCCCTGAAAAATGTGGGTCTAATGAAATAATAAAACTTTTGACATGTGCAGGATCCATGGAAATTAAATCACTTTTTTTTTTACGGATATCATTTGACTTTTTTTTTTAATTATTTTTTTCTTTATACTTGTAGAAGATGACAAACACTTAAATGATTTTTCTTAAGCAAAATGCTCTGGTGATAGGGAAACTTGAAGTTATGTTTTTTTAAATGTTGTGTTTTGTTGGCTTTAAATGATCAAATATTTGCATGAAAATGAAAACAAAGGGGAACAAAAGGCTAAAATCCCCTCGATCACTTTACAGCTGCTGTCAGAGAAAACCCACTAAAACTGTCTGTTAACTTGTTTACTTCAACACTGCATGAACAACAGAAATCTAAAACTGTTGGCTTTAATCTGGGTTTGGAATCGCTCAATCATTATCTGGACTGAGAATTTGAACTTTTAGCCTTTTCTTTGGAGTCAAACGGTACAAAGAGATTGAAAACGGTTTTATGAATCAAATCTCAAAGGGCCGTTTTAAAAACTGAAGCCAAATTACAGCTCTCACCCTCATCTGTCAGGTCAACTATTTATCAACATTTAGCATGAAACCTGACAAACCTGAGTATGTAGAAAGGGGGAAATGTCTACCTTCATGTCCTTCAATATACTCATTTTGTGTAAATACACAAAGTGGAACGAATAATGCTCACAAAAACCACATCTGTCTTGCATACCATTGGGATCATTCTGCATGCAGCAGTAAAAACAGGCTGCTTTCAAGTGCAAAATGGACCTCGTCTCTGCGCTTCACTTGTACGCTCGATGGTCCGACTGGCCTCAGCGGCCGTCTGGGGCTCATCCTTCCCGCCACACACCATGAATCACCCCTCAGTGACCCCCTCAGGTTGTAAAATAAGCTGCCACCACATGCCAGTTAGGGTTCAGGTGCGTGTCAATGTCTTGCCTCCATCAAGAATGAAACACACCTTTGTTTGCGTTTCCAGTTTATTTTCAGCTCTATGTGATGAACCACATTTTCTACAGCACCTTTCAAAAATACGGCTCAGCATTTTGTTATGCTACAACTGCATACTTCGTTGTATTTTAATGGGATTTTCAATGGGAAACATGTGCAAAGTATAGAGAAACAGTGAAGAGAAAAGTAAAAGCTTCACAGAAGGATTTAAATAAACAGTTGAAAAGTGATACACTTTTATGGATCAAATACTTTTTTTAGAAAAAACTTCATTAAGAAATATTTGTGGGTGGTTTAGTTTGTTAGAGAGTATTACTGAGCCAAAAAAAGAATGAAGACCAAGGAATACAAAATGTTTTCTTAACGTTTTTCAAAGGCTGAAGCTTCAGTTGTTATGAGTCTTGAGTTTTAGAAATCCAAACGTAGGGGGAGTCTAAAATGGTTTTATACAATACATTATGCTTTTAACTACTGATCAATCATACAAACCTCTGTTTTTGTTTCATTACCTACCTTTTTGTTAAAAATTCAAAAGACGAAATTCAAAGACAAATTGTCAAAATTGCCCAGAGAGAAAGAGGATCTGTTCTTCAGGACCACTTTTAAAGATGAAGGGGGAAAGTCCCCCTTCGCTTCGGAATACAATAAATTGTTTAAGAGTTTAAAATAGTATTGTCAGAATCAACTCGGAGCCTGGAATGCAGATTTGTTGCCAAAAACATCTGTAAATTATTCAGCATCAATGGGACCATCATAGATGTCCAAAATGAAACTTGGCTTTGAATTGTGAACAGATGTAAAGTGCATCATTTTATATCTGTTCAGCACAGAAAATACAGATTATGTTGCTTCTACATTTACAGGTCTTAATCCATTGTCATGCATAGATGTCTCTTGATTATTTCACAGATAATGTAGCAGGTATTTAATTGAGAGTGTAGATTCTTAATACTGTTAAAAAAGTTTTCCTAAAAGTCACTATATTGCTAATCTCTTTTTAATTAATATAAAGACGGATACACAAACAATAACTGCTAAATATCTAGTCATCTAAAAGGGTTTACCAACCTTTGTCAGAAGGTGCGACTTAATTCACCCTTTCGTAACACAGGTAGTGTTTACAGGTGACAATACAGTTTACACTCCTTTAAACTTTCAAAAAATGCAATGTGGCAAGGAGGTAATCAAACGCTGCTTTTAAATCCTCTTAAAACTGTAGTTAGGCCTACTGCTGCGGCTTTTGTTTTTTACCATCTATTTTTTTTTTTTTATCAATATGCTTGAATACAGCACTCTAAACAGCCAGCTTCTTTAGCAATGCCCTATTGTGGCTTTAATTAGGCTTTAAAAGTTTACAAACTCTCCTTTTGATAGTGTGGGATAAAAAAATCTCATAGTAGCATCATTTTAAATTTATTCATTCAATGACTCAATGCAATCTGCTGCTGTTCCTTAAATTGGAAACTTTTTCACACTGATTTGTTTATGATGTATCTACGATTTTAATTGATTATCTTGTAAAGGCCCTTGAGACGACGTCTGTTGTAAATTAGCGCTATGTAAACAAACTGATTCTTGATTTCAAGCAATTCTCTTAATCTTCTGAGAAGCAGAAGTTAGGAGTTGTCATATTATATTAAATATATAATTATAATGAGTTTTTTATGAACAATTCTTTGTGTGTTTCTCTTTAAACAGGTTGCACAACATGTCTGTTAGTGACAAGTTGTCTGTATTTCTGAGTGCACTGAATGTAAAAACATCCATTATGAGCTAGTTTTGCTACGAATGGTGAGTTTCATCACCAAGCACAACAGTTGGTGAATCCCACCAGGACCCCAACAAGGACTTGCAGACATGGAAAAGGCTTAAGGTCCAACGTCCTTACTGTTTTTCTCCTTTTTATTTACCTACATGCAGTGTTTGGTTATGCAGGGATAATAAATCAGGCTTGATAGACACATTCTCGCCAAACAATAACTGAAATTCCTATGCTAGAAATTGATATTATCCAGAAATATTCTTGGCGAAACCTTAATGTAGATTTAAAATTAAAACTCATCTCCCTAAGATTATATCCAGTTTTCTGCCATGAGGGTATCAGCAGTTTTTTTTGTTTTTTTTTGAGTGTCCACAGTTTGGAACCCCTTCATTGTAAACCTCAACACCTAACCCTTGTATGTTTACTCACGACACTGTTAAACATTTATACGATCATCTAAACAGTCTCAAAGGGAAAACCGAATCCTCTCACTCGATTCGGCATTCCCATGTAACCACGTACTTTACTGTTTTAGTAACAGAGATTAAAGAAAATAATCAATCTGCATCAAACGGATGTACACAGAAATGACATGTAATAAACATGTTTTAACTCAGCTGGATTGAAGTTTCACCTTTGAGGAACTAATGTTCATCCGTGAACATTTTGTCTGTTAATTCAAGCTCCAAGCAAACAGCTTTCGGGGGAAAAAAAGAGGCAGAGAAGATTTTGTTTCTCTAAATAGGCTCATAAATGTTTTATAAACAGCTTTTTATTCACAATAACTGAAACCTAGAAAAACTCATTTGGGGGTCTTGCAGTCAGCTTACCGTGAGATCCGGATTGCCTAAACTGGCACCATATAACCCATGTTTATGCAAGCAAGTGCACAGACGTGTCTGCTAGTCTCCACTTTAACAAGTCTCACTTTTTAATGGGTGTACCCTGGTGTTAAATGTCGGTAACGTGTTTTCCCTGGCTGTGACGAAGCCGCGGCATAAACGTGCTACTCTGTCCCTACCTATAATCGTTCTATTAACAACAACCATAATGTCTGAGTCTCGTTCTGCAGCGAAAGGGTGCAAGAGTATTTACGGTGTGCAAACACAAACTGTTTCCAGTCACCGCACATTGTTAATCCACCACTACACCTCAGACCTTCACAGCCCATTTGGGTCAGACTGTTTTAGCGCTTCGCAGTCAGAGGCCATGCTGCTGCCGGTGCCACCGGTGTCCCCTGTGGGCTTGGGGCGCCACCGCAGTTCCGGGGACACACCTTTCTGCCTGTAGCTGTAAAGTCTTCTTAATGTGAGCACCAAAGTGTGTAATCCTGCGTTATTAGCATCTGTGGTAATAAACCCTCTGATTTTTAGGGATATTTATGCCCTTGGTGAGTAACGGTTGATGTCAAGTTTTAGAAATGCTGGCAGATGTTGAGGACAGTAACACTGATATCTTTCTTTTCAAAGGAGAAACAAGGAAAATACATTAGAGGTACAAAAAGACTGCTTTGTGTTTGAGGAAACAACCAATGGTTAAATGTTAATATTAGATATCAAATATAGAATATTTGAAATGTAATATGGGCAATATTTAAGCTGAATATAACATAATGGAACCCCGAGTTTTAGTTCATTCAGTTCAATTTTACTGAGCCAGTAACGTCACCAAACCGTAAAACCTTTTTTTCCACCATAGAAACGGAAAACATTCAGTAACTTCCACACACTTTATAATTTTTTTATTTAAAACACATTTAATTTAAATATTAGATTCAATAGTTTGTAGTAGCACAATATAATGTAATAGCACTGTATTATGATAAAAGTTGTGAAATAAAGTGTATTTGATCATAAATGGGGATGCCAAACACTGACCTGTAAATTAGTGTGATATTAAATTTGGTCTTGGATTCTGTCGTTCCAGATCTTCTTTTTGTTTTTCTTAAATCTTGGGTAAAGTGTGCTAGTAGATTGAAATCTGGTATTTTTTGAGTGTATAATAGCAAACCATTCAATCATATATAAAAATTATTCACATTACTCTGATAATATATGAGAAAAACAAAGAGAATAAAAATATGAATAACGTTTTGGACTACATAGCTTTTCTTTTTTTTTTGTTTCAAAGGAATAATTCAATTGACCTGATGACTAGTGATGTCGTACACACAAGATTACATTACCTTCCAAATGTGGTTTAACAGTGATTCAAGTAATAATCACACCTGAAACTCAGACCACAGCCAATGAACAGTTAAGGGAAAGTAACGGACAGTAATGCAGTAACTGGAGAAAAAGGTTTTCCCAAGAACTCCTCAGGAGATCGAACCACAGCAAAGGTTTATTTTGTGATATGTATATGTAAAGGAAAAGAAGTTGCTAGTTTGATAGCAACTGTTTCACCCGCAGGACTGTATAAAAAGGAAGATTCAAGATGCTGGAAACTATGATGTCATAGAGTGAGTAAACTGCGAAAGTGAAGTGAGTTGATGTAAACACACTGATCCTCCTCTAATCGTAGAGGAATCAGAAATCGTGCAGAGATATAGACATGCTGAATCTGTGGGGTAGTAATCTGGGTCCAGGTGTATAAACTGAGGTTCAGAGCCAAAATTAGACTAATTTACTATGTAGACAGTGACCACTGCATCCAGTAGACAGCTGGGGGCAGTGGTCAGAAGGCAGGGAGCAATGACGTACAAAACTTTAAGGCTGTGACGAGGATGAACACAAACAATCTAAAGCTGAGTGAGAGCAGACCAGGATAGAGAGCAGAAAAAGGTTGGAGCAATCGGTAGCTAGCAGGAGAAGGGAAGTGGTGGGCAGAGCAACATGGAACACGACAGGAACAGAAAAATAATATCAAATATGTATTTCCCATTCTCTAAGGCAGTGAAAAAATTGAGTTGCGATATTTGTTTAATTTTGGTCTCCAAAGACCTTAATCTTGTCAAGCTCTGATGTTTCGAGAAATGACCAACACTCAAAAAACACCACGTGTGTGAAAGATTTGATGACTTTCTTAATGACTGAACAAAAACATATATATTTTTTTTGCTTTTGAACAGTTTTGTTGTTGCTTTTTAACACAATGAGTGCCTCATATGGTTTACACATGAGTCGCTCCTGATCTGAACCAAATTACTTTGCAAAAAGTCTCATAATTGCTTACAAGAGAAAGCCGAGTGACGAGGAAAAGAAAAAGATGCCCCAAAAAGCTGTGATGAAACAGTGATGGCGCTTTACTGCGGTCAAAACAGCATGTTTGTTTCCTCTGTGCGCCAGCTGACGATTTACGGGCAAAACAACAAAAGAGAACATTCTCAGGTGCTCCTATTAACAGCGTTGATTACAAGGGTTTAAAAAATGGAAGATTACTGGGAAAATGTGACCAGACAGATTTAGGCACATGTGAATGTGCATATGGGACAGCAGTTAAACAAAAGCCAGGAACAGGAGCTCACTGAATGGGTTTCAGCAAACAATGGAGCAGAGAAAACAATGAACGTATGGTTTGGTAGGTTAGGCTTTTTTTCGAAACTGTTTGGTTTCTTTAAAACAAAGACTGGAAGGTAATCCACGTGGTCAGACACACATAAACATCTGGGAGTTAAACGTCTGGTGGGAAAGATGGGACGAGTCCTGGCTGTATGACTTTAGTCCTCATGGAGGTTTCTGGTATCCGCTGATAGGGCTTCCTGCCTGCGAGCAGAAAAATAAACTGTGAGTTAGGATGACAAAAAAGCAATAAGCAGAAGAAGTGCTAACTCTCCGGATAAAATCCCCCAGAAAAATATTTTCGCTAGATAAGTTCAATAAAATGATGTATTTGGTGTCACTGTTTAAAGTGGAAATCAAGACTGATTCAGTTCATTGTAATCTGCCGTTTGTAGTAATATCTCATGTAGAAGATATACTTCAGACTACACAGATGTTGGTAAATGAACGTGACTAGGAGGTCTATAAAATAAAGAAAACAGTGGTAATCTGCTTCCAAGATTGGTGGAAAAGTTACAATAACCTATTTTGGCAAAGAAAATCTTTTGACAGATATGTGATACAATTGGAGTTTCAGCAATTAAAAATGATAACAATATAGGACAACGTATTCTTTATGTGTAATTAAATGAAAGCACTCCCTGAAATCCACATCCACTGTACAGGGACTTGCAAATGTGTTCATTGTCATTGAAGTCATCCTTATCTTGTCACTTGACCACAAACTACGATGTGTGCATAATTCAAATAGAAGGGCCACAGTTTAGTAAAAATGACATGAAAGCTCGGGTCCATCCTTAAGAATTTTGTAAAGCTCAACCAAATTCTTCAGTTCTCAAACCAACAGATACATATTGGATGCAGGTCAACAAATCCGAAATTAAGAAGGGAGAAGGTGATCCAAACAGGTCGTACTGCACTGCAAATGAAGGTTGGTAGCATGTAAAGAAGAAGTGCCCTCTTCTCAAGTAAAACATTCTTACTACTGTATCTCATAACCTTCAATGACACGTTTTAGGGTAAGGCTGAGAAAGTCCGTGAAAAAAGGATTCAGTCTTACCGCTGAGGTCTGTCCTAATCCTAAAAATGCATCCAAACAGTACTGTTGGTACTTAAAAGAAAGGTCCTGTCTCCCTGACAATTCTCCGACGCCATTGATCTCCATGCATGCCAGACCGGCACTTATTGTGACAGCAAACCTCAAAGATGGCATTGTACAATTTGGCAATGGTAACCAAAACCATCAGCTCTCACATAACTGTCACAGCTGGAGTCAGCAAAATTCTTCGGCCTGGTTGGAGTTTTGTACAGTTATTCATTTTTGGGAGCCAAAGAAGTGTGCTTGCATGTGGAGGACAGTCCTTGTTCTTATGGAAAAGCACCAGGGGGTAATTCAAACATGACCCCAACAAGTTCAGCTGTTACTAAGTTAATGTGAGGCGGCAAATGTCTGAAAGGAGACTCTGTCATGTCCAGACAATGTGAATCTGCGGTTTCCATAAATCATGTCGGAGCTGGTAATGTGTTTTATCGTGGCTGTTTCCTCCATGTTTCTGACAGTCGCTGCTCCTCCAGAGAAATTTCCAGCCTCTCTCAACTCTCCAGGGATTGTGAGGAGGGGGGGAAAAACAGTCTGCATCATCTGCTTTCAATCAGAATAATTATCCCAAGAAATGCAGTGGAGAACCTGTGCGAGGTGAGGGGAATGAAGCACAGAGGCTTTTGGCAAGCACCTCCTTCAGTCATTAATAGTCATCTCTTTGCTGCTTTGGAAGCAGATTGGGAGGAGGCTCTGCACAGCCAGCAGACAGACACAGAAAAGACTTCAATGCCGACAGAGGCCGTCTCTAATGTCTCTGGAAGCCACCGGTATTCATCTTTAAAACACTGAACGAATCACAAGCAAGACGTTGGGGTTTCTATTATATAATCCCCAGAGCGACCAGCAAACACCTCGCAACATAAAACCCTGTAGGAAAAGTGTTTGAGGTTCTGTGGGGATCCGTAAAAGCTTCCTGGACTCGTTTCTGGGACTTTGTGGGGTTTCCGGCTTTATTGCAAAATCACATTTAAAAATGAAACAGTCGTTTCACTCTGGTGCCCATTGGGTTTTTATTTTAAGAGCATTCTGGTGGATTTACAAGTCCACAGTGGACTGACATTCACCCACAGGTAAAAATAAAGCTCTGAATATCTGAACCATGCAATCTTAACCAATCTGAAAGATTTGCAAAGATTAGACTGGCCTCTGTTGTAATGATGAAAAGAGGCTGCTTTTTCTCCATAGAAGACAAAGTGATACTCCTGTGGAAATAACATTTGTTTGATTTGGTCTTTAATACGACTACTCAGGTCAGACTAGGTTCCTCAGAAAGCTGTTTACTCCCAGTTTGAACACTTAAAACATTTACCATTAAAACTCAATATTTTTATGTTTTAAACTGTGTGCGATACGGCTGTTGACCAGAAATTAAGCAACTACAGAAAAAAAAGCCATCTACCCGTAGATGCTCTTACAGATTCAATGTGAATGAAACGTTTTCTGCACTCAAAGTTACAAAAAAGGATTAAATTAGTTTTAAACTGTGACTATGGTAAGATAAGTTAAATATGCAAGTTCTCACACTGCCCAAGGTCTCCAAGGCCAGCAGGGGGATTGAAGCAATTAAAAAATATATTTTTCTGCTTCTTTTCTGATCATTTTGGGTTTATTATTGTTTTTTAAGTCTTGCCATATTCAGCTCATTCTCTGCTGCTCATCATTGTCATTAGGGTCTTCCCATAATGCGTCATTCCTTGTGTTAAGCTCTCGGTTATTAGTGCATTTTGGTGTAATATCTTATAGTGCTATTCCCCTTTGAGGGTTTTTAGCTCCCTTTGTGTCCACTGTCTTTATTAGTCTCCCTTCCTTTGTCCCCTTGCTCATTACTCTCTCAGTTCTTCAGCGTTCTCATGATTAGACTCAACCTGGTTTCCATGTCACTACATGCAGCAATCAGGAAACCATCAGAGAACATTGAAAACCAGGACACTTATTATACACAGTGGCTGATCCTTAGAAAAAAAAGAGAGAACAGAATGTAAACGTCCTTTGTAAATAATCTGTAACTACTAAATTGAACAAATTGGTTATTTAAATATTATAAAGAGATTTTGCCGAGTGCACTAGCCTTCCCAAAAGCCCTGGCACCAATCCAGCACAAGGACAGAATTGGAAAAGAAAGTTTTTAAATAAGCCGCTACCTATTACTGGAAGCAATGACAGGGGGGATCTAAAGGCCGAGGAGATTATTTCATTGAACGACTTTAAATTACTTTTGAAGAACAAAGAGACAAAAACCTCTGGCTGTAGATGTTTTATGTAATAGTCAAATCTATTAAAAATGTCTAAAAGTTGACATGTCTTGTTTATCTTGTTTTGCTGCTGTACAGCCTCTTTGAATCTCAATGAGTTCTAGTTTTCAATTTAAATGAAGGTTAAATGAAAATAAGGATAAATTACAACCAAGCCACTCCAGTCTTTATGCCCGAATTCCCCCTGGCTTTTTCACTGGTAGTAAGTGTTGTTTTTTTGGGGGGGGTTGCAAACAATGCAATCCTCAAGCCAACTGTAAAGTTTTCTGTTACCCTCCATCAGATTATTGGGTAAGCCTGGAAACTACTTGCACTACTGAGTAAGTAATGATATATGATTTTTAGGCAATTAAAACAGACCTGTTCAGACATCAGGACAGGATCTTAATCAAGTATGTGAGACTACTACCTGTGTAAAGAGCGCCTCATACAACATGTTAGACTTCTCCAGCATAGACCTCAGATCTGCCACGCCATCTGCATCTAATGATGTTATACTGCAATAAAAACAATAAAAAAATATGTTTAAAAAATATACGTTTATTTTTTCATCATGGTTTGATAATTTGTATGTTACAAACCTGCCACATTTCTCTGACTCCTCCAGAGGGCACTGGACACTTTGGGTTGGACTTCTATAGTGCAAGTTCTTGTTCCTTCCCACAACTGTCTTCTCCAACATGCTAACTTGATACAGTAGAGTTTGTCTCTCCTCCATCAGGCAGTCTTTAAATCTGTGGAGGACAAGATAATAACTCAACAATCTTTAGTCACTAAACAGAACAAATAAACAGACACTATATTTTTTTTTTTTACTTGCAAATTTCTAGAGATTAGCTTCTATCATTAGCATGATAAATCACAAATTAAAAATAGAGCTGTAAATCAGTGGAGTACCAGATTAGAAGTCACTTGAAAATATAGTCTGATCCCAGAATCCACAATATTCTTTTTAAATTATAGAATCTCCCCAGTAAGATCTGGGAAAGTGACATTTAGGTTCTAGAAGTAGAAGTTAAAGGAAGGTCTTCTGTAAGTATGTTGAACGTTTTAGGGAAAGTACCATGTTAGTCCCTTGTTTAAACTGTAAATACCCCCCAATAGAATCAAGAGAAATACCCTATTTGTTCCCATAAAACAGTTGATACGTTCTGCGACAGTATCCTGTTCATCTTAGGAAGGCATTCATTTTGTTCGAAGGAAGTGTACCGTAAGTCGCAGGTGAGATCTACAGACAGGTTGTTGAAGTGGCTGATGTCATACAAGTGACTAGACAAGAAGACGACAGCAGAAAATATCAGCTAATATCCTGTGGGACTTCCATACTTAAATGCACAAAATGGTAGCGCCCCATCAACTGAACATTGTGATCGTTGTGGCCATGCAAATGATGGATTAGGAAAAAAGGATCACAACAAAACCAATGGTTCCGAAAGGTGAACGAAAACCATTTCAGATCCAATGGCTTTAAAGTGTGGTAAACTTGGTACCCAGTAACTTTCCATAGCTCTCACAAGGTGTTACAGAAATGTATGCATGCTTTCACCTAGAGTGCAAATATTTAAGAAAAGACATGGAAATCTAACGTTTCTGAATCGTGAATCCCAGTTTTTGTGCCTCCAGCTACATCACTGTTGTGGTTTACTCTCCCACAGTCATTAAGATAGTTTACAGGCAGCAGGTTCCTGCTTTTATTACCTTCCAGCTCAATGGAGCAGATTAATTTGGAGGGGTTAGTGTCCAAATTCTTTTCGGTTCAGAAACAAACAGGGAACATAGTGAGGTTAATAATGCTCTGAAATATTGCGTCATCTGTAATGTTTCTTTAAGATTTTTAAACACTTAAAAACTGAAATTGATTGTAAACTGATTTGACGACAGCTTCTATTTCTTGATATCATTTCTGGATGCAAAAACTATTCAACAATGAAATAATATAACCAATAAAGTCCTGTTTTAGACGGAAATTTTACTTATAATTAGTGATTCCCAGGACTTAATGGTGTGGTTAACAGTCTCACCTCTTGACACAGTGCATCCAGTACTTCTGTTGCTGACAGAGCCACTCAAACTGCTCCGCTGTCTCTTGTAGTTTACTCAGACTTCCTTTATTCTCCTGCTGAAGCTTTTTTACCTTAAAACATTTAAAAATAACTAGACATATGTCATCACTTTATTTCCTCTGACACCACGGTGCGATCAAAACAACATGAAGCGATGAATGTCGACTGCAGACTGCAAAGGAAAACGATTAGAAAAAAAGAGTTGTCACCCAGAAAGACGAGTTAGAGTGACGGAGTCTGACATAATCTTCAATTCCCAGGCCTTTTGCAATATTTCCCAGGCTTTATCCCCTGCTAATAAATGCTCTCATTAAGTTTTCACTGACGCTGCCGTCTTCTCTGCTGCTCATGTCTCAAAGTAAAAGTTATTGTTTAACCGGATTGTTTGGTGCTTGATGGACAGGTTGAAGCCGTCGCCAACACTGGGGCCGGTCTTTGAAGCTCATAGTAAATAATACAGACCATAAATCAAAATATTCCAAAGATACACAGATGCTCTAAAGCAAACCTAACACCAGTAATGTCTGACGAGTTGACATTTAAAAAAATGTATCTGAGGTATAAATTTGGCCCTTTAACATATGGGCTTCTTTATTATTATTTTTCATATAATAGCTGCTTGTAGATGAAAAACAGTTCTAATCTAATCATCTGTGAAATCCCTGTAAATTCTTATAGTCCTTGATTGGTTTATTAAGAAATGACCAAATGCTGAGCTTCATGTCCCCATTCTGACATCTGGTGTACAAGAATGGCATTGCAGCTCCCACAATGGCAAAAGAAGTCATTTTCACACACAAAGTGTCTCTTTTTATACTCAATAAACTTTATTGAAAGTCAATGTAAAGGGTAGCACTGCTCTGAGTCTTGAACTAAAAATAATTTCTTTAGATTTAGCTTCCAAACATAAAGACTTTGTTTTCCTTAAAAAGATGCTTATGCAAAGATACTCACCTCCTCCTGATGATTTCTGCGGAGCTCCTTCAAATCTTCTGTGACACCGTGGTTGGTTTCCTGCAGTCCCTTCAGTTGCACCATCTTACTGTCCATAAAAAACAGAAACACACAGATACATAAACATGCAACGAGGGATGTGCTTAGTACATGGTAAAAAAAAAATGTGTCTGTACAACCAGACAAAGGAACCAAAGCATTTTAGTTTTCTCTGAAAAAGTCTATTTAATTTACCACAAGTAAAGAGCTAGCAGACTTTTATGACACGTAAAAACTGTTGAAATTCAATTGATTTTCTTCAACCAAAGATTTGACAGGAATTTGTATAATTTTTTTAATTGAAAGTCAAGTAATAAAAATTAGAAGAAAAAAAGCTGGGGACCGAGTGCAAGAAGTCAAATGCCTTCTGCCTGCTGTCTGAAAGGTCTCTTTGACCCAATCTTTGCTGATGAATGACTGAATCCAACTGTGTTGACCGAAGACAGTGACAAAACTGCAGATATCTTTTATCCCTTTGCTCTCTCCACCCAGGCTAAAGGCTTTAAGAACAAAGTGGACAACAACAGATGGGTTTTCCAGCCAACAATAATTTTATGGCCTCGAGTCCCTCGAGGCCCTCGAGTTTCCCATTTTAAGGAAGCCCATTATTTCCCACAATGGTTCTGCATTTTTATAAGGAATATCCTTCTCTATGGATCAAAGAATGGTATAATCATCATTCAAATCAAGTCAGTCAAGCATAAGTACTTTATTTATCCCAAAGGGGAAATCAAAGTTGTTGAAGTAACTAATTTAGCATGACTAACTTATCAAAGATTATATAAAAGAGCATTACAACAATTGGTTCAGAAAAAAAAAACAGGCAGAAGTTGTTCGTAATTTGCAGAATAAATGCTGAAAAGCTGTAGCATAAATTATTGTGGAAGCAACATTTGATACTCTAAAATGATAGCAAAGAGCACAAACGAAAAGCACTTTCTATCAAGGTTTTTATGTTTTGATGTATTTTCGGTTTGTGTATTTTAATCAAATTATTTAGGCATGAAATCTGTGCAGCTCATTCTGTCCAGGACTTGACAACAAGAACAGATAATGTGCCTCAACATTCCTGGTTAGATAAAATAAAGAAGACAAAAGAGGAAGACCAGCGGTGAAGACGTGAAACTTTTAAGAACACATTTTGTACAAAATCTGACACCCCACAGCACCCACAGCAGCGTTTTCCATGTTTCATTGGAATAACAGCCCACAGCAACAGTTTAAAGGATCAGAGTTCAGAAGTAAAACGGAAAATAAATGCAAATATTGAACTTTTTGCAGATGATAGTGTTTTTCATTTGTATTCCCAAAAATATCATGTCTTACAAGAATTAAGCGGGTAAGAATTAAGTAGATAATATAGATGACAGCAGTTTTTTCTGATGATTTTACACTTTTACAGCGTGATTGTTTTTTGAAAATTAAAGAATGTAAACTTTTAGGGATGACTGATTTACAACTCTAAAGTTGTTTAAACAGCTGTAGGAAATGTGCTGGGATGAAAAAAATGCTCTACAGTATATTTGGAAGAACATCAATAAAATTTTGAAGCACTGATAGAATAGAGCAAAAGTTACTTTTCAAAACAACAAAATAATAACAACTGCTCATTTTTTTATGAATCTCATGTGATTACCTCCTTTTTTTCTTAAGCTGTCAAAGTGATTATTGATCAGATTTAGTTTATCTGTCTTAATTTTTATTTTTTTTTATCCATTTACTGACTGGGTCTTACCGGTACAGCTCTGCCTGCAGGCTCTCTGTCAGTGTAGCTCGGTGCTGCGCCTCGGCATGGAGCTCCTCCACCATGCCCCGCAGCTTCACCTCGGAGCTCTGCAGACACACCAGCTCAGAGTTGACCTGCCGCAGCAGCTCCACGTCCCGACGACTCTCCTCTGCTATCAGGCCCATACGTTGCTGCAGAACGTCCACCAGGTTCTGCAGGAAAGACAGAAGGACATGTATAGCAATTATTACTACAGAGGATTTAACAGATTTGACAGTTCACACACTAATCTGTGAGTTAGTGTAGATTTTGAGATCTTCTAAAATATATATATAGTTAAAAGAACTGTAAGAAGCAAAATATCCTATATAGGAAAAGCTCAAACTTTCAATAGAGTTTGCGGTTAAAGACGCGGTGAAGCTTTTTAATCTACAGTTCTAATAACATTTGTTTCTGCATACCTTCTTGACAAGACTCTGCATAAACACTGATCTTCCATCTGTTGAGACTTAATAACCATTAATCTATGAATCCACAGCAAACTAAACACGAATGGTTTGTTATCTTGAAGTTGGCGGAATGGAAATTTTAAACATACATATTTTATCAGTTCAGGTTATGACCAACCCTAATCTATTGTAATCAGATCCAGTTATTATATCTACCAATTAGGAATTTTGTCCAAAAAAAACATAATTGTAAAAAATGTTTACCCCAAAGCTGGCTTATGAATAGAACCAGATATTTATTTGACCACGTGTGTTTTACAGTGTAGTGTAATTGCTTGTTTAATTTCTTATTTTTGTTGTGGTTGTTATCACAAATTGAAAGTTTAAGATTCATGGTTACGTTTTTCTTGCTGTTTAGTAGGGATGCAGCGATACCGACACTGGTACTGGGTATCGGTCCGATACCGGGCATAAGTACTCTACTCGCATAAAATTGCCACTGAAAAATCCAAAGTAACTATATGTGTAATGGCGTAAGTACTCGGTATCGGTGAGTAAACAAATGCAAGTACTCGTACACTACTCATTTTGGAAAAAAGTGGTATCGCTGCATCCCTAGTGTTTAATTAGGGGCTCGGAAAGAACTGCGAGGTATTTATGCAGGCATTCATCACAGATTTGGCAGAAAGCAAAATTCAATCTAAAGGTTTAACATTTATGACACAGCATCCATCAGTGATTCTGATACAGCTTATAGTGAAATATCAGCCTGCTGTAAGAGATCATAGTAAATCCACCTGCTGCTGACAGGTCCTGCAGATGAGCTGGTCCTGGTTTATCCTGAGCTCCAGGTTCAGCTGCTCCTGCTGGAGGAGACGAGAAGTCACAGCTTCTAGTTCATTCTGCAGCTTCCGCTCCCTTTCTCTGGAAACCAGATACTCTCTTTCCAGCACTGCTGTAGTGAAAGACAAACAACACAGAAGTCAGGTTTATCATATGAAGATGGTCTGCAGATTTCTTCTTAAATAGGAAGTTTTAGTGTTCTTAAAAAGTAAGGCTAGGCAAAATGCCTAACATGATACATTACAAACTACATAGCATTTGTTTGTATGTTGACTTGTAATTTAATGGGATAAAATAGGGATTTGAGGCAATCATCTATCCACTGTCACCACATGCTTGCGCATGAGGAGAGATTTCTGCAGTTCTGCAAAGTCGGCTATTTAATGCAAATGGATCTGGTTTTGACAACAAAAAAACTGTAATACAAATAATAAAAAAGTTGAATAAAACAATACAATCAATGTATTACTCTGTGTTTGACAGAGAGAAACACTTTTAAAAGCAAAACAAATACCCTGGGTTGGATGGAACTGGATCAATGTGGAACACACGTATCAGATCTGAAATCTCTCTATGATTAGACTGAACTGGTTGAATATTTCTGGGTATATTTATCCAACGTCATTGGAAAATCTCCTGTCAACTTACTCTTTAAAAAATAAAATCTACTAAAATTAACTTTAGCTATTGAGCAAGTCACAAAGAAACCACAATCATTACCTTGCCATCAAGAAACATTCAGAATTAAATTATGTTTTGGCAAAGATGATTAAGCCATGATAGCTTCTAATAAATGGAAAATCACATGTTTTAAGTGGTACTATTAAGATTTGGAAGTATTTGCATTAATTTCAGACTTGTATTTTTAGGTCACAGACTTGTGCTTATCTTACTAGTCTGAAAACATTTAGAAAATACGCACACAATCTTGTGCATCCACTCATTTTTTTTTCATAGATGAATAAATCATTTTAAAGCATCCAAACAAGGAGAGCGCAGCGGCTAAGAATAAAATCATACCATCACTCACACAGATCACAGAAAACAAAATGTTAAAAATGAACGTGCTAAACAACATTGCAGGTTTTTACGAAGATGATATCCCTACATTGTTGATGCAAATTTCCTAGCATGGTTTAAGCATTTGTCTCCAGCCTACCACCAGCTCTTTTGGAGTAAAATATCTTTTTCAATTTGCTGTTAAAATGACGCAGTTTTATGATGGAGTAAAGATCCAAAGGAGGCTTATCCCACAAAGGAAAGGCACAACGTTTAAGTTTGATTCCTTGGAAAATTCAATAAAAGCTGATTAAACTACTTCAAGGAAATTCCACACACATTTAAAAGATCTGATGGATAATGAAACACAAATCTGTCAAGAGATTTGAAACTTCTCTTAACTGTTTACCACACAACTTCACTGATTGTGGTTGTGTGTTTCTTTCATAAATAAGCAGATATATCTTTGTAGTTGCTAAGAACACCCGAGATCAAATATCACAATGAGAGTAAATGTTTCTTCATGGGCTGCAAGCTTTCAGAACGAAAATCACAATATATAAGGCCGCCATGTCAAATCAGCTCATTCCTCCTGCTGAAGCCAGGGTTTAAACCGTCACACTAAATAAAACAAAGCATGACAACTTTCATTTAAAGATGAATTCTTGATTGATTCTTTTTCCTGATACACTGATTTTAATTATTAAAAGGTAAAAAGTCTGTCAAACCAAACATTAATATTTAGTTTTTTTCTCATTTGTGCATCCAGTAATTAAAGCAAATTTTACTTCTATTCAACTTTTTTTGAGGTGGTTTATGCTAATTCCCCTTTGTTATGAAACCTGTTTTAATCACTATTAGTACTGAAAGATTAATATTTAAAAAATAAATATCAACCACAGAAAGTTTATAGAGAAGTACAAGGTAAAGGTTAAATTGATAGCTGCTCATTGTTTTTGTTTCATTTACTCAACAAATCTACACAAAAGCAACTCTAAGGTTTATAAAACACCAAAGCATCAGAGTGTGAACAACGCACAAGCGGACGTAATGTTAACATCCAATAAACTGAGCAGGCGGATCTGACTTCCATGGTCTTACCCTTGTCTTGAGCCAGACGGGTGCATTTGGCGGTCAGGTACTGGATCTGACTGAAGTCCTCATCCCTCTGGGCTCTGAAGAACCTCCTCATGCTTATCTCTCTGCTAACTAACTACTTGTTCATATCTAAAAAAATATAATAATATTAATAAGGTCTTCTTGTCTTGGCGTGGGTGTGCCGCGTGGTCAGTGAGATTTCCAACAATGTTTAACTTCTTCACTGCGTGCTGGTAACTGGATCAGGCAGGTTTAAGCATTAACCCTGACTGCTGCTGTCACAACCTGAAGGCAAGGAGTGTTGCTGCAAACGCTCAGCTTTGTTTCCAATTCTTTTAAAATAACAAGAAAGCTACAGCTTTACATGTTTAAGTCCTGAATTGTAGCCCCAATCTTATGTTACACACAAATCTTTGAGAAAACGTTGCCTTAGGCAGGGAAAGGAGTGAAAGCGTCGGGCAAGCTGGGTCTGGCAATGGCTTTGAAAGCTGGAGGCTCAGGTCTGAGCTTCATGTTAGAAATTGCTCTTATTATTTAGGAAAAACATACATTAGTTCTAAGAAAAAGAGAAATACTGTATAAGTATTATGTAAATTTGAAGGCTTTTCAGAAAAAGTTGAGATTTGATCATTTTTGATCAGTTATGTCGCCTCTTGAGCGGCAGATGTTTTACTGGAATTTAAGCCCTGATGGAGATGTTCCATTACTAAAACATGTCTCTGTTACATGTATCCATGCTATCTGAAGTCAGGGAGGACATGTCTAGGAATAGTTTAACCTCCTGGGAAATGTTCAATCAAATCAAAATCAAAATCAAATCACTTTATTGTCACGTCACATTAACACAGGTGTGAAAGGTGAGTGAAATGCTTAGGTGCTCAGTCCCTCACAGGTGCAATACACAGTGAATACAAAAATATACGCATAAAACTTACAGTAAAACTTTAAAACTAGCACCATTTGTTAGATATATACAGATATCCTACAGGATCTTTATGTGCAGATGTACAAGATTATGAAAGTGGATGAATATAAATATATGAAATACAATTGTATTATATAGTAGTATTCCGAGATGTACAGTTATTGTGCAAGATATGCATTACACATGTTAAAGTGCAGAGTGCAGAATGGGTTGTATGGTTGTATGTTGTATGTTGATTATGAGGGGTGTGCTTGTCCATTGCTGTTCAGCAGTCTGATGGCTCGGGGGAAGAAGCTGTCTCGGAACCGGCTGTTTCTAGTTCTGATGCTCCTGTACCTCCTGCCGCTCGGCAGCTGTAAAAACCGGCAGTGGCTTGGGTGGGTGGAGTCCTTTACAATCCTCCTGGTCTTCCTCATGCAGCGGCTGGTGTAAAGATCTTGGAGGTTTGGCAGTTGAACCCTGGTGATATGCTGCGCTGTCCGTACGACCCTCTGCAGGGCTTTCCGTTCCAGAGCAGTACAGCTCCCGTACCAGGCGGTGACGCTGCCTGTCAGTACACTTTC
>JAVLVB010000408.1:665699-748553 GCA_032876305.1 Orestias chungarensis | reverse complement strand
ACCACCTGGCGTCGATCAGACAGGAAGTCCAGGATCCAGTTGCACAGAGAACTGTTCAGGCCCAGGTCGCGGAGCTTCATGTCCAATCTTGAAGGTACAATGGTGTTGAAAGCTGAGCTGTAGTCTACAAACAGCATTCTCACATATGTGTCCTTCATGTCCAGGTGAGATAGAGCAGTGTGGAGTGTCAGGGCTATAGTATCATCAGTGGACCTGTTCTGTTTGTAAGCGAACTGTAGAGGGTCCAGGGTTTCAGGCAGCGATGAGCAGATGAAGTCTCTGACCAGCCTCTCGAAGCACTTGCTTATGACAGACGTCAGAGCAACTAGGCGCCAGTCATTTAAGCATGTAGTGGTAGCAGTAGCAGTCTTTGGAATGGGGACAATGGTGGCCAGTTTGAAGCACGCTGGCACGACTGAGAGAGAAAGAGCCGGAGTCCTGGTAAAACTATCCGAGACAATTTTCACACCTGGTGAATGGACACAATTTTCACAACCATCATTGAAAATCCTCATTCAGAAATCGTGGACATTTTGTCCGTCTAGATTCAGGCAATAACTATTCCGAAAACATTCTGATCAGTTTAATAAGAAAAAAAGAAAAAGAAAAGGAGGTTTGCAAAAAGAGAACTGTATGTTTTTTTCTATATTGTCTTCAAATCTGAGAACCTAAAATGTATTTTAATTCAAGATTAAAGACAGTGATTTTTTTTCTGCAGGTGAACTCATAAAAAAATAATGAATAATTGAACAAGTAGATAAATGTTTTCCACTTATTTATGTTCAGTCTGAGATGCTTTAAAGATAATAGAAAAAAATAAATACAGATTTGTTTAAAAAAATAAAGAATATAAAATGAACAAACTAATTATATTTATAATACCGAGATGTTACTTTCGTAGTTCTATTGTTGGACTAAAGGGAAAAATGACTGGATTTAGCCCGTTTGTCCAAAATCCCTTTTTTAGATTAAGCTAACTTCAGCAATACACTGAGAAATCCAGCTTCTATAGTCTGGAGCAAAGAATCCAAGAAACTTTAAGTCCAGAGCAAATTACCAGCCAGTAACGTTTTGATTATTAAAATGTTTTGGCCGCGTTTTTGGATTATGTTTGTCCATTGGGTTTACTGCAGCTCAGTGATCTACCTTCAAATTTTAGAGCAAGTGTATGATTATTTAAATGTGGGATTTTTTTAACAACAGCTGGAATGTATACTTCAAATAAACTAATATATCCACCAATAATACTTTTATGGTGGGGATTTTTTTAAACTAAATTAAGTAGTGAAATTATGAAAACATGTTAGAATTCATTGTATGCTAATATAATAAATAATTATTTTATTTTTGATTAAATATTTTCATTTTTATTTAATTTTACAGCCCTAACTTATTTTTGGTATGATAACCAACAGAGTACAGTAACCAAAATGAAAGTAAGTCCTACCTTCTGCCAGCAGGGGGAGACAAAAACCAATCAAAATATTTAAGTTTATTACTTTTGTTTCTGTAAAATGTTTTCTTTTGAGAGTTTAAATTGGGGCTTTATGTTAGTTGCCAGTTTATTGTTGACATTTTTAGTATAAAATGGTTGATTTGCACCTCTTTCACAACTATGATAAATAGCCTCTTTTACACATTGAATCCCAGGCTTAGTGCTCCTACACTCTTAATTTACTTCAAATCCTAAATTTCTCGGTTTAAAACGGTTTAAAGAGGCTTCGTAATGACTTGTTTGTTTAATTTGGCTGGACTCAAACAAGGTAAAACGCTTTATTAAACTCTGGTAGATAATTACATGCTGTCAGTGTTCAGCAGAGCATCAACATCGGACAGCATGTCACTTTCTGAAGCCAAATCTCGGTCGAAATCAGTAATCAATTTAATTTTTTAACATTTTTATTTACACAAAGTATTTCGCTTAACTGCAAAAAGGTGTGTTCTGAAATTGCCTCAAAAATCATTTTAAGAAGAATTTCTATCAACTGTGCGCATTCAATTTCCAGTTTTGTCATAGATTTCAATTGGATTTAATCATGGAGTTTGACTAGGCCATTTTAACACATACATTTGGTTTGATCCAAACCATTCTATTGTATTTCTGGCTGCATTTAACTTCATATTCCATTCAGGCAACAGTGCTACCAACTGCTCCACTAATCAGCTTTCTTAGTATCAAATTTAAATAACAATGTGGGGAAAAAATGAAATCTTGTGTGATGTTGAGCATATTCATCAGGATTTTGTTTTTTTGTAACACACCTTGCAAAGTTAGACGCAACAGAAGTCATTCGACAGCGCGGATGTTCAAAAATGGCATTTATTAAAAATAAAAAATAGGGGGGGGGAAAAAGGAAATTAAAACTTGACCCTCCTTCCTTCGACACTAAATTTGTTAATAAAAAAATGGAACGGAGCGTTGATTCGAATAAATAAGAACAAATAAATACAACATCGTCGCATAATAACAGAAAAACACAGATAAACCAGAGCTACAGGCCAGCCTCTGTCACATAGAAGGGCTTTAACAGATGACAACAAAACAACCACAGAAATCTGAGAACATTCAGCTTATTGAGTTTAGAACTGAAACAGTACCGTACAGATCGGCTGGACTTACATACAACCAAGGATTATTCCATTAGTATGGTCACAAGAAAGTCAGCAGCAGCTTTTTTATTTAACTTCTTTTTTTTTAACGGAATATCGAAATTGACTCACTGTGAGGCCTTTAATCGGGTCGTGTGAACCAATTAAAGCAATCATTTTATTTTGGACATCTGAAATGTTTTGTTCAACAATATTTTAACTGTTTATTGTTCTTCCTTTTTTTACCGAGCAAAAAAATCTGTCATAAAACATTAAATTGGAAAGTGATCAATTAATTAATTTATGTGGCCATCAGGTCACCAGGCCTTGTTCATCAGAAAGCAGAAAGATCCCGTTTTACTTTGGTATTTATATAAATCCATAAACTACTTGGTTGTCAAGGCTCTTTGTTTTTATTTATTTTTTTTTAAACGTCTTTCAATTAACATTTTCTTTTGCTTTTTGAGTCAATATGTTTCAGTTTTTATGGTTAATAGGCCTTACAAAGCAAATCTGAGTCGGTGGTTCTACACCCTACACAAAAAATTGGTACAGCCAGTAAAAGCCTGATCGGTGCATCTCTAGTCAAAAAACAACTTAGGTAGGTAACTTTAATTTGATCTCAGCAAAGGGGTTTGGTTAATTAAATATTTAGCTTCGCACATTGATTTGTGTAAAAATCTGTAAAATGTTACCCTGTTTTTTTATTTTTACATTTGTAAAACAAAAAAAACCTTAAAGGTGTGACGGTGAATAGATGAATTTACGGTTATAACATCCACTGGCAGCACGCAGTTGTCTAGAGAACACCTCCTCTTCAAGAACAGCGCAGTCAGCTATTTTACTTGAGGCTTCAATAACGAAAAAATAAAGTCCTTTCAGGCAAAGATATTTCATATTTCTGCAGCAACATCTGCACACTTTTACGTAAAGTAAAGCTGCCAGAACGTGGATCCCTGGGGGTAAGAGCAGATTCCTCTGGTACTGAGAATCTACTGGCCTTAAAGTTAGACTGAACACGTTGTGAGTTTGTGATTATCGTAGGTCGATGGTTGTGATCGGTTTTTATTCAATTTATTTATTTTTTCAAATGTTCAGACAACGGATATCTTTCAGTTCATGCTTCACAAGTTAAAATAAATGTCCCGGTCAATCAGAAATCAGTTCTACTCTGATAAGATTTTGTATGGAAAGTTTTTTTTTAAATCGGATTTATTTTTTGGTCCGTTGAGGCATCAAGCGTGTGTGTTTATTAAACATGGGACGGACGCTATCACAGTGATTTTTAATAAGAGTAATTACTTACTTTTAATTAAAATCCACCAAAACGGAAATTAAAAGAAATCTTAGGTTGGCAATTTTATTTTTTTTTTATTTATATCATGTTTAGGCGGAACACAAAATATATAAATATACATGTGCAGTTATACTCAGGGGTGTGTGTTCAAAATTGTGCTAGTTGGTCAGAATCGTCTTTTTAGTGGTTTGGACCGTTTTAATAAACGTATGTAATTTATCGTGAACTGTGATTGTAAAACAATATGTCTGGGAATGCCGGTGGAAAAGGACCATCAGGGCTCAACACGTAATGAACAAAGAAAATGTAAATAGGTGACACCATCTGAAGAAAGTGGCTGAAGCTTAAATTCCATATTTAAACCTCAAAGAGGTTTAAAGCCTCCAATTTAAGGTCTGGCTGTATGCTTCTTCTTTAGGAACTTCTGAAGGAAACCATTGTAAGACCTCCAAGGTTAAAGCATCAAAGTTGCTGAAGTTTTTGTGTAGGAAAAAAAAAAAACACGACTGCATGTTTAGCAAATTTGCAGCTAAACGTGCCAACGTAACACAAAGGCAGGTTCAGTCGCCCGATTCCTGTACTGTGACGGAGTCGCACTGCAAAGCTTAAGGCTGTTAGTGACCAGCAGAGCCTGGTTGTAAGTAAGAAGGTTTATGTGTTATTCCTGCTCACACACAGAGCTACTCCTGAAGCTAATCCCACAGCAGCTTCTGCCTGCTGTACGCTTCTCTTGCTTTACGGTGCAGAACTATTTCGTAGGTGCTGAATAATCAGAGCAAATAGATGCAGAATACGATGGGAAGAAAGTCTGACGATAGGGTGACTTCTAACGTGTAGTTGCTAAAAAATAACTTGTTTCAATCTCGTATATAACCGTATTTTACAGTCAGAAAATTGTTCATTTTCAAAGCAGGTAAGTCAATTTTGAATGCAGCTTACTGAGACAAAAACAGTTTTCTCAATTCATGTCAGATGGATGAAAATCCTTTGTGCATATCATCGGCTAAACATTTACTCTCTATGGTTATAGACAGAAAAAAAGCCTTTTCTTGAGAGGAAAAACACCTTTCAATGGAAGAGTGTCAATTGGACGTGTGTCTGGTTACTGAAATAAATAGATAAATAAATAAACATTTCCTACGTAAGTCATCAGTGCAGAAATGTTCGGTGAGCTCTACAGTAACAGAGAGGTGAAGAAGACCGAGCTCTCGTTACAAACTGAAAATCATCTTCTTGTTTTGATTGTATGTTTTCTGATTCTGAGAAAATGAATGTCAGATTCAAGTGAAGCAACAACATAACATGGTATAAACCACGTCAGATAAAGTGGCCTGGGGAGGGGGTTAACAGCCAAACCACAGAGGTAACCACAGGTATGTTTGTGATCACTATTTAAGCCTTTTGTGTTTAAATATCTGCTGATGTCTGCATTGTGAGTTAAACAAACACTTTTTCCAAAGACAACCAAATAAACACGTTTTGTTTCTTTTTGCCTAGGTGTCTGAGCCAATGAAGGAGTTGCTAAAAATGATGATTTATGCCCCTTTAGCCACATGTGATTACTTGAAAACGCACTATTTTTTCGGGGGCCAAATTCCTTCCCTGACAATCGTATGTTCATACGAAGTATCCAAGCTTATTGTGAGTTAATTTACATTTAGATAAGATGACAAAACAAAAAAAAAGTATTGCCCTTTTAACACCAACAGCTACTTCCCATGCTGGTGTTTTCTAACTCAAGCACATGAGATGGTCAACGCACACATGGAGACGTTTTACATTACGAAAGTCAGAGAACAAAAAAAATAAAAGTAAACTATTTAAAATAAGCTCAGAGTTTAAATCCGGATTTTCCATCTTTCTCGTGTCAGTTCAACATAAAGCAGGCGATTAAAACAAAGTATTGCACTGGTTTGGTGTAAGTCTAAGGATGGGAGGTCATCTTATAAATAACAACAACAACCAAACAGTAATACTATAGTAATAATAATAATAATAATGCTAATAAAAACAGTTCAGACTAGTTCAGGCTCCCCCGCCGATCTCCCTCATTTGGCCGTTTTACCACTGCTGCCAACTGAAGTCGTCGTTGGACCCGAAGACCAGGAAGAAGCCGAGGATGGTGGCGAAGATGACTACATTACCCGTTAACACGAGCGCGCACGCCCCCCAGGCGATCTGTAACGCAAAACACATCCATAACTCAGGTCAGACATTAGATGAGTGT
This sequence comes from Orestias chungarensis, assembly GCA_032876305.1. Lineage (NCBI taxonomy): Eukaryota > Metazoa > Chordata > Actinopteri > Cyprinodontiformes > Cyprinodontidae > Orestias > Orestias chungarensis. The sequence goes on along the minus strand of JAVLVB010000408.1, from coordinate 742,440 downwards.
CTGTAGAAGCATGTAGGCTTTGTCTCTGCAGGAAAGTCAAAGCCAGTCAGCGTGACGGTTAGGTAATAACTAAGTTACCACTTCAGCTCTAGCAAAGACGATGGGAAGGCCAAAGGCTGAGATGACGATCCCCGTCGTGAGGAAGATGGCCAGCTCTTTGCAGGCGTTACTGGCAGAGTCTGTGTCATCAACCACCCGCCGCGAAATACAGTAAGGGATGGGCGACAGGATGTAGAAGAAGAGGAGGAACAAAGGCCAGTATTTGCTGTAAAAATACAAAATAAAACAGCAAGCATGTGAAATGATGGAGTAATAAATACTCACATGAGTTGGTGATTAAAGATGGACCATGGTGAAAGTAGGATAAAAGAGTCAAGAACTATTACAGCACTGTAGTCAGGAACTGATGTGATCAGTATTAACTTCTTTAGTTAAGAACATTTGTTTTTAGGAGTCTAATCATAATTTAATCAAGGATTGTTTGTTTTTCCTCGTTCCTTCCAAAACTATTCATCTTCCCTTCAGGTTTTCCACATTTTCTCACAACAAAACCACAATCTCCAATATGTTTTATCATCATTTTATGTGACAGATATAAACAGTGCAGTTTGAGGGGATGGATTGCATTAAGAGCAGGTTGAAAAAGGTTCAAGTTCTTCTTATTAGTATGAGAACAGGTTGTCCAGATTACGAAAGAAACAAGTCACTTTGCCAGACTCAAAATCTGAAGTAAAGATTAGTTGGCATACAACCAAATTCAGCACAGCCTGTTAGGATCTAACATGCTGCTGAACATCATCTCCTCTCAGATTCAAGCTCAACTTTCAACTGATATTAGGGGAACACAGAGTGGCTCGTTGTCATTATTCCTCTTGCAAACAGGAGACAGATTGAATTACAGAGCTGAGCATCTTCAGGTTAGCGGTGAGTAGAAAAATATGCTGCTTGATCGAACCACACTAACGACAAGAGTTCCTTTTTTCCTTCCTTATCTGTTAACAATTTCAACACTTTTTCCAGGCTCAGCTTTTTTTTTCAATCTTTATTTTCAATTTTTTTTTAAACCCTCACAGTCAGTTTAGAGCACAAACTTCTACTGCAGGCAGACTTTACAAATGGCACCGACGGAAACCATTACATATGGAAGGATGGATGGAGAAAAGGAGGGATGGAACAGAACTAAATTAAAGACAGAAGGAAGAGAAGAGAGAAGAAATATAAAACATACCAGAAACATAAAAATGGAGACAAGATATGGTAAAGATAGGAAGGAAGGAAATGAAGTAAGACACAGAGGAAAGAAAAGGATGAAGCACAAGGAAATAAAAAGGGAAAGATGAAAAGGAAACAGGAAAGAAAGGAAGGAAGAGAAGGCAAGATAGGGGAAAAAGAATATGAGGGAGGAAACTAAGCAGGAGTAAAAGCAGCAAACAATCAGAAATGTAAGGGAGGGAGGAAATAATTAGGAAAAGAATGATACAAGAAAGGAATGGAGACAGGAAACAATAAAGGGAGGTAAAAAAATAAAGGAATGTAGGACTCAAGGAAGGAAACAAGGAAGAGCACAAGTAGGCACTGGAAAATACAAAATGGGAAACAATGAAAGGGATCAAAAGAAACACCAGGAAGGACTGAAGTACACAAGGAGCTGAGGAAGGATAGAAGGAAAGGGAACAGAAGCAAAGCCATGAGGGAGAGAAGAATGTAAAAATGTCATAAAAAAAGAACAAATTGGGAACTAAATGTAAGAATAGAGGGATCTAATAAGATGCTACGAAAGAAGGTCTCAAAATGTACACAGTGGAATAGAGAATAGACTGGAGACAAAAATATGCGTCCACACTCTTTCTGGTGGTTGAACTCACTCGTATACTGGCAGGGCACATCCAAGCATGAGGAACATGAGGCCGATGGCTCCTCCGAATGAGAGGCTGATGAGAGCTGCAGGAGAGACGGAGGAGAGCAGACCGAGTTACCATCACCACCCTGGGCTATAATCCCAGCAGGAGCAGCTCAGGGCCAAGAAGGGCAGGACAACAGCGACGGAGGCGACGATGTTACGCGTTAGAAGCCGCATGATAACCGCGGAGGCTGGGAAACAGGCGGGTGATTCAGCTGGATTCAGGCTGAGCCGTTGCTAATGTTAACCCCGCAATCCAAACCGTTAGCTTCAAACGCACCACTGTTCTCACGCGCATGTGAAAACGGTTTACATTTTTGAATGCAGAGGAGTCATCGTTTATTATACCTTTGATCCCGGCCATTTCTGCTGGACAAAAGCTCCACACTCTGCCCTGACGGATGACAACAGTTCCCCCCTCTTCTTCTTCTTCTTCTCCTCTACGGATGAGGAGTTCCGATAATGCGACGTTCAATCCCTACTCGCACAGTCGGAATTCTTACGATTCCACATAAAAAACGAGCCACTCTTCCTCATTCCTTTATAAACCTCAAACTACGTATCCTAACAATATTATATTAGTTACGTTTATGTCTTTAACTTTAGTTTTTATAAACAGTTAACATTCACTGCCTAAAAAGACAGTAGTAATGTTGTCCGAGGCTGTCTGCTCCTTTTCCACACTCTGAGTAGCAGATTTCTATTTTAACGGTTGGCCATGAATACGCATTTTGACTGCGACAATTTCAAATTAAAACTTTTCAAAAGCTTTAAATTGCTTCAACGAAATAAAATAGTGTCAGATATATATATTTTTTTGTTTAATCTAATTTGTAATTGTTAAATATTTTTAAATACTTAGTTGCTGGCCCGGAAGAAAACCCATTCCACTTCCGCTTTGCCTACCGGTCCGTTGAGCAAAGATGGCGACCGGAGGTGTGGCTGTGGCTTCGCTGTGGACCGAAGTGAATCGCTGCGGGCAGAATGGGGATTATACTCGAGCCCTGAAGGCACTCGCCAAGAGTAAGAGTCGAGGCACGACACGGCTGCCGTTAAAACACCAACGGCAGCCCGGAGTTAAACTCATAAGCGGCTCGGAATTAGCGCTACATATTAGCATGTGGCTAAGCTAAACGAGTCAGCTCTGTAAAGACAGACTGTGCTTTGCGTTTTTAATTATTTTGGAGGCTCTGGTTTTATATGAGATAAACCAACGAGTATGACGTGTAGCGTGTAGTTACTGTTAAGTTACATACTGTCACTAATCTGTACCGGTGGGTGATGAGCAATGACGTGTCCCTAGCTTGATCTGCTGTGGAGCTCAGGGAGCTTGATGGCTCCTTTATTAGCTTCAGCTTTATTAAACCGCTTTAATTAAATGTCAGGACCTTAAAGCAAGCAGATTTAAGTTTTAGGTTTGTTGTCACTGCATTATTAGATTTAAAACGGGTCACTGCAGCAAGACTGAAACGCAACAATACATCAAAAAAGCGAAGATAAGCTTGTACGATTAAAATAAGTCTGCAGGATATCAGGGAAATGTCTAGCTTTCTCATAAAACAGCCCTTTATTTGTGTCTTTAGTTGCTTGTCTTACACTAAACAAGCATTTTCCTTAACTCAAGTCAGCCTCCCCAGCACCACAGACATTTACACCTCCAGATGCAGGAAAAGGGCCTCCGGCATCATGAAGGACCCCACACACCCAGCACACTCACTTTTTGTCCCGCTCCCCTCAGGCAGGAGGCTGCGGAGCATAAAGTGCAAAACTATCAGACTGAGAAACAGCTTCATTCCTGAAGCTGTGAGACTCAAACACACTCAATTACAAATGAAAAACCCTTTCTCATTTAACCGGCACTGTTCACTTTAAAATGTCACTTGCACTCCGAATTTTCATTGCTGCTATGTCCGAAGTCCCATATTGTAGATTCTGTGTAGTCAAATCCTTTTTCTCGCATAGTTATTTATATTTTATTATATTATTTAAAACTGCTATCAGGGTGTAAACTGGACCGGGGCATTACAATTTCGTCCCACCTCATGTACCACATGTGATGTGATGACAAATAAAAATTGAATTCTTGGTTACAAGCTAATCTTATATGATTAGGTGACGACTTGCAGCAAAGGTAAACGTTGTTTGTTTTTTCTATACCTTCTTGTTTTAGTTCTACAAGAGAACCGGGACGATGTGACAGCCCTTCACTGTAAGATTGTTTGCCTCGTTCAGAATGGGAACTTCAAGGAGGCCCTGAATGTTATGAATACCCACTCCAAACTGGTGGGAAGGTAAGCCAGGGTCGAGCTATTCTGTGGTTTGGATTTCCTTGCACACTTTAAAGCACAACTGTGAGAATCTAAAAGCTAAACATGTTCACAAAAACCTTCAGTGTTTAGAACAAAAGGCCTCCAATGAGGAAAGAAGGCGTCTTTTGCTAAGAGTTGATGATTAAACTGAGATTGTTTGTACCTGGTATGGTCAGAACACTTCATGACAGTTAATTAAATGTTTTGTTGTATTTTTTTGCTTTTAGCGAGATTGTATTTGAGAAGGCATACTGTGAGTACCGACTGAACAGAGTAGAAAGTGCCCTAAAGACCATTGAGAGTGCTCCTGACCAGACAGACAAGCTGAAGGAACTTTATGGCCAAGTGGTAAGGCTGTGTAATATTTGTATTTTTGCTTTTGCTTTTTTATTTTATTTTTATTATCTCCTTCCTCAGTATTGGTTTACATCTATTAGCGGCTGGATAGCTCAATTGGAATGTCACCAGACTTCCAATCCAAAGCTCATGGGTTTGAATCCAGACCAGGACAAAAATACACAACAGCATCCAGTGTGGGTCCTTAGGCAAGACCCTTTGCGCTACAGCCTACCTGGCGCCTGCAAAATGCCTGCCTTGGTGTGGTTTACACCAAAAAACATTGATGCCACATAATTACTCCCAGCAATGTCCTGGTTTAGCTTTCTACTAAATCTTATTAATGGCACAATGAAGACGCAGAGAGTAGGGTTTTAATTATCAGCATTAGTGCTTTCACTAGTAAAGTGTGGTTTAATTTTTTCCTGTCTAGAAGCTATTACCATGTCTGAACTGTGTTGCTTGGGTAGTTGTATAGGTTGGAGCGCTACGATGAGTGCAAGACTGTCTACACGGATCTTATCAGGAACTCTCAAGATGAGTATGAGGAGGAGAGGAAAACCAACCTCACCGCGGTGGTGGCTGCGATGAGTCAGTGGGAGAAGGCGCCGATGGTAAATCACACGCATATATGGTCAAATCTTTTTCTTTGAAGCTGTTTTCCCATGTATTTCACCACAAAATGATGTATATGGCATGTAAAAGGATCAAATAGCCACATTTCTGTAAAGTATAAGAATTGAATGGGGGTGAATAGGGCTAAATTTAGAACATTAAACAAAGTTGGGTTTTGTTTTTTTCCTTTGTAGGAGGATCTTGGTCTTTCTGAGTCAACTTATGAGCTCTGTTACAACTCTGCCTGCTCTCTGATTGGTCAAGGACAGTTGGTGGAGGCATTTAATAAACTACGGCAAGCAGAAGGTTTGTCTGTGTAAATTAACTTGCATAGTTGAACTGCTTACTCTCTATTAATGTTGAAGTCATCAATGTTTGATATTAACAGTTTCATGATTTTCTGCTTTTGACAGAGCTGTGCAGAGCCTCATTGGCCGAGGATTCTGTAAGTCTTTTTTTTTATATATATATTTTATAATATTTATTATAAAGCTAATAGTACATGAGTGGGAATGTTATGTATTACAATATTTTTTTCATTCGTGCAAATAGATAATTGCACACAGGTTCTAAAAATATATAGCAATAATCTGTTTGCTAAAATAAAAAATCCTAATTTGAGAGTTTAATTCATTTATCATTGTTGTTACCTATTATGTGGGTAAACCTACAATCAATTGTTAATGTTGATTTGTTAATTGTTACAATAGGCATTATCTCTTATTTTTTATTTATGCATCTATGGGTCTGTATATACCCTACTCAAAAAAAGTTAAGGATATTTGGCTCTCGGGTTGAATTTCAGGATGAGCCCCAAATGCATTCAAACCTTAGCAGGTGAACTTAATGTGACCTTCTCTAAGCTTTTGAATGCACCTGTCCAACTGTTAAATGTTTCAGTACTTTTTGCACATGTTGCTGTTCTCTTAACGATGAGCTTAACAGCAAAAGTCACAACAGGTGTTTGATCCTCCAATGGACCAATAAATGTCCTGGTTCAATTACTGCTGGTGTTTAAACAGTCGTCCTCATCAGGCTGTTCACATTGTGACGTCATCAGACCAAGTCCTTTGGCCACATCCCATGCTGATGACCGCTACATTGTGAAAAATGACCTGAGAAACCGGATGATGAATGCCACTCAACTCCAGGCACGTTTAAGGGAGGTGAGAGGCACCCAAGTGTCACGTCAGATCATTCGAAACCATTTACATCAGCGTGGTCTGCGTGCTAGACGACCTGCAAGGGTACCTGACCACACCAGCAGGTACAGGCGTCATTGTCTTGCATGGGCCAGGGAGCATTTACGCTGGACGAGGGACCAGTGGGCCTCGGTGCTGTTCTCTGATGAAAGTCTATTCACGTTGAGCAGAAATGATGGCCGCCAACGATGTTGGAGACGTCAAGGAGAGCGCTATGCATCAGCCACTGTTGTCACCAGACGAGCTTTTGGTGGACCTGTGGGATCAACTGAGTCGCCGTGTAGAGGCTCGAAACACTGCACCCCAAAACCTCAATGACTTGAGGGCTGCCCTTCAAGAAGATGGGGATGCCCTGCCTCAGCAGACATTAAGTCGACTTGTGAACAGCATGAGACGTCGTTGTCAAGCTGTAATTGATGCTCAAGGGCACATGACGAGTTATTGAGACGTTGACATCTTTTGTTGTGATGTACACACCGTTGTTGTTAACTTTTTTTTCATCAAATTGTTTGAGATGAGGAAATCACCAGTGCACCCTTCTACTTAAATGTCCTACTTTTGTGATATGAAATCACTGTAGCGGGAACTTTATACATTTTCCACAAATTTCACCCGAAAGCCAAATATCCCGAACTTTTTGTGAGTAGTGTGTATTTGTATATATATATATGTATGTGTATATATATATATATACACACATACACACACACACTTTGTTTTGTGTTTTTACATTATTAAATTCATTTGTCATTCATACCATGTTACATTTTCATGGATGTAAAATTAGTATTTGAAATATGATGAGATTGAACCGAACATAATTGAAAGTGAACTTCTGTTCATCCAAGAGTGCAACTGCAAAGAAAAACTGTTAAATACTTAATTAATTTGGTTAAAATAATTAAACTTTCAAACATTTTTGATGTCACCTAGAAACGTTTATCCTGTTAAATAATTTTCTATTATTGATGAAAAATGGATCAAGTACATTGAATTTGTCAGCTTTAAATTTAGAACAGCAAATGTTGGACTATATTTTATTAATCACTTACTTACAGAGACATGTTTTTTTCCTTCCAGTATGTGTTTAATAGCTTTTAAATCTTCATCATCATTTTCTGTTTAGAGTTCATCAGTCCATCCTTAGATGTTCATAATTGTGGTGCTTATTCTGATGCTCACAACAAAACTATCCAGAGCCTGTGTATAATATCTAAACATTAACTATTTCTGTACTTTAAACCATTCCTTCATTCAACAGTTATTACGATGGTGAGTCTCCAGTGTCTTCATTCAAACTGTTGCTGTCAATAAATTGACTGGCCCCAAACTATTCTAACGCTTCTCACATACTCACCCGTGCAGACGGCATATAAGGGCCTTCTTTTAAACATTCTCATGTACAACTATCTGATTACTTAAAAACTTGAATTGCTTTTTTACGGTGTAACAATTGATTCCCGACACCCATAATAACTGCATAAATTTTTTACTTTCAGGATGTGACAGAAGAAGACATCGAGTCAGAACTTGCAGTCATCCATTCTCAGATGGCGTACATCATTCAACTACAGGGCCGGACAGACGAGGCTTTGCAGCTCTACAACCAGGTCATCAAGCTCAAGTGAGTCAGAGCATAGAAATCTGCCCAAGATGTATTTATGAAAGTTTTAGAAACTGATGGAGGGTTAAATTTAATTCATTTTGTCCCAACATTTTTAATGTCCATTTGAATTTTTAGCATTTTGAAAGTCTAATGAATGACAATCTGATCTGATTTCAGGCCATCTGATGTGGGGCTTCTGGCTGTGACGGCTAACAACATCATAACAATCAATAAGGTAGTGATAATGTCTGCTTTCCTGAAGTTAAGCCTGTTCAGCCCAAAACTCCTTTTAACGCCATGACGCTTTTCCTAGGACCAAAATGTGTTCGACTCAAAGAAAAAGGTGAAGCTGACGAATGCAGAAGGGGTTGAAAACAAGCTGGCGAAAAAGCAGCTTCAAGCCATCGAGTTCAACAAAGCCCTGCTGGCCATGTACACTAATCAGGTAAGAAAAAGGCTGATAAACGTTACTCAATTCTGCGTCTTATGAATCTGTTGTAATGTGAATCGGTTTTGGTGTCTGAATGCAAACAGGCCGACCAGTGCAGGAAACTCTCGTCCAGTCTTCAGTCTCAGAATCCAGGTCACCCTCGGCCGGTTCTGATCCAGGCAGCTCAGCTGTGCAGAGAGAAGCAACATAACAAAGCCGTAGAGCTTCTGCAGGTAAGCGTCTCTCTCACAACCTTCTCTTCTGTCTTCAGGTCCAAGGAGGAAATGTTGCACCAGTTGTTCAGTTTGTTCCCACTCATGTATTCTCAGTGCAGTTTAAGCGTTTATTACTGTTATAGCTTAAATTTAACACAAAGAAACAAATTGTTTCAAATAAATGTAATATATTTATATTCATCTAGTTGTTGTTAAATGAATAGAAATATCATGAAGAAAATTGATGAGTAGTTTTTCATAGGCTGTAGACAATAACTTCCACCCCCACAAGAAGATTCATTGCAATGAAACTGAGTTTTTTATCGAGTTGAGTTATTAAAATAAATCGACTGTGGATGGTAGAAATACATAGTTATCAGGGCTGTGGATCAACTAAATGATTGTCACAATTTGCAATTTGCTAAATTATATGCTATACTTACTAAAACTATGTGGACATATAAAAAAAAACTGTTCTCTTGAAAATATGTGGTTTTGTATGAGGCCTAATAGCTCCTAACATTTTTGTTTTGCAGAAATTCTCAGAGCAAAACCCAGAATGTGCGTCTCGTATTAAGCTAACAATGGCACAACTGTTTTTAGTACAAGGTAGGGACTCGCTTTCATGCATCCAAACATTTGTATTTTTTGACCATCCATTTTTAACAAAGCTTGCGTTGATATTTATTTGGCTTTCAAGTATTTAATAGCAATTTTGTTAAGTGTTTATGGTGTTGCAAGAAACGCCAAGATGGAACTGTGTTCTTGATTTGTTCGACTTACTCCTCAGGTCACATTACAAAAGCCTGCGATGTCCTTAGATCAATTGAAGAATTCAAGCACAAAGCAGGAATGGTGAGAAAATTACGTGCTTACTCTTTTGGGGACTGTCGGATTTAGTGTTAATGTAAAATCATAGTTATTTGAAATGTGTTCATTCGTTTGTAGGTTTCAGCTCTGGTAACCATGTACTCGCACGAAGAGGATATCGACAGCGCTATTGACGTTTTCAAGCAGGCAATAGAGTCTTATCAAGCTGAACAGGTTTGTGCTTTCTATTAATGTCTTATCACAATGTTCGTTCCTAGGATGGCCTTAGCAGCTTTAAAGCTTTAATGGGGCCTCAGGTGTCATTTTATCAGATACCACAGATGATTATTGTGATGCAGACAGTATTTACTGGCCCTACAGATTTATTGGCAATCCCGGTTATGATGCCGCGCAACTATTTCGGATTTCTGCTCTTACTTTTTCACTTTTGGTGATTTATGATGCAAAACGGTGGCAACGAAATATTTATTTATTTTTTACAACTGGGAGTCACTGATTAGCTTTTAATATGCTCATTTAATTAGGGGTGCAAATCTTTTACCATCTTGTTATTCAATTCAGATTTCTGAGGCAATTATTAGATTTGCAAATTGATTTTCTATTCAGAATTACACGATCCATGATGTCTGCTTAAATCTGTAGGTGGGAGGAGCTTATTTAAAGAAAATCCTCAAACTTCTTCTTTTTTATTATTATTTTATGTACATTTGAAATCTTAAATTTTTTTTGTGCCGCATCCTTACAATTAATATAAAGAGCAAAAATCAAAAAGCTAAAGCCGTCGCCCCTAACCCAACAAACCTTTCACACCGAAGTAACCTTTTATTAGTTATTTTTGTAATTAATTTATTAAGATATTGTTTGGGATTCTGTTTGTCTGTTAAAACTAACATTTGATTAAAATTATAGATTGTTGCATTCTTTGTAAATGGGCAAACCTGCAAAATCAGCAAATACTTGTTTCCCTCACTGTATACAGAGAGTTCATACAGAGCATAAACATTGGAAGTACTTTTAATTGCGGCCTTAATTGATTTATTCAGTGTAATCAAAGCTATAATTTTATGCCTGTGTAAAATAAAATTGAATTATGAAAACATTTTTGCTCTAATACTGCAAACTTACTGTAGATAGGTTTTATACTGGGATCTTATTTTAGTTTGGTGAGTTGGTTTGTATTAAAGTGGATCGGTTATGTAAAAACCTAAGAAGCCCCTTTTTTTCCCCCCTCCTCACAGCCTGGATCTGCAGCACATTTGGCTCTGGTGCGAGAAGCTGCAAACTACAAACTGAAGCAGGGACGTAAAAAAGAAGCCATCAGTGATCTGGAGCAGCTGTGGAAGTGAGTCGGATCCATTCAGACACACTTCCAGATGTACTTTTTTTATGCAGCCAACTATATTAGCCTGTGTTGTAAATGAAAACTTTAAACTGTTTCTACCCTCTCTTGCTTCCTAGCTAATGTTTGCTGTTTTCCAGCAAGAAAACTTACTTACGTTTGTTCTCTTCCACACAGACAAAACACTAACGATGTTCACACACTGGCGCAACTGATCTCTGCTTACTCTCTGGTGGACACAAATAAAGCCAAATCGTATCCTTTAAAACTCAAGCTAATGGCCCGATTTCAACTAAATATCAAAAACAATAAAGATTAAACATTCTTTTGTTTTTACTGCATAATTTGATGATAATTTGTCGGGTTTTTCGACAGAACTCAACGTTTTTGTGCTAATTTCATGAAAAATGTGGGTTTTCCACACACTCTTTCCGTTTAAGACAAACCAGGTTATCTAATCAAGTAAGATAGTTAAACTAATTCAGTAATGACATGTAATATGCATTTTAAGAAGAGGGACTGCAATAAACCTCTGTTGAATCCTTAGCATGTGTCTCAAGTCTCAGCAAGCATCTGCCATCTCCAGACACCATGTCTTTCAACGTAGATGTGGACGAGCTGGAGAACTCTCACGGCGCCACTTACGTAAGGAAAAAAGCCGGAAAAGTGGTCGGAGAAAACCCTCCCAAAGAGCCTGGGTACATGTTTTTTCCTCAAAGCGTAATGCTGTACTACAATATCCTGTTTTTAATTATATTGAGTAATGTGGAGTAATTTAAGGTTACGATTAAATTTCTTTACAGCCAAACAGAGGTCAAAAAGAAGAAGAAAAAGAAAGGTATGCTGAAGCTTTGTTTGTTGTGTACCATAAACTTACAAACTCCTCTTAAAGATGTAGCAAAAGAATTCAACTCACGCCATCTTGCTTTTTAGGCAAGCTGCCGAAAAACTATGATCCCAAAGCGACGCCGGACCCGGAGAGATGGCTTCCAATGAGGGAGCGCTCCTACTACAGAGGCAAGAAGAAGGGAAAGAAGAAGGAGCAAATAGGAAAAGGCACACAGGGAGCGACGGCAGGAGCTTCAGCAGAGCTGTGAGTGAAACCTACATGTAAACATCAGGTTCAGTTATAGCAACCTTTGTTTTATTTTTGGTAATAAAAAAAACCTAAAGCAGACAGGAGACTTCAAATACATATAGAGACAATTCAAATGAATCTCCAACAACCTGGACAATTTAGATTTAAAAAGTAGATGGTCTGTACTTTTTTTCCCCATATTCCTTATGCAGATTAGAGAAATGTCAGAGTTTGTAAAAACCTACTCTAATTGGTCCACTTTTTTAAAATTAAATTAATAAAGGTGTTCATTTACCACAACTTCCGACCTTTAATAGCAATAAGCCATTTTAAAACCAATAGTTTGTAGGTGGCATGCATGTGTTTATTTCAAAGACAGAAATCAAACCAGGCTTAACAGTAATATTCAATTTCTTTTTTTTAATCTGCTGTATTTTGGGACAATCGTTGTGTTGGTAGATATAATGGTTTTTGGTCCTTAATTAACATTAATTTACCCCAAACAGTGCCAGGGAATGTTGTGACATAAGTTATAACAGTTGAAATCCTAATCAGCACCTTTGATTTGTTCGATTATATATTAATCTAAAGTGTTGGTGTAGGATTAGACTGACTACAAAGCATCTAATCCTTTTTAGGGTTTATTTATCCCAAAGGAGATTTAAGTTTTGTTGTAACTCAGGTCATCCAAGTTACGTCGGAGTCAATGTGGAAGGGATTTTAAATAGCAGTCATGCTTTTAAAAACTCCGACTATGCCTCTCATGTGAGCTTTATGAAAGCTCATGATAAGCTAAAAGCTAAATTTGTGGGCAGTAGATGTTCAGTTGTTGGCAAGCCCTGCTAATCCACTTCATTTGCTTTTGCTGCTCTTGTTCAAATCATTGTCAGAGATTCTAATCAGCTCCTAGCTGTAAAAATAATACATTTTTGCATCATAAACTTTCAAAAGGGAGCAAAAATCTTTCCCGGTGCACAGCTTCCAAAACTTCAGAGAATAATTAAGCAAAATAAATAAATAAATCACCCCAACTAGAAAACGAATAAATCTGAATGGATGCAATGATAATTCTCCCACCCAGAATTGTGCATTTCCACAATTTCATGCTCTGTCCACGATTCCTTTTGTCAGGGATGCCAGTAAAACGGCCAGTAGCCCTCCGACGTCTCCGAGACCCGGGTCTGCGAGCGGCGGCTCGTCCGCAGCCCCCAGCACTGTGGTCCCGCCGCGACAACAGAAACCCTCATCATCGGGGGCGACACGCAAGAAGGCTCCAACGAAGAAGAAGAAGGGAGGCAAAGGAGGCTGGTAGTGACGTGCGAGGGCAACTTCTGACATCTAGAGTTTCTCATTTCAAGTTTCATAATTATTGTTTTTCCCTCTTCTGGTCATTTATCCAGATGAACAAAACAGAAATTGTGTCTTTGTTCTGCAGCTGAATCTGAGTTTAATGGTGCATAATGAGTTTACAGTGAACAATTAAAGGACACTTGGCCTGGAAAATGCTTTTTATTGTTTGAGAGCAGTTTATTTAGTGCAGTAGCAGAATACTTCAAACACAGCTGAACTGTATGTTTGCATGGAATGTGCCATGAATGGTGCATTTTTCTAACCCTGTAATTTTCTTTATTTTACAGTTTAGAAAATATTACCTTAACAGTCAATTTTATTAAGTTTAAAGTAAATCTTTCAGAACATAATGTCTTGTCCACTTTGATTTTCCCTTTTAAAATTACAGTTACAAGCCATTTTAGGACCTTCGCTTAAACAAGCAGATTCATTTTTACATAAATGGACGTTTTGAGTGAGTCTCGTCCGTAAGGATTTCACAAGCACTTTGTGTTTCCTCCTAATTTAAGTCCCCTGCAGGGAAGCATTCATTTTAAAACCAGGTGTCGCTCTCGAGAAGAATTGTCATCATTCGCTTGCATGTTAAAATACGACTATTTTGCCCAAACGTCTTAATAAATCTCTGAACAATAATAATAACCAGTGTTCTTATTTCCTGTCTGATTTCTTTCCTTTTTTTTGTCAGTATAACCTGTTAGCTCATGAAGGTAAAGGAGACCAGTGATGTACTCGCATGTCATTTGATCCAAACACTACTTACCATTTTGATATATCATGTTCTGTAAGGAAACGCAATTATGTAACTCCAGTCAATATTTTCTATCAGCAACAGCTTTAGTTTTATTAGGGTTCATAGCTGTCATATCAGGCAGTCAACTTCCCCACAGGCCGTAAATATTTTAATATAAAATGCAATCCAGTAGAGATCAAGACATTTTACTTAAATATTGATTGTATATTGTTTACTGAATGATCTCTTAATGTATAGAGGACTGTTTTATTTCCTTGTTATAGTTTGTCAGATTAACTTGCGTCAACATGTGTAAATTTAACTGTAACCCTCTTGCTTATAAAACATAACAGTCTTTTTAGTTGGCCAAACAAAGGCTTAGGAACGTCTGCATTGTAGTTTGATGAACTAGAGAGACCCAAAACAGCACTCCACCTTGGACCCCCAATAAGCTAATAACGGCCCTGCAAACCAATGTAACTTGAGTAAATCAAGAGTAGTTTTTACTCGCCTCAAACCTGAGAGAGGTTTCACTCACGATTGTGAGCTAATTGGGAACTAATAACAAACACCTGTCTTGAGCTCGTTAGTTTAAATTACTTTGCCAACTGACTGGTAAAATCAGAAGAAGCAGCAGTTTGTTCAGTCTTGCATGAGGTAAATTAGTCCTTTGTTCAGTGGGTTTTCTCGGTCGCCATGCCGTATATGCAAAACTTTTACACAGATTTCTTCGACGAGCCTCTGACTGAGGACGTGGAGGAGCTGCTGTCCTGCTTCCAGCGCACAGACTCTGTGAGATATGGAGTCTTCTCCGAGATCTGGAGAGAAATGAGGTTCTCCGACGTGTTTTACGGCATCGTGTGCAACTCCGAGATGAAGCGGTTCTGCAGGGTGGCCCTGGCCACTGCTGTGAAGTACTTCCTGCCTCCCTACAGCTTTCAGATCAGGGTGGGGGGTTTGTACCTGATGTTCGCCTTCTACCACACCCAGCTGTCCCCCACACCCCTGAAGATCAGGCTGGCCCTGAAGGACTGGAGTGACGTTCAGAAGTTCCTCGACGAGTCCAAGGAAGCTGAGCACCATGATGTGGTTTACATCTATCGCAAGCTCGACGCAATCAAGGCTATCCAGTACACAGCCATGCCACACTGTCTGGCCTTCCAGAAGCAGCAAAAATCAAAGACAGACAGTCATTGTGTCGAGTTCTTGAACAAGACGAGTGCGTTGCACGAGCTCCAGTCTGCAGACCTAGTGGAAGAGCTGGCCAGCCTCCAAACCCACTATGAGAAGCTGAAGGGGGCCACCGCAGAGGTCCACTCCAAGGTCAACACGATTCAACCCAACTTCACTTCCTGCCTCAACAAATGCATGTTTGAGTTCTTTGCATGGCAGCAGAAGGCTTTACCCAAAGAGAAAAACTCTGGGGATGATGTTGACGAAGCTCCTGAAGAGGACTGCAGCAGCAGAGCCAGGCTCCTCTCCTCCATCAAGCAGAAGAGCTACAGCAACGTCCACATGACGACCAAGTCCAGGAGACACAGAGCGGCAGTGAAGGTGGAAGAGTCCAGCTCAGGCGGGGAGCAGTCTCAAACGTCTTCAGGGAAGAAGGGGTCTGTCTCTCTGCGGGCCCGGACCTGGAAGAACCTGGGAAAGAAGGACGAGAAGAGCAATGCCAAGGCCTGGCTGCTAAGCACCCCAGAGCAGCTTGAGGTGGTTCCGGTGAGGAGGCTGGGCCAGAGGGCAGTATACAGGGAATACAAAGTGAAGAAGGAGGTGTGGTAACCCTGAAATGTTCCGTGGGGATGTTGCCTGACTCTGTTTGTCTTCCAAAAATAATTTTGTTAACTTTATTCCACTTTCACATTTTGTTTACTGAAGTATAATTAAAAAACTTTTAAACGTTGAGTAGCAGAAGTTACTAATTTGTTTTTGACCCGAGTTGAAAGAACAATTTAACGTTGACGAAGAAAACTAAGGATCTGAAGCTCCTATCGTTTAGAACAAATTTGCATGCTAACAATAAATGCTATAGTTGCAGCATTTCAGAACTTCAGTAAGTAAAATTGGTATAAATGAGTGTTTCTGTGTTTGGGTAAATTGATCAACTTTAAGGTTCCTAACAATTAAAATATTAGTATAAAAGGTAATTTACACTAAAGCTATATTCACTCATTAGCAATTACAAACGTGCACAAGTAAATTTTCGGATCAGTGGGCAACTTAGGTTAAGTACCCTAAGCAGATGAACTCAACCCTGCAACCTGCAGATAACAGCACAACCCATTGAGCCACAGCTGCTCCGTTGCTCAGTCTAATACTTCTGTCTGTTGCTCCATCCTTCCTTTCCCTTTAGTTTTTGTCTTTTTATGAGGTTGTAAAAGCAGAAGTCAAGTAAAAATTTTATGCAGAAACTATGTGAACAAAGTCACCAATCTGTAGTCAGGATGCTTATATACAGCTCAAGGTAGTGTGCTAATTTGGCTACTTATAAAATGCGTGTTTATTTCTCGCATTTTGATTAATTTTTAGTCTTAAAAAAAAACTCAATTTTTGTCAGACTTGGTTCGAGGTGAACATTAAAATTCAGTGTAGATTCCAAGGTTTGCAACATCAACATTTTACCTATGTTACTAATGTTGGCAGAGCTGTGTTTTGCTCCTAGACATGATCGTTCATTGAATGCATGATTAGGCTTAAACAGTTCAATCAGAAGGCCTGTTTCGTTTGTATGTAAACTTTATTTTGGGTTGGAAATGATATTTAGTGAATATATGTCTCCTTTGCGTGTTTATTAGTTTTTCTCTGATTTCTGGCAACATTTGCTGGGTGACAAGGAGAGGATGTTGGAGTGCAGATTGCGAGCTTGTGCTATTAAAAAGATTAGTTTTTTGTTGTTTCTTTGGGTGATTATTGTTTTTCCTCTGCACTTCTTTTTACATCTGTTCAAGGACTCTACTTGAAACTTTTCTTGTTTCAGATACAAATGGCAGTATAGTAGCCATTTTGCATAGAGATGATTGTGTTAAATCTGTTAAGTGTTCACACAGTTCCTTTGTTATTTGTCCGAGGAATGAAGCCAAATTCAAATTACAGTTCTCTTAAGTTGGAGACTAATTTATTTTAAGGACATACAACAGTTTGGCAGTGTTCTGACTGGCTGTATGCCAACCAGCATCTGTTTGCCGACCAGCATCTGTACACGAGCTCACTGGTAGGTACTACAAAAAATAAAAATGTTGTCTTCTGTTTTGCATCTAATTTTAACAGAATTGCTCAT
Organism: Orestias chungarensis; assembly: GCA_032876305.1. Lineage (NCBI taxonomy): Eukaryota > Metazoa > Chordata > Actinopteri > Cyprinodontiformes > Cyprinodontidae > Orestias > Orestias chungarensis. Next base: position 725,222 of record JAVLVB010000408.1, on the reverse strand, counting down.
AGTAAATAGAAACATTGATAACATATTTTTGCTGTTTCTTAGCCCTACACATTTTGTACCAGAGGTTACATAAAATGTATGTAATGTTGCACAAACTAACCAGTATGTGTCAGTATAAGCACAGCTAATGCATAGATTGATAATACAAGTTTAAACACAATTGGTAATAAGCTAGTAATAATGCTAAGTAAATCTCAAACTGTTACAGTAATGATTGCATGTAGACCATGATTTCAGGTCAATGCCTCTAGGATCTAAAAGGCTTGAACTGCAGCCTTATGCATCTTAATGAGTAATGATTTCAAAATGTGCACACATAGTTGCAATATGTTGGATATGTTTGCTTAAAAAATATTGCATTCATTCCAATTGTTATTTTTTATAACTTACCTTCAGAAGTGTATTAAAACGGATGTATGTGGAGCTCCGATGCATCTTAAATCTGAGCAACAGCGACCCCAGCTGGTCAAATTCAAAAATTTATTAGTCTTTGGCGCCACCTCTCGGTCTCTCTCTTGAACTGCATCAACAGCAGCGAGCTTTATCCGGATGTTGGGCATGGAAAAGTTCAACCGGAGCTTCCTGTGGCTTAATCCACTTGTTGAGACACAACGCCGGGACTAGCATATAGAAGCTCCGTATTTTTATTTTTTTCTGTATTGAAATAATCATAATAATAATAATAATAATGTCTGGTTTCTTGGGAAGCGCGCGCCCTCGCAGCAGTTAAGCCCAACTCGGAGCACCATGTTCGAGCTGAGGGACGCCGGAGTCCTCGGCGCCTCCGTCGTTCTCGCAGGCGGAGTCGCTTATCTAATGTGGAGCTACGCTTCAGCATCCAAGCAGAAGAAGCTCCGAACTGGGCCGGGAGAAGATGGAGATAGCGGCCGCGCGGAGGAGCGGGAGGAACGTGCTCCGGTTGAACGGGTCGTTTCCGTTAAGGCTCCGAATACAACGGCGGTAAAACTTGCTTTTAGTAACCGGGGGGAAAATATATTTACTTTAAATAACTCTAGGGATCTTTAACTTCCTAAAGTAAGCAGCCTTAAGTTGTAGCTTCTTTTTTAATTAGACGCTTGTTTTGAACCTCCATTAAAAATGTTCTGTGGCAGTTACTCGGCGTTGCATTCTGGGAAATGTAGTTGATCGTTGATGCCTGGTTTGCTAATTAACTACAAACTAATATGGATGTTAATATATCCATACATAGGCAAGAGTATGAACTATTTTATTTAACTCATATGGACTACAATGGCCTCCTATATTTAATAAAGTAAATATGATGTAGGGTCCCTTGTTTTTACAGTCATCGCTAAAGTGTTCTCACAATGGAAGATGAGATGATCCAAAATGTTTTAAGTGGCTGAACTCTTCAAAAAAAACAGTTAAAAACCAAAACCCTGCATTACCAATCATTAAACTTACTTTGCCTGCAAATATTGCCTTTCAAACAAGCCTTTGCAACAGTATTAATGAGCACACCGAGAGTATGAACTCTTCTTCAGAGGCCAGTGGTTTTACACTAGTGCAGCCATCACCTTTGCAGTTGGTGACAGATTTAGCCATTAGGATTCACTCCATTTAGTGGTTGGGATGGACTTCTGTCTAATCTGAGCTTCACTACAGGCTGATTTCATGCAGCCTCTGTAGGGGTGGATCTTATTGATGTAAAAATAAAATAAAAATCATGCCATATAAAAACACCCTCCCATGAAAAATGTGATTTCTATCAATAAACTGCTCTCAGTAACTGCATTTGTTTCCTATTTTTGATTATTTGACACAAATGTTCCATAAACCTTATGTAACAATCCTTATTTTATTGTTATTTGAAAAACTTTTTCCTATTTTATCAAGAAAAGCAAAAAAATACATCTGATAAACTATTACAAGTATTTTTAGTGTCATTTATTGTTGGAAATTTAAGGCAATTATGTCTTAAAAATGTCACAAATACCGTTAGTCAGTGATAATATTACAGTTATGGAAGATAAACAAGATTTACCAGTAATTTATAATATTTTAGGAGGTATTTATGGCAGTGTCAATGCTGATAAACTGGATCTATATTTACCAACATTAGAATTGGTACTTAATCTTTTCTGGTAAAAGGTATTAATGAAGAGCCATTAATAATCTTAATTTACTGTTATGATGATAAATCCCAACTCTCCCTATAAATGGATTACGATAATGATAAATAACACCTGCAGCAGCCTTAACGCATCAATCACAATTGGCTTTGATATAACAATAACTAAATAAATAAAAAGGGGTGAGTGGAACCATTTGGAGGCACCCTTATATATTTTTTAAGAAAAAAAAGCTTGTTATTGCTGTAGAATGCTTTGGTTCAGGTTAAAATCCCATATTCAAATAGAATTTAATCTAACGTTTAAATGTTAAAACATTTAGTGGAATTTCTTTGTTGTGTGTTTTTGCACATGATATATTTTGCCTTAGTTGTGTAGAATAGCAGCAGATTCTGACTGGAGGAGTTGAAAACATTTGTATTAACTTTGTTATTTAACGTCTTTTAGAATCACTTTACCTAAGTAAAAGTAATGAGAATAAAAATAAATGTAAAGTGAAGATGTTCGATAATTACCAATCAACTTTGGAAGTCTTCACATTTTTCTATAATTCTTAAAAACTTTTTTTTTAATCATCATTCCTGTGAACCCACTCGTGTAAGTTTGATTCTATCAATTCTAGCAATCTTTTACATTTCTGTTGTGTGCTCCAGTCTCGTACCGTGGAGTCTGAGGGAACCCAGGTTCTGGTTCTGGGTCTGCATGGAGCCGGGAAAACCAGCCTGCTTCACTGTTTTTCCAGCGGTGGTCTGGAGCAGGACGTCGAGCCAACGCTCGGTTTAAACGCCATCTCTGTCAGCAGAGACTACATAGACATTGAGTTTCTAGAAAGTAAGTCTGAGCAGAGACGTTTTCAAAGATTGTTTCTTGTTCTTTTGGTTCTGTTGAAAGGTTGTATGACTGACAGTGTTATTAGTTTATGTGTTCACGTCAGACTACCTTTTTTCTTACGCTACACCCACCAAATGTTTCTTTTGCTTTTGTTAACAATCTGAAGCAAATCCATCCTTCCTGAGTTGTTTGCTCTCATTCTATGCTGGTATAAGAAAGTGAGAGAAGATGGCGTTACATTTTATCATTTAAGATTTCCACAATTTTAGTTTTTCTTTTTTTATCAGGCTTACATAAATAAATAAAATAAAAATTGTTTTCAAACATAACTAGATTCAATCCAAAAACAGTGAGACAGAGTAATTTATTAAGTGAAAGAGCTATGGAAGCCATGCTGTGCTTATTTAGTTAATAGTTTAATACTAATTATTAATTGAATATGAATTCAAGGAAAAATTTGTTTTGATCAGGTTATTGAGGAAAACTTTTATTGTGCTACAGTTTTGTTTGTTTTTCTAGGAAATTAATTGTTTTTGTGTCAGCGATGTAAAATCTTCGTAACAGCCAAAGATCCTAAAAGATCTGCTGTTGATGCTGTTGCAGCAACTCTTGATTTAAATCTCACTCAAATCAAGTAGCACCATCCTAACTAGTTGTTCACTGCAAAAAGTTTCAAAATCATTTGCAATTACTGGGTTAAAACTTCTCCAAAGTAACATCCGAGACGTGTTTTTACAGTTATTGCTAATCCTTTATGAAAAATGTTCACTCCAAGGATGAAACAACCAAGTAATACGTTTAGGGTTAAGTAGTTTTTCTTCTTTATGGGGTTTTTTTAACCACAAAAAATAAAATGATCATTTTGGTTATTTACTCAGGTTATCTTCGTTTGATAATAAATGATTATTGATGCGACAAAAGAAGCCAACGAAGAAATCTTCAAAGAGGAAAATCCTTTTTCGCAGCCCTCGATACGTTTTAACACACAGGATCAATGAAATCGTAGTAAGCAGAAGTGCGTGAGTTAGACCCTCTCTATGTTTATCTAATCAGGTATTTAGAATAAGCGCAAAATAGGAAAAGAAAAAGATTATAGATTATGTTTTAAGAGCCCTTAACTTCACTTTTATAAATATATAAATAAAATGTAAATAAAATAATAGTGAATAGGTAGTAATGCTTCTATTAAGACAATAACCGTAACTAAAACATGTCAAACAAACAGGATGTGTGTCTGTTTCAGTCGGAGGGAAGGAGAACCTGCGGCCGTACTGGCAGAGGTATCTCTCCAAAGCTCTGCTCCTGGTGTTCGTGGTCGACTCCTCCGATCCAGCGCTGTTTCCTCTCGCACGGAAACATTTACACGAGCTGCTGCCTCCGCACCCCTACCTGCCTTTAATGGTGCTGGCCAACAAACAGGTGAGAGAGAAGCAAAGACGTCCCACTAATCATTCTTCCTGGGTTTTATGGTTTTTGGGAGTATAAACTAAAGCGGATCGGTAGATAGACGCTCTATTAGGTCAAATTTATTGGCAAAATATACTTTTCAGAGCTTCTTATGTAACCTTAGATGCTTTGTTAAACTGGTGTTTCCTCATATTTGTCCTCTGATTCCAGGATCTTCCAGGTTCCTGCACCATCACCGACCTCCACGAGCATCTGTCCCTGTCAGAGGCTGGAGAGCGGCGGCTCTTCCTCATCGGTACTCATGTGAGGAAGGGCGACTCTGAGCTCAGCTCTGGAGTCCAGGACGCTCGGGATCTGATCCTCCAGATGGTTTCAGACGGCAGATGAAATATGGAGGTTCACAAATAATCCATTGTTGCTCATTGAATGTAAAACATACTTTAACTTTGTCTTTCTGCCTGAGATTCTGCCGTTTCTGTCAGTTTTCATATTCAAAGAAAAGGGATACCATAAAAGGTCTGCGTTCAACTCATGTTTTCATGACCTTTTTACATCCTTTACGGTCCGCTTTAAAATGATTATGTTTCCTAAAAACTGCTGTAGATGAATAAAGGCGAGCCTGAAAATGAAACCCATTAAAGCCTAGTAAGAGAAAAGACAAACAAACTTATTCTACAAACGTGTGAGCAACAAAATACTCTTGATTAAGATTCATGTTCCAGTTTAGAGCAGGTACACATTTCAGCCACTTGAAGTCACTACAGAGTCGCTTCATATTTAACAGCTAAACATTTATGTCTTAGGTTTATTTTCCGAACCTTAACCCTGCATCCGGAACACTACACTTTACTTTCTTGTGTTACTGTTGTTGTTGTTGTGGTTTAAGAGGTTTAAATCTTTTTATTTACCCATTTAATTCATTTTTTTGATGCCAACACATTCTTTTTTTTAATCTGAGGTACATTGAACGTTTGAATAAAAAAAAAAAGGAAATATTTGTTCTCAGCACTTTGTTTCAGTTAAAAAATGGTTTCTACAAACATTTCTGGTGTTTGGTGTTTCATGTTCTTAAAGCTGAATCATTCCTGAATTGTTCTATGACCCCTTCGCTGTAATTAAGAATGATTTTAGCAGTGTCATGTAGCTCAGAGGTCAAACAGGGAATTATTCTGAAGTTACTGTCCAGCCACTGGAAAATTATGAGAATTACTGGTCAAGATTATTTACACAAAAAAGGAATTTCACTTAGATGTTTCCACTAATATAAATAAATTTAGTATTTTCAGTATACATCTAGAGATGTTACAGGAAAGAAAAGCCACAAGCAAAAAACAAAACCCTCCATAGATTCTCAATCAGATTCAGGTCTTGGGCTGTAGGTCAGCGGCTCCTAAAGTTTGGCGTCTCCAGAACTTTGTTCATGTCTTGGTTCAGAAGCACATCTTCTTTTTTTGGTTTTCTAAGTGAAGCTTAAAGGTAGAAACTTACTCCTGGTCATTTTCAATCGTTATCGGATTAAATATTGACATGTTTCTCACAGCTCTGATATTCCATTCCTGTTTTTTTATGTTAATTTGAAATGCTGTTCAGACAACAAGAGCCTTATTGTTCTTATCGGTCATTTTTATGTGGTTTGAACTTCAGTCATCCACTGTCTTTTTTTATTGTTTGTCTTTGAGATCTTTCGACCTGCTTCATGATATCAAGGGTGTTTGAAACCGTCACTCAAACACTTGCTCTCCATATTAACCCAAAGTCTCCTGAGTTACCATAAATATACTTTTTTATATTCAATGTAGTTCCAGATGTTCAGTTGCGTTGAATGTAGTCGTAAAGTAGACCTTCTGAAAGTTTCAGAAGATGAACCTTCCCTCCACGCCGACCTGTCCGTATCACTTCCTTGAAACGGTAAGACAGACACGTTAGAAAGCAGACTCCAGTTTCAAGGACTCATCGGTTGGTTGCTATGGGCAGCAGATCATTGTGATCCCCTCACCGGGGGATCGGGCTGATGCATCCAAGCAGGATGGTGAAGATGATGTCCGGAAGACAAGGTCACTTCCTTGGTTCCTCGTTTCTTTTTTAAATTCTTGTGGCTTGATTATTTTTTTTATTCATTTGTATCTGCAGGCTTCCAGCCGAGATTCGGTCCCTCGGCGAGGTGCTGTTGCTTTATTCTTTGTGTATGCATGAGTTTAACAGTTATGATATTGGGTTGTAGTATTTGTTGTGACTGCATGTTAAACCTGATCCCAGTGGCCCTTAAATGCACTCATCTTTGATGTCAACTCATGTCTTGTGGATTTCGTGTGGTTTGGCAGAATCTTGGAGCTGGCACAGCATAAAACCTCAAAAACACTCTGGGTGAAGACTCCTAGGTGAGCAGCCACAGAAAGCCCCACAGTGACCTCGGCAGATCTGGTCGAGAGCTTCAAAACGCTCAGACATTTGGTGTCTGATCCAACTCAAAAATGCACCTAAGAGAAACCTACAGTCAGTTTGATAATTGATACAAGTGTTCAACCACAGCTTTACCTTCAAATGTATCTTTTATTCCATCTGTTTTGCATTTTTCTTACCGTCCTTGTATTGGAAACATTTGATATATTTATTGATTAGCGAGAAGCTGAGCTGGGGCAACCAGGAGCCGATTTTGTCGATCTCCACCTCCACGCTCGGAGCTACTCCAAGTTCAAGAATCCAACACCTGGCCGGACACAAAAGAGACTTCTCAGCAAGGGAGGACCCCCCGAGGCAAGGGCAGATGCAGCATTATTGATGACTGGAAGCAACTCGAAAGGAGGGATTGCTTGTGTTGTTCTTTGAGGGTTTCTAATGTGATGAGTCAACATATCTGTGTGGGAGTTTTCCACAAAGTGGACGTAAGAGGCTGCAAAGTGATGTTCAGGACGGACGCCAGATGGGAGGTGAGCTCCCCTGAGAGCCGTCAAGCTCAATCAGATGGTGATAAGAGAGGATTGTAGGTACTGTGGAGTTTGTTGTTTCTCGGCCTCAGGAATATTCAGAGTAATTTAATCAGAGGCCCACACAGGAAGCACCTCGGATTAGGATAATTGTGCCGAAACACAACATAATAGGAGTCACCACCTGGTTTGGCTTCAAGCTTGGAAGTTTAGATTAAAGACATTTAGATTTTTTTATGCTCTGTTTTTATTATGATCTGTTTGTTAAGATTATGTCACATCTATTCTTCCATAAATTGTTTATCATATAAAATTCTTTATTTTGTATAATCACCACTAGTTCAAAATTGTACAAATATGTCAAAATGAACATTTGCACTCCCACTAATAATTGTTTAAACACAGAGTTACAGTTTCCCAGGCACTTTTGTAACCATGAACAGATCCATACCATGAAAAACCTTTAACTGGTTTCTAGTGCATCTATGTCAAAAGAAACGAGACAAATCTAGCTATGTTAGATTTACGGCAAGATATAGCACCTTGTTTTAGCTCAGCAATATCTTAATATTGACAGGAAGTAGTTTAATAGTTCCATCAGCAAATTATTCTAACTTAAAACAAGATGAAAAATACAGAAAATAAGTGAAAAATTGTAGTTCTTAAAATCACTATTCAAGGACTACTGAAAACAAGCTCCTGTAGTCACTTGTAAATCATCTTTGTTTTGTTTTAAGTGGACCAACATATTTGGACCAGAAAGTAGACAAAAATACTCGCTAAAGTCTTATGTTTTTATATCGTGTCATAATCCCAGCTGGACCTTTGACCAACCTACTCATCAGATGGAATAGATTACATTTAAATTAGCTTTGACAAAATCTTTGACAAAAAATACACAATCAGTGTTTGGGCTCCTGTCTGAGAAGCCAGATATTAGACGTAGCTTTAGTTTTCTACCAGTTGTTCTTGGTAGCAAAGTGTTGTATCAGCAGTTGCTCCATCTGGCCTGGATGGAGTGATAAACTTGCATCAATATATGCTTGCATCCCTGGACCACAGTCGGCAACACTCTCTAAATGTACTTTAATGACTTTTGAAAACCTTGATTTTGTTGTAGTTATCATTATGTTGTTGTTATGCAGTTAATGTGTAAAACATACCAACAATAGTTTGTCACAGTTTAACCACAATATACAAAGAGTCACATGTGGCCTCTGGAGCCGCAGGTTGCTGATCCCCACCTACACCTAGCAATGTCAAAATACTTCTCCTACTTTGGAGATCTAAGGGACCTGAAGAAGAGCAATTAAAGTTGGTGAAGTTTAAACCTGGTGTCCATGAATCCTAATAGATCTTTATTCAGTCTAGAAAGAACTTGGAGCTTGTCACTGACAATTGAAGAGGTTTTATTGTTATTTGATCTCATTTATTTTATCATGGGTTAATTTTAAACTGCTTCATCTTCTGGTGATTTATAAACAGTATAATTTCGCCACTTAATTTCCCCATTTAATCCAATAAATGTAACAGATATATATATATATATATATATATATATATATATATATATATATATATATATATATATATATATATATATGAGAGACAGAGAGAGAAAATATGATTATTTTCATACAATTTGTCATGATATAGGCAATTTTATTTAAAAAATGTCAATATTTTCATTGGTTCCTATAGATTTTAACTTAAATCTCCGACAATAAGTGAGGGGTTGAATTTCTCATTGTTATGTCTGCCTTTTGTCCGAGACGTAAAACACATAATAGCTTCCGTTTTCCTGCAGGAAACAGGAGAAGGATGAGGACAAGGAGGCGAGCGTCTTCAGGAAGACCAGGCATCCTTCCTCCAAGACATCTCAGTATGAAAACAATCTGAGATTGTATTCAACATGTAAAAGTATCACTATTTCACGGTATGTGTTGTTTAAAGTACATTGCATATTCAGTCACATACATCTGAGCCAGATTGACAGATACAATGTATTTAAATGTGACACAAAATCAAAATAGACAAGAAAAATTACAGCTGTCAAAAAAAAACCGTTGTTAGCATCACGGTAGTTTAGTAAATCCAAAATCAATTTATTAATAACTGGTAACCTAAGCAAATAGCTGTTCAATCTTTTTTTGTTCGGTTCCCAAATGTCCATCCTAAAACCTTTTGTTTAGGAAATCAAATAAGTCTCTGCTTCTGTTGGCCTTGAACTCACCAGGTTACTGTCAGATGTCTACAAATGTAACACTTTAGATCAATACACAGAACAACTGATATCAAAGTCAAAAACTCCCCCTAGATATGTATTTTTTAATATTTATTTAGTATTTTTTTGATTAAGCAGACTGAGCGTGATTAGACCTTCATTTGGAAACAATTTCTTTGGGTTTAAGTGAGAGCCTGCATCCCAAGAACAGGGGCCATCCAGAGGCCCTAAGTTGAGTAGGAGTAACGTGAGAGGGGTGTTAAACACTGAGTAGAACGTGCAAACTCTTATATATCTGAAGAAGAAAAAAATTCTTTCAGCTCAAACAGACCCAAAAATAATATCGACGTATCCCACAACACTGTCGCATACCTGGCTGTGTTTTTTTATTCATAATTTAGATACAACATGTATTCCTGCTTTGATATTATCTGTTTTAGAGATTTACATCGTGTGTCCGAGTCCTGAGCGTTAATACAGCCTCCGGTGGCCGCAATCCAAACCGACGTCTTGATTTTAATCGCAGTCAAATGCTGCATATCATATTGTTTAAACATAAAAAGACCAAGACAAACAGGCTCAGGTCCAACACCAACGCTTGGACATCTGCTATTTCAGTGTCACTCTGCGGTAAAGGGAGACAATGGAGCTTATTGTAAACGGTTCAGGACCCCCGGGATGTTCGTGGAACAACCGCGGAAGTCTTTTTATAAATCACGGAGCCTAGCGTGTTGTTGGACGTAGAGATGGAGGAGTCATGGGAGACTGCTTTCATATTTCAGCTTTGCAAAGAATGCAGGCGTTGAACTTTGCAGGCTATGTACTAAAAAAATGAACACTCCCATTTTAATGTGGGCAGATAAATAAAGCAGAAACAGCTTTCAGTGGAGAACAGAAATATATGCTGCAGCCTTAATGGGGGGTATTCCAAGAAAAAAGCGAAGCAAGATATAATAAAAATGCCAACGTTGGAACTGTAGATGAGTATGAAGGTGAAACATATTTATCGGAAAAAATGAAAGTGTGTGATCTTTGAAAAATAAGGAATACTCACAGTACCCCTCACATAATAGTCCACATGGTTTGTTCTGGGGACTGAGGTTGTTTTATGTCTGGTAGTTAATTTTAATGATGAAGTTTTGTACTTGCTTCTGCTGAAAGACAAATGACAGCCCAGTTTCACCTCCTTCCTCATATTTAATCAATCAAATCAAAGCATTTTTTTTCTGGATATTGCCAAATTTGATCAATGCATTCATGGGGTACACGATCTTGATTCGGCCCTCATTTGCCATGTACTTTCCAAAGATCGCTAGAGCTTTGAATTGTGTCCACGCAGCATCATACATCCTCTGCTGTACTTTAGTATGTCATGGATAAGTTTGACCTGGGTGCTCACATCTATTCTCATCGTCTTAACACAATCCTGACTTTAACGCAGTCCCCTACTCTTGTTGCCACTTTTTTATTATTGTTGTTATTAAGATCTACATGCTTATGTTTCATTTAAACAGCACGTACTGTTGTCTTTCCTTTTTTGAAGAGTGACAGAGAGTGGTTATATTAGGTAGACGGCTCATATTATTTCAAATGAGAACTTCCTGAAGACTGGTAGTTTTAAAACGTTTCTGTCATGAACTTCCTTTTGAATCAGGGGGTTTGATTAGGAATTTTTCATTTGTACTCATAAAAGGTTACAAAAGCGTAAAATTATGTTGTGCTGGGTTTATTCTTGGTAAGATGTTTCCCTCTGTCCCACAGGCCTCTTCAAACACCTCGGTGTGAGACCAACTGTCCCGTTTGGCCCTTGACCGCGGAGTGAGGAACGCCGTCGTCACTGCTCGGCTGCTGCAGCTCTCACAACCCAAACGGACTCATCCTGACTACCGTAGCAACAGAGAGGTAAGAGACATCAGCTACACCGTGCTGGAAAACCTTACATTTAATCAGAAAAAAAGATGCTTAAAATGATAACTAAATGAATGAACTGAAATATTTTCTTACTCTCTAAGTCAAATAATATCAAATTTCCCGCTTGGAAAAAGGAAATAATCATTTGGACTTTTCTGACTTTTCAGAATTTTGACTAATATTAAAGTCAAAATTATGTATTTTTGTTTCCAGTGATCCAATTTGTATTACCACAGTCATCGCCTCATTAAAGCCTCAAGATAAAGGAAAACTGAACTTTCTTCATTTATTCTCACAGGGCGCTGCTTCCGTTGTCTCTCTTGCATCTAGAAACGCTCAGATATCTCAGAGACTTGTCCAGCTGTCCATGCCCCAAGCGGAGCAATATCTGCATCCAGCTGGGTAGCTTGGAGGAACTAATCTGGGCTGTGAGAGCGCCTGCGGCTTCATTAGGCTTATACAATACTTCCTCTCTGAACATTCACTAATTTGTTATTCTTTGTTTGTTATTTTATGTTTAATTTCAATCAGGTCTGAAGTACAGCGAAAAAAGCCTCAGAAAGGTTTTGTGTTGAGAAGCTGGCAGATCCAAAACAGCTTCACAGGGACTATATTGCTCCCCAAGAGCCAAAGTGGATTGGAAAAAGGCAAAGACAAGCAAAGCTTTGGTTGAAATAATAACTAGAAGAAAATTCTAAATGTTTCTAGTTTTCCTCCCGGATCTTAAAACAGGCAACACTGAATTCAAACATTTAATGTGGTTGGTTTATTAATTCAGAAATACACATATTGCTGTAAAACAGCGTTTATCTTACCTTACATACTTATTCTGTTTCACACTTAAATTTATCACGTCCTCAAACTAATGTAGATACTTAATAAAGACCAAAGCAAATACAAACATGTGAAAACACTGATGCCCCATTTTTAGGTGGGATTCTCATTCTGATTCTTTAATGTGATTAAACAACATTTTCACAAAAAGTTGAGCTGCATAACAAAGTTTCAGAAATAAAAAGGTCACCATATATTCCCTCTTATGCCTACTGATGAAACCTTAAATTTCATAACTTGTGTGCTTCTTGCAGAGAGGTTAAACCCATGCAAAAAATAAAACACGCCCCTGTCTGCAAGCTAGAAGCAGCGATCCACGTGGTTTTCCCTCTGCCGCTGAGCTGGATTCAGAGTTTTTATTGCCACCATGTGTTTCAGACTTTGCACAATGCAGCTGTGGTTCTCTCCTAAGTATGCGGATTAGTCAAGATCTTAAAAAAAAACAAAATCCAAGTAATAGATTGTGTCGTGTCACTTCAGATTATTTTATTGCTTTCAGTTATTTCTTGTTGTTGAAAAATGTATGTATCATTCCAAGTTTGTCAGTTATATTGATGGATTAATGAATGGATGGATCGTTATAAACACCACTGTCTGGTATTAAAGGGAATTTTCTGAACACTGTAGGTGGGGGTTTCTGCAGAGCAGGCTTTGTTATTAATAGTTCATCCATCTTAAGTTTGGACGGATGTTGACGCTAAAGTATAAGTCATGCTGTTAAGAATAAGCTTTCTATAGATAACATTTCAGAAAGGGCTCCTTAAACATCGCTACTAACATGCAACAGACGTAAACCCATCGTATTAATGTCTTTAAACTACATCAGAAGTTGAAGTCTGGCTTTCAGGATTTACATTTTAACTTATCATAATGAAACAGTGTTAGGCTAAAACAGAAGGTTCAGAAAAAGAGTGGGCTTGTGTGAAGCTAAGACCCTAAAACCCTGCTGCAGGACATGACTCAATCAGAAATCAGGAAATTCAAAGATTAAAATTAGTGTGTGTGGTCACATCGGGGAAGCCAAGCGGAAAGAGGGTGATGCAGACCGAAATCGGTGAATTCCTCGCTGCTCTGCAAAGATCTCTTAGCAGCAAACAAAAAACAATCTTCATTCACATTCTGTTCACAACCTCAACTCCTCAGATCCCAATCAATCGCTGGTTGCCAGGAATATTTTCAGGAATTTGTTGGTTCACATCAGCTTTGTGACCTCCATTTTTTTTTTTTTTTTTTTTAAATCAAAAGTAACCCCTGAGTTTTCACACTGTGATTACTGTGTTTGAAAAATAATTGCACTGTAAGTGACCCGTCAGATATGAGTTGTTTTCCCTGTAACGTTGCAGCAAATATCTGGACCAGGTAAAACAAAAATTGCTTGTCTTTTAGAGTAAACCTGGAACTTGGTTAAATGTTGGAACCAGTTTGATGACTGGATTATAATCTTTGTTTAAGAACGTTTGCCGACAAAATGAATAATGTATTTAAACTTTCAATGCTTTCAAAAGTGTATGTTTCTGCCTGGCTGTATATTTAGAGTTGTTGCCCTTCAGAATGCTGAATCAGATCAGCCTCCAGACTTCTACATCCTCTAACTATCTTTTTTCCAGGATTTATATTTGTTTTTATTTATTAATTTATTTCTTTTTTCTTTTGATAGTTTCTAAACTTACTTGCAGTATTTATTTTGAAAATACCTTTTACCTGCGCCAGTAAATGAAGAAAAATGTTCAACGTGGCCCCATAAAGATTGTCTAACGTCACAGCTTGAGATAACATTTTTGATTTATGAGTGAGCAAGTGGGTGGGTATCTGGGGTATAATGCACGTTTTCAGAAGAGAATATAAAAATGTGTTTGTTGTTGTTCTTTAGTGACAGGATAAGTCCCCCAGTGCTCACAAAACACACCACACGGTTTGTTCTGCATGAGCAGCGAGGAGCTTGAGTCAGAGTGAGGATGGGTGCTAATGAGCTCATAACACCTCTTAAAAAAAAAAGAAGTTGCTGTGTGAAAAGCTCGGTTACCTGTTTCCTTAATTCAAGCTCAGCAGTTTCCCACGATCAGTGTGAGCGTGTTTCACTCCAGGCTTGTTGGCTGGTAAAATCCTCCTCTCCTCTCTTAAACCTCCAGGCTCTTCGGAGAACGTCAGGCCTTTACAGTAGATATGTTATATGTTTTAAACGATTCAAGCTTCTGTGAAACCCTCATCCTGTTATATTGTTCAGTCTATAGGGAATAAGGGGAACAAATTACATCACCTGCTTTGGGTTTAGCCCACAATACCACTGCTGCTCTCACCGCTTCCATGGAAACATTCCTTATTCAACCACACATGTTTCTAGATAGCAGCAGCAGGATCTATTATAAAAACCGTGCTGATGACCAACCAGAAGCGCTCTGCTCGCGGCCCAAAGACCCACAAAACAAAAGCGACCCCACCCCCCCATTGTTCAATCCCGCCGCATCCCGTATTGTGAATCTGCATTGCAGACGCACAAGCAAATTCCTGCCCTTACAATAGCGTAACGTTTATTTGTGTAAACACAGCAGTCACAATGGCACACAAACAACTTTATATTATGCAAGACAAAAGAGCTTTACAGATACAAAATGGAGGGATGGACATGTGGCGAGGCGAAGAGGAAGGTAGATCAGTTCATTGAGGAGGAGTAAGGTCCGAGAAGAGCTTTGTGCATCCGAAGGAGGTCCGATAATCTTAGTCCAACACCGATCCCTTTAGTGGTGGAAAACCTTGCTCCTGCCTCCACTTTGCGTTGCGCTCCTTGAACCATTTCTGTGTGAGAAAAACAGAATGAATTTCTTTTTTACATGGACTTCAATGTTGCAGGGCCTGAAACAATCCCAACCACGACGTCACTCGCCCTTGTCACAGAAATGTGCAGTAATGACATAAATAGACGTGAGAAGTCACACAGATTGACCTGATCTGCATCCAACAAATAAATCTAGGCTTTTTTTCTAAACGGATATTCATCCAGGGGCTTCATGCTGCTCATGAATGCAAACAACAATCATGCAATGTGAGAGCAAGACAACAGTGATTAACCTGAAACCTAATCAGTTTGTTTTTCTGAGTTTTCACTGTACAGGAAACCTTAAGTTGCAAAACGTTTGTGTTTTTATGTATCCGGGGGGGGGGGGCTTTTGGTTGATAACTTAACTTAGAAATGTTGTCATTAGGCTGATGCAAAATATAGCGTATAGATATTAGCAAGCCTAATTATAAAGAAAAATAACATTTTCTCTCTGTCCGTATGAGTGCGCACATGCAACGGCTGCTTGGTTTATGACAGTTCCGGGGCGCACCTCCTCCACCACCGCTGGAGAAAAGAACCAGTCTCAGAACAAGTTTTATCAACCTAACTAGTTATCTAACATAGCCTACTTTCATTAAACTCAGGAAAAAGGTCCTCCATATGTCAAGTTTAAAATATATCATAAACTTTGTAGTAGATTATGAGCTGCTGTACAACTGTTGCACTCTGACCACTCAGCCAGTAAAGTCCCAGCATGCACCCTTGACCGACTGTGTTGCACTTCCGCAGCTCGAGTTGCCGAGGGATTCACAACAGCGCTGACGTTATGTTGATAACGCCGAGGGAGGGGGGGAATCCAGCACTCTGACAGAGGCCTGATTGTTTAGAGCTGTGCGTCTCACAGGCGGGACATTTTCCATGTTTTTTTGTACCCAAAACACACGAGGTTCTCTTCAGAAAGTCTCTCTGGAAAACACGGATGAAAGCCCTGAAGCAATTCATTAATAGTCTCCAACTGTTCATTCTGCAATCTAAATTTGCTGCTTTTGTAGAAACTTTTTATTGTATTATACAGTATTATACAGTAGTGCTTCTGTTTGTTTTTTTACCTACTAAATGATCAGCAACGAATTACATAAGCAGGCTTGGCAAACTTGACTCTGATGCTACAGCGCTGCAAATACACTGATTTTTGCCGGAGTTTAAACACGCATCAAAAAAATCCCAGAACACGTAAATGTAATTATTGGGAATTGGGAGCGACGGCTGGGTTGGGTTCCTTTAGCTAACTTCTGCGGAAATTCATGCTTTGTTAGCAAACACAAAACTCTCTATAGGAGGGGCGGCGAGAGGAAAAGAGGAGTTAAGTGAGATCTTTTGAAGAGGATCCAGGCCTTTACGTCATCCTGCCTGGACCGGGATTCCCCGTACGCTCAGCCTCCCACCTTTCTGTACAGTGAATGGAAACACTGAAAGGGTCGGATTACAAGCCTCTTTGGCCACATAATTAAACGTTTCTGATGTGATGAGCTGAGGATTTGTGCTGGTAGTGTTTAGTTTTCTGTGTTTTGTTTTTACTTCCTAAGCTTTTTAAAAGGTTCATAGCTAATCAATGCCAGAATTTTAACTTTGACTATGGGTAGGAAAAAAAAACTTTTCTTTCTCTCTATGTTGCTATTAGACTGAACATCTTATCTGTTGGCCATTAAATGCTGTGGATAAGGGAACTATAATTATTTGCCTAAACTCATGGATACATTAGAGGAAATAGAAAACTAATAGAAAACTGCAACCAAACAAGATTAAGTAAAGATGCATGAGCCATATTGCTTTTTTGTTTTTGCAATTGCTTTCACGTTCGTGTTTTCCCTCAGGGCTCAAAAATAAAGCCACATGTGCCGCGATGTATTTGCAGGGCGTTTATTGTTTTTCCTTCTAGCTTGTTTGTATTACTTTAAAATAAGCATGCTGGTGTTAAATGAGAACAAACATACCCACTCGATCACTTGTTAGTACATAAAGTTCACGGAAACCTGTTTCTTTAGGCTTTGATTGAAATATAGTAGGTTTTCTGCCTCAGCCAAAAATAAGTTTGGCTGATTATCTATTTGATAATCTTCTAATTTATTCACAAGAGTAAAGTATTTTTGTCTCAAATATCATTTTACAGCTATTTTGTAGATATACAAAGGCTTTCCGCAGGTTACTTCCTTTAACATGTTTAGCCAGAATTGGTGTTTCCTCTCTGTGGGACCAAAGCGGGAAACTTATTATAGCTGCAAGGATCCAGTATTTCCTTCTATTGGTCACAAACTGAAGCATATAACTACAGGTGAGGTTTACAAAGTGAACGGACCAATAAAGCAATAACTTTACCTTTACTGTCGTCAGACCACAGCAAAGCACTTGTTACAGTGACGTCAATGACGCTCCGACCTGTCGGTTCATATCCTCCTGTATTCTGTCATCATTCAAGTACGGGACAACAATACATGCTCGCAAATCAAGTAATCATTCCAGTACTTGGAAAATATCCGCCGCTGTGTCAAAACCATTCTTCAGAGAGTTTAGTCCATGTTGCCATCGTACCATCTCGCGATAGCAGATTTCATCAGCTACACGTTCGCCTCAGACTGTGGAAGCCGCTACAGCAACAGTAAACTCATGTCCAACCACAAAATTTGAGATCATTCTGGGATTGTGGCATGTAACACCTAAAGTAGTCATCAGAATATGAATCTGAAGTTTTAATAATGTACAACGGTACTCTTTTAAAATGACGCGCAGCTGGTTCCAATGGGGTTAAATTGTGCCGGGAAAACAGTTCTCACTCCAACAGCCATAAATAAGCAGGTTTGGTCAATGCTTTCATGCTGTTCATGTGTTGTTCCAAGATGGTGGAACGACCTACCAAGCGCCAAGAGAACAGCAGCGTCCCTGTCTGTCTTCAAGAAACTCTTGTAGACCCACCTCTTCAAAGAACATCTCCTACCCAGCTCTTACCTACACCTCCATACCCCTCTCTACTACTCTCTCTGCACTTCCCTCTGTCTCTTCACTGTCAACGCTGACTCTGACTGGGGAATATTTTCTAGATACCTCGTGGTCAATTGATAATAAGTGTAACATTGCCTCCACTTTGTAAGTCGCTTTGGATAAAAGCTTCTGCTAAATGCAAAGACATGGACAAACATGCCAAATACTTATTCTAGCCTTCAAACATTGCAGCTGGAACTGAGACTCCTCAAAGGGTGTCCTTAAAAAGTCATCTCCATCTTTTCCCCAAGTCTAAATGGATCAACTTGCTGCGATGTAATTTACTAAGTGAGTATTTGTGTTTGCAATTGAACAGAAATGATTACATTATCAGTACAGTTTATATTTTACATGAAGCACAATGAGCCTGCCAAGCCTGCATATGAACAGAAAATGTAATGACTGGATGTGGTTGACTGTCAAAGACTTTAGACTCCACTAATGAAGTCCCAACTGATTTATGGTGACAGAAAACACCAGAAGCCTTAAGCTGTTGGCCGAACTTTGATCCGTGGGGCAGATTCGGGATGACTGTGGAACGAAATTTAGACCAAGCCAGATCTGGAAAATAAAGCTCTCGCTGCTCCACCATAAAGTCTTTCTGTAGCTTTACATAAACAAGTTGATTGAAAAAAAATGTGGAAATATACTTGTTTGTCGTTCGGTTTGTATAACTGCACCTCGGGCAAATCTGGTGAAACTGGTTTGTCGGGAGGAGGACAGAAACAGCATGCCGTTTCTGTCTGACGTATGCGGATAATTGTTTGGGGAGACACTTGTTTGGTTGCCATGCAAAGAGTTGTAACTCTTCAACAATCACACGCCGTCCGTCTCCCTCGTCAACCAAAAACCGCAGACGGAAATTTGAATGAAAGCACCTGATCCTGGATCAGGTCGATCCGATGGATTTTCATGAGACAGGATTCACAGACAACAGCTTCGGCTGATTTTCTCTTGAAACAGTTCATTCTGAACGACAACGCAACAAGTCGCGATCCTTAAAGCAACACTAAGTAACTTTTCAACCTTCATAAAACATTTTCATAAGTTTTGTGACTGTACATCCACCTACAGCTCGTTGAATGACACCTCTGTCATAACCCGAGGGGGTCCGTTTTGCTTTAACCGCCACTTAGCAACTTTGAGGAGGGTGGCAGGAACCCTGGCACACAAAACAACTACAAATGTGCCGACTGCTTTATGGCAAATGTCATTTCCCCCATGTGACATTGTTTCTCCACAATTACATTCATCATCTCATCGCTATTCATCCTTCACACAGACACTGGAAACAGAAATGTACTTCAATCTAACTGCAGACGACCGGGAGATCAGGATTTTACGACACTATGCCCTGGTGCTCATGGAAAATGCAGTCTTCCTTCAGACAAAAACACTGCTGCTTTTCTCCAGGCAGGCGCCAAAATCGACCAAAACTGAAACTTTTTGAGTGTTGCTTTTAAACAGGACAGAAAATGTTTCAGGGGTTTCTGCCGATCTTTACTTTGTGCTCCAACTGAGGCTCTGAAAAGTCACATCTGGCAGTTGATAAGACAGATGCAGAGGAATTTCTCACATAGCTGGTGGGAGCGTTCGCATGTGGGAGACAGAGGTGATAGGGACCAAATAAGCACTAATGAAATGACATATTTTGATATATCTCTGTGAAGAGCTCTTAGGACGCATTTTTAAATTGATTTTAAACATACATTGTGTTTATTACCAAGATGTAGAGCTGAATTGAGATATAATGAAACTTTATACGGATCTATTAAGTTTCTGTGCTGAACAATAAAGAATAAGAAGAGCAAGGATTCTGTATACAGGCATACCAGAGTTTAAACAGTTCAAAACCTGGAAAGATGTTCTGTCACACTGTTCTTACAATTTTTTTAATCGCTATATTGTGGTGCCAGAGTGGACTTTTCTCTGGCTGATAGAGCAATTAATATTACAACACATTGTCCCTGCGGTTTGTTTGCTAAATGTACGCATGCAATGCAGAAAGCTATGACTGACAGACTGAAAGACCGAGAGTCATCCATAATAACGCAACGCAGTCACACCCTCGCAATATTTTTCTTTTTTTATTACCGTCACAGAAACAAGCATCCACCCCGTAAACACATTTACTTTAGCTCTGCTGTGACCTACTGACAAAAAAATCTACTTGACAAAGCTGAAATGAAGTCATTTGGCTGTAAAGGGAAAACACAAAGGGATGATGATGAGGTTACTCGTATCTGCTTACGCTAAGAATTACTTAAGTTTTCATCAGTATCGGACTGAACAGAGACAAAATGTTTACCAACCAATGAAAATCCTTTAGGCTTCATAACAACTCGTAATAAACGTACGTTTTATCTTAAAATATAAAGTTAATATGTACTATAAAGTTCTCAAAACTAGGATAGCAAATGTATTATATCAGTCATTATATCCTCAATGACTATTACTGTCAGTGGCTCACCGCCTAAGGCAGCATTGAATTAGAGGGCGGCCTATGCATTTAAGAAACAAGAATTGCAACATTTGTAAGCGGTTGCTCACATTTGTGAGTTTTGTACTGGGTGTGCGCCCTTCCCTCTGTCTTGTGCACAGTCATAGCACCAGAACAAATAGAGAGCATACGGAACACCTGTCCAAACACTCAAGTTTCCTCATTCTATTTTTCGAAAAACCACCAAAACGGTGTGGTTTAGTCATGTCACCCTGTTTATTAAATGCTAAACTGGTTTCAGATGTGGGCTGCTTCTTGTAATGTTGTTATTCCTAATTTGGAGAAACAAAAATCAGGTTTAAGGTTTCTTGAGTGTCTATTCGTTTAATAAAGCATCTATGTATGATCCACCTTGGCTCAGATTTAACAGACTTATTAAGTATCTACTAAATATATCGATGACACACACATTTATAGTACCACAAACAACCATATTATCACACAACTTCCTCCAGCTGGAATCTCTAGTCTTAACTGGAATCACAGCAGAATTTGCTAGAAACCCATGGTTGACTTTTCAGAAAGAAACATAAAATCCATTGCTATCTCAGTCTGTTGTGACTTTAAGAATATTGCCAGAATAAATGGTTTTGTGTCAAACCATTTCAAAGAAAAACTGATGTGGGTTGGATTTCTGTAATGGTTTCTGATCCACGAATCAGCTAAGAACAAATCAAACTCCCAAAAATCCATCCTTATGAAATCCTTCATCAACTGAGATCGGTTCAAATGTGAAAAGACTTCAGCAGCATTCTAACATCTGTAAACTCCCAGTGGCACCAAAACACATATTTAAAATGTAAACACTGTATTATTTGATGACATGAAAATATTATATCACCATTGGAATAAACGCACTCGTTAGGTTGGGGGGGGGGGGGGGGGTATAATAAATTCAACATATTTTAGGTTTGAATGAACGTATCTGTCTGATAATGCATGTATCTGTCTGATAATGCATGCATCTGCCTGATAATGCATGCATCTGCCTGATAATGCATGCATCTGTCTGATAATGCATGTATCTGTCTGATAATGCATGTATCTGTCTGATAATGCATGTATCTGTCTGATAATGCATGTATCTCTCTGATAATGCATGTATCTGTCTGATAATGCATGTATCTGTCTGATAATGCATGTATCTCTCTGATAATGCATGTATCTGTCTGATAATGCATGTATCTGTCTGATAATGCATGTATCTCTCTGATAATGCATCTACCTGTCTGATAATGCATGCATCTCTCTGATAATGCATGCATCTGTCTGATAATGCATGCATCTCTCTGATAATGCATGCATCTGTCTGATAATGCATGTATCTGTCTGATAATGCATGCATCTGCCTGATAATGCATTTATCTGTCTGATAATGCATGCATCTCTCTGATAATGCATGCATCTGTCTGATAATGCATGCATCTCTCTGATAATGCATGCATCTGTCTGATAATGCACGCATCTGTCTGATATGCACGCATCTCTCTGATAATGCATGCATCTCTCTGATAATGCATGCATCTGTCTGATAATGCATGCATCTCTCTGATAATGCATGCATCTGTCTGATAATGCACGCATCTGTCTGATATGCACGCATCTCTCTGATAATGCATGTATGTCTCTGATAATGCATGACAAGCAGAGCAGCAACCCTCACCGCCGTGTCCTCCTCTGTCATGGAGCACTCTGCAGCGATCAGCATGACGGTGGTCGCGTCCGGGTTCTTGGTGACGGATTTGAAATTGCTCTCCAGCTGTTTGATTTGACTCTCGGTCAGAATCGGGGAGTCCGCGGCCTCGGAGCTCATGGTTCTCAGTTCGGACCCTCAGCAGAGCCGATCAGATGAGAGCAGGAGAGGATGAGAAGCTGATCGGAGCGGATGAGAGCAGAGCAGAAGACAATGCGGTGCTGACCCGACAAGAGGCGCAGAGGGAGCCGCGCGTGTTTCTGAGCGCGCGGATGATGCGTGGAGAGTTTTCACAACAGAGGAGAGTCGTGGAGCCACGAACCAGCACGCCCACGGGAGGGAGGGACGGAGGGAGAGAGAGAGGAAGCGAAAAGTTAGTCACAATGTGGAAATATCTTCGTTTAACACCGAAATACTTACAATAAACCAGACATTTCTACACAAATGATCTGAATTGTCTCTAAAACTCCTCGGCAAATGCAGCCTGTTGGCACTGTTGCTTTGAAGCCAGAAGGTTGCGGGTTCTAATTCCACCTTGGGTCTCTCTGCGAGGATTTTGAATGTTCTGCCTGTCCATGCGTGGCTTCTCCCCGGGTACCCCGGTTTCCTGTCACAGTCCAAACACATGACTGTCAGGCTCTAAATCGTCCCCAGGTGTGAGTTTGTGGTTGTTTGTCAAGGATGAGCTGGTTGGAAAATGGATGGATTGATTATTCGTACAAAACATCCTTGTGAAGAAATCCTTTTTTAGAAGTGATTTCATAGTTGTGCTGAAGCACATTTATTTCCTCTATAAGTTTAAATCTTCCGATTCAGTTGGAAGTAACCAATAATAGCTCTGACCATGAACATGGAAACTAATGGTTTTTCATTAAGAAGTTACATTTAAATGCTGCAAAACAGCAACAGGATTTTTGTTAGTTTGAAACTCCTATGCCTTAAGGCTGTGCTGAATCATTTTGCAGTCTTTAGGTAAAAGATCCTGCCAAAAAAAGAAGGTGAAAATTGGGAACTTAAATCCAAGATGGCCGCCATCCTGTTGGGTGTAGAGGAGAAGTGTACAATAGTTCATTGCTTTAGGATAAAGTCACATCAATCAATATTTTGGTCTCTGTGGAGTTATCTTTATTGTGAATCGTATTTTTTATTGACTATTGCAAAACCCTTAACCTTTCTGCAGCCTTGGCCCGAGGTCAGGAAGAGAGAGAGAGGATGATCAGATCCCTTTTGGACAGCAGGTACACTAAAAAAAAAACACCCAGGGCATGTGTTTGAACAGCAAACTAGAAATATGTTCATATTAAATGAAGTAATCATGTGTATCTCCATTAAATGATTTGATCTTGTTTCTTTAACATGAATCAAAGACAACTCAGATGAATTACATTCATTTATTTCAATGCAATGCCATTGAGGTCCATCAAATCAATTACTCTACAGTAAGTGAAAAGAACACTAAAACCAGGTTTACTTTAGTAAATCAAACCAAAGCTATATTAGTGTCAAAGGTGGCTCAGAAGGTGGCAGTTCGTCTTGTGAGTAACCGGTTCAGGCCCCTAATTTCTCTTTCTCTTTCTCATTCTGTGTGTCCTTGGGCAAGACACTTCACCTGCCTCGCCTTAATATTGTTCCACCATCGTGTTGGTTCAGATTTGATGAACATTTCCCAACATGGAATTTATCAACTTTGTTATCTATTTTTTGGAACGATAGTTCCTTTGCTGTGGACTTTTCTATTAAACCTCTTTGTAACCAACAGAAATTAGGTGTGCATCACTTCACTAATCTCCTAGGTGGAGGCTACCATTGTTTTCCAATACCTGTCTGAGCATGACTACAAAACCAAACCCTTTCCTGCATCCAGAAACTAAATTATAAAAAACTTTTCTCTTGCGTTGCAGGTTTTTTTTTTTCCATTAGCTGTACTTTAATAAAGCAGCACTCACATTATAGTTGGATCGGATAGATGTCGCAGCAAAAACATGCTCTGTAAGTTTACTGGAGGGACTCATTAAATACGGCCATGAGCGCACATGCATGGGCTGCTTCTTGTGATTCTAATTTTGGATTTTGATTAGACCTTTAATTGTGGGAACTCTCGCTGCAACTTGCATGTTGCCTGATTTTGCCTGTTTAGGGCATGAATCCACGTCTCTTAATTCATATTTGAACTGAAAACCAAGACACGTTTGGACAAAAACTATCTGTAAGACTCTTTAAAAAAGGGTTTAAGATGGAAGGTACACCTAGACTTTGACTTTAGTGGGAACTTTAAAGGAAGGGATTTTGCAAAAATTGTTTTTCAGCAGTCTTTTTTTTTTTCCTCTTAAGGATTTATCAAATATTTGCTTAATATTAAATTGTTGAAAATAAAAATATATATACATGTAGACAGTGACAACAATCACATGTGATGCCATGCGCATATTGTGCAATTAAAGGAAGGAAAAAAATAATCATAAACATAATCCTTTAACACTGGATTAGCAATAAATTGGGTTTTAGCTTTCTCACATTGGGTAGTACATGTAAAATGTGTGAATTTATATATAAATAAATAAAAAAGCTTTAATGGATAATATCCTTTCGCAGCACCCGTTAGGACAGCAGACAGCAAGCTGCTGTTTTATAGTGTGTAAATACACTATAGGGTTCTCTGGAAAATGGGATTTCTTTCACAGCTGATTGGCTGCTAGTGAGCATTCGGGTCTGATGAGTGATAAGAGTGCTACATGGAGTCTAAATGATCCAAAGTTCACTCTGAGCGTCTCTACATATGCTTTTTGCTGTGTTTATTTTTGTTAGTAGCATGAAGGAAGGTGCACAAGTTATATACATTTCTTCAAATGCATTTACATGTACAAAACTGCATGAAGAAAACAGCAAATGTTTGTTGTTTTTCTCAATTCTTTACCATTTACGGTTGCTAGACACAATTGTTCAGTTTTTAACATCTTCATGTTTCTCCGGTGTATAAATTGAAGCCTGTTGCATTTAGCATCTCTTCAGTATGCGAAAATTAAGAGAAGATGCCAGGGACGTTACTAGGTTTGAGAGACAGGGGTGACTTAGCCCCCAGAGGAGAATAAATTTATTTAATTTATCAGGGCACCTACTAAGGCTTTGTAAATCAATTCATTATTTTAAGAGCCTCACACCTTGGGGACACACTTCCCACCATTTATATTCTATTTAAAAATAGCTTTCATTATTTAATTGCTTGCTAAAGCTACTTCACCAGCTAAACTACAGCAGCTAAAATGTGCTAAAAAACAACAGTAGGTGCCATGTATTCCTGCGCAAACTGAAGTGGGAACGTGCTTCACAACTCATCATCATGGAAACATTTTACAGAAGACTCTGTTCTCTAACCACCAGACTCACCAACATCTTCATAAACCAGGGCCATCAGGATGGTGAACTCCCCCGCCCCTCTTTCACCTTTCCCATCTCCCCCTCCGCCCACAACTTTTTGGGATCCTAGAAATCTGCCCCACTATGCTGCCATTAAGCCAGGAATCTGCCCAAGAACGAAGACTTGGTCTCAAACTCCCACCCATATGTCTGACACATTATGTGCACTATACCTTTTTGCACCGTTCGCTTTAAATCGCAGTCAGCCTCTGCATCCTTGCAATAAAGCTGTTTCTGTCTGTGTGTCTGTGCCCTGTACTTTGGCATGTCTTTGTCTACACCTGGCAGCGGGATAAACGTATGTTTAATTCCTTTATATGTCTACTGCATGTGAGGAAATTAACAATAAAACCATCTTTGATAGATTTGCTCTTAACCTACAGTTTACCCCTAAATACACGTTTTTATAAATAGACAGAAGACAATAGACAATAGGACATCCTGGAGACTTTTTCACATTAGTCTGTTAACCTGTTTTAATGGAAATAACAGGGAGATCTTTTACCAGGTCTTGGCTATGCTCTGTCTTCGTCCCTTAGATCGACGCGCCTTGTTTCCATCACAGTCTGCAGGTCATTGCTGATGCCTGGAGGAGGCTGTTTGCGTCTGGCCAAGGTTCACGCTAAACACGTGCCTCTTACATAAGTGAGCTCCCACCCATTCAAACAGGCCTTCATCAAACAGAAACATCTGGGGATGAAGAATCATATCCACTGTCATCCGGGAGGCGTGAGAAGTGACTGCTGACCTCCATTTGAAAGATGGGAGGCTCTTGGCCATGTAAAGTGAACATTTACAGAGAACAAAAATCAAAAACTTGTCTACTTACGTACATTAGATAAGTTTAACCAGTGGATCAGCCACAAAGATGAAGCATCCAGTTTAAATTTGAAAGAATTTAATGTGAGTATTTGGATAAGATTTTCGTTTTTCGGTTGTCTGTCTGAAGAATATTTGGAAGATTAGATTCAGAACAAATTCATTTTCAAACAGAAAAATCCTAATTTACAGGCAAACCAAAACATGTGCATCTGAAAACACATGGATAGTAAAACGGGAGATTTACTGATGGAGATACATTCGTTAAAGAAAAGCATCTCTGGCCTGACGTGTAGCTAGAGCTCATATTAGGCAGGACAAAGTGTTCGACAGGATCCTCACAAAGTTTTCAGACTCAAGTCAAGATAAAACTTTTCAATAGATGTAAAACGGAAACCTTACTGAGATATGATTTTGTTATAGGGAAGAATGGAAGGAAGGACTAAAGGATGGATAGACAAAGGTAAAGACAACTGGATGGATGGATGGATGAACAAAACTTTCAGATTCTGTAAAATGAATAAAAAAAGTATCTTAAATTATAAAGTAAATGTAACTTTTTCTTATTGGTGTTTTATTTTATTACATTTATCTCGACATGGAAAAACCTTTAATTAAATCTTCAGACAAGATCAGATCCCAGTTTGGAGGACATGGCTGACTTTTGTTCAAACATCCTGAGGGGCGGAAAAACCCCGGGTCAGCTTTTGAGTCAGAAAAAGTAGAGTATCAACTAATCTATGTAGTAAATGTTAAAGTTTAAGTGTCATATTGGCTTCCATCAAAGACACGGATGGAGACGAGAAAAATATTAACGCAATATTTTTCAGTTTGGTTCTTCTTGAAAATCAAGTCAGCCTCCGCTGAGGAGGTTTCTTATGACGGTTAAAAAGAGGAAACCACAGCTCGACAGCAGGAAACAGATTTTTTTTTGACTCAGCCTAGAGATCCAGCCATCCGCAGCGGCAGCGGAGGAGCATTGAGGTGCTGAACGCCAGACTTTCTTATGTAACTCTGTGGTTCTGCATGTTCAACATCAAACACTGAGGCTCCTAACAAGGTAACCACTGTTGGAAAGCAGTAAAACGCCACTGCAGCTGCTGGCCAAGTAAAAACTGAAAAGGTAACAAAAAAAAAAATTATGACCAATTTTCATCTTTGCAGCCAGGTTGATGAGTTCTTGTACCATTTCACAGTTGTTATCAGTATATAATGTTCTTTACTGATAACCCGTGCATAAGTTTAGAGTATACATCCTACCTGTAAAGACAAATAAGCAAGAAAACAATTTCACAAATCAAAGTAAATAAAGATTACATGATAAAAGCGTATTTCTGTTGTACAAGTTAGATAATAAGACGATGTTTACGAGCAGATGAAGACAACAAGTTCACAGTTTCTTCAGGGTATAAAACTGATTTCATAATCATAAAATCAGTTTTATACCCTGTTTGCTTGATTCAACTATAGTTGGAAACTGAAAGCTTTGGGGGTAAACAAACCAGTGATGCTTGAGAGATAGAAGTTGGAAAATTCATCCGGAATACCAGCAGAAGAAATAAAACTAGAATAGATTAGATTGAATCTGGACGTGTCATCCATATATATGTTAGTGTCTGTGGGCACAACATGGAAAGATGCTTTTATTTACTCATCTATTTACTTAGTTTACTCATCTGTAACCACAGCAAGGATCAAATCCCACTGATTTTACGACTCGAAAGTAAAACATTCTGACTCGTTTCCAAATCCAGGTTGTCACAACTCACTTGTACAAAATGAGAAATAAGATCCGAGCGTTCGCAGGAAGGAGTTTGAGATTATTTAAATTATTCAGGATGAAGTGTGTCTTTGAACCTGTGGAAAGAAAGCTGCCCGGACCTTAAACTCGTTTGGAAACTGTGGATAGTTTTAAAACGTAGAAGAATAACCAAGAGTCAACAAATTTGTTTAAAGGCTTCAGACATTTGAGAATCGCATCCCTACAGTTCGACATTCTGTTCCAAAAGCAAATTATTAACACAAACACGCACAATAAGAGCTCATTAAAACTGTAAATAAACACAGAAATTATTTATTAGTGATATGAATTATTATATGTGTGAAATTTAAATGTACCAATCTTATTTTGGGAAAGTTGATGTAATCATTGTACTTCATGTTCTATCTATCGTTTTATTCTAAATATGTACTCTTGCAGATTAAATTACTCTATATATATATATATATATATATATATATATATATATATATATATATATATATATATATATATATATATATATTGTTAAATTGATTTTTCCCTTCTCTTTTGATAAATGGCACATATAATCGATTCTTTAAAGTTTTCTTCATTCATTACACTGAAGCACTTTTGGGTTCAATTTATTTTTTAATAAACGTTTTTGAAAACACAGCAGGTGACACTGAAGGCAGCAGATTTGAAGCTTCTGTATTCTCTTGAAATTGCGTCTCCATCTCTGCATCCTCTCTGCCGCAGCGTGACTTTATCTGCACGGAAGAAACTGGTCTGCAGATCTGGCCACAATCTTTGGGAGTGTAATCTTGGCTTGACTAAAAAGCAGCTTCCATGTTCGTCCAGTAAGCAAACAATGGGCTATTGTTGTGCCGGATATACCTCAGATACTTGAGGCCAGAAGTCAAAATAGAGAGAAAAGTTCTTTTTGTAGTCGGGGAGGGAAAATATTTGAGTCTGTGGACAGATAAGAGTCTCATGGTTCTTGTTTTTAATGCTGAGCTCCTCCCACTGAGCTTTATTCTGAAGATTCAATTAGCAGAGCTCATTATTTGTGGCAGGTTTGACATTTCCATGTGAGCTAACAAAAGCCTGGCTTCCTGACACCTGTCTGCAGAAGCATAATAAATGTCTTCGGCTGTCAGTGTGTCCCTTTGTGACCAACAAACAGTCTCGTTTGTTCAGCTTTACCCAGAAACACGGCTGGACCGCCCAGCTTTTCAACTTGCAAAAAGGAGTCAAGCTGAGTTTATTTTGAGAGGAATTCCTCAGCAGAGGGATCTTCAACTTGACAAAAAAAGCAACAAATTCAGAGAGACTCTGCTGAAGAGTCTCACAGTTGGTTTGAATTGCTCTGACGCTTTGAGACTCAACGACAAGCTTCAGTTTGAAAATAACATCCACATATATAAACTTCGAAGAAACTGTGTTGTTTCCTCATGTTGTTGTCCTCGTCTCAGCCTCAGAGTTGTGCTGTGTGTGTGCGAAAAATGAAGAAGGGAGCAAAGGAAGCAGCACTGTGATAAAAACACATTCATGCAGCTGGTTATTTTTACATGTGGGTCATGTTTTTACGAAACAGGGAGTCCCCTTCGCAGGACCTAGTGCTTGTCGAAACATTAATATCTCAGTGAAGCTTATGCATGACGCATGAGTGGCAATGGTATGTGTCAAAAATTATTTCAGCTTAACAAAATAAATATTAGTGTTCAGGCGAGCACGAATAATAGTAAACAAACTGTATATGGTTAAAACTAAGCAATGAAATGAATGCTTAGATATCGTTTAGCCAATGAAGACTTAACCTAATTTCTCTCTGATGATTTGGATTTTTAAACACCAAACTGAGCCTGAGAAGAAGCGAAGAGAATTCATGATTCAGCAGGAGGTTTCACATCGTTCATTGTATGAAGGTCCTCAAATATCCAGACCTCTTCTCTCTGGATGGCTCAAAGATCACCTCCAAGATCTGAAGAGCCTTGCTTATATAAATGAGATCTGGGGCTTTAACTCTGTTGCAAAAACGTCCGACTTATAATTAAAAAAATTGTAAATGATCACATAGCAATGACTGGGCGGCCCTGAACGTATCAGAGGAGCGAGCAGCTGGAGTGATAGAGGGTTCCCAGAGCTGGACCAGTAAAAGCTGGTGTAAGTTTAGCCTGGAGGAACACTTTTCAATTATCTGTGTTTCAAGAATGAGATTCAAACCAGTTGCTGATACGTTTGAATCTTCTGAGTTTAACGTTTGAAATGTCCCAAGTGTGCAGGAAAGCAAAATAAGACCCGATCCGGCTGGCCTTCATTTTTCTCCTTCGACGTGTTTACCCGTAGATTTATCTGAACGTCTCTTTAGAAAACATGGAAAAACACACAAACAAACAAAAAAAAAACCTCCTCCGCTTCTCGGCTGGCACAGAAAGCGTGACGGAAGGAAATATTTGAGATTCCCAAACAGCAGTTTTCCATGTGAACAGCAGCCGTCGAGCCATATGCGAGGCAAACCTGTTTGTTTACTGCAGTTTTATCTTTGTATCATTAAGCAGCTTTTTTAAAACAAATGAGACAATTTTCACCTTTTCACTTCTAAAACAGAACATGTTATCATTTCCCTTCTGTTTTGATCAGATTTTGTACTTTTTGTTACAAGTAAAAACATAATTGCATCCAGCACTTATAAATATACTGAACTTTTGTTAAATGGGAGATTGGAGGACTGTTTTTTCAACACTTACGCAAAAATAAATAAATAAAATAAAACAATCAGAAAACTTCTTCTGCTAACTTTTAGATTTGATGCTACTTTGTTTGGTGTTAATAGATGCATTTTTTTTTTGTTCATGCAGGCTGGCTGGAGGAGGATAGGCGCCTATCGCTAGTAATCGTTGGACAAGAAACAGCATGATGAACCCTGGACATGTCGCCAGTTCTCTTCTTCTCACCTGGGGCCCATGGACTTTTTTTAATGACGCACCTGATTTGTAACAGACTCTTAAGGGGTTTCCAACTGCTATGCATTAAAGCACAAGATGAACACGTTTTCATTCTGCTGGAAATGATTAAAAAAACAGAAGCAGAGAAACGGAAACCTTTCCACCAGGAGCTAAAACGTTCTTCTACTGGATGGTGAAACGGTTTTTATTGTCGCCTGGAAGCGAAATGGCCTGCACCTCGCCAGGGTTAGTTAAACACTTGTGGTTTTAAGGGGCTTTACAAAAAAAACAACTTCAAAGAGTAAAAAGCACAAGTTAGAGTTTAACTTCAACATAAAAGTACAATATCAGTGTTTCCTAACGGGGAGATGAGAAAAGAAAGCTTAATTTCTTAAATAACCTGAGGTGGACAAGTTTTATGTTCATCTTTTACTTGACAGCTTCTCTCAACTTTACAACAACAAAGTCAATATTAGTTAAAAATATAAGTATATATACACAAGGATTATATATAATTATATACAATTAGGGAATAAATATTTTCTTTTTGTAAAAACCTACTTACATTTAGTTTGTTGCATGATCTTTTTACTTTAACATTGCATTACTGCTAATAAACGCACAAGAGATTAAGAACGGTAATAGAGTCCAGAAAGGTTGACAGAATTAATGAAAATCATGAGATGTTGAGCAAAGACAGTAAAAAACAGCTTTATGTTCACTTTCTGAAGCTTTGTGGAGTCTGGGATCAACTCCAAATACCAAAGTCCAAATAAGTAATAAAAAAAACAAAGTTAAATATGTAACAGAGAGACGAAGTCGAGGTCTTTTTTTGGTTTTATTTAATAAGCTTGTTCATAAATTATCACATAAAAGATTCTTTTCAGTAGTTACAAAGTGGATGTTGACCTTAGCGCCTGAAAAAATAAAATCAATCACAAGGAAATTGCAGACGGTTGGAGGTTTGCGGTGTTTGATGAATCCCCTGTTCAATCAGCGGATCAGAGAAGATTGGAAGTTTGATAAAAATAAAATAAAGTAAAAGGAAAACATCCGACCCTAATCCTGCTCCCAGACAGCCGTCAGGTAGCAGCAGACGAAAAAAACAAGACATGCTGTTTGCATTTGTAAACAAATGGCGAATTTGTTGTTCAATGGTCTCCAGTGTGATAAAAAGAAAAAAAAAAGAGGAAAATTGTAGAACAAAACAAAAACAACAGAAAACAAGAACAACAAAATAGCAGTGGCTAAATGTGGGGCTCACAAAAACTAAGCGAACTAAGGAAGTGGCATCTTCATGGCTCCACTTTGATTCCTCTCGTCTTCTTGAATTGAACCGGCTCAATCTTCATCCAGTGGCTCATTTAAATCCTTATAGCATCTTAAACACTTCTATCTCTTCTGTTTGGACGAACAAACTACCATGATGGGATTGTTTTTAACAGAGTCTGTCTGAAAAACCGAGGAAAACAGACCTAACACTAGTTTAGACTCAACGAGGCCCAAAGTCTCCTCTCCCATCAGTTTGGGGAACGTCAGGACTGAGCGTCTTCTCGGCGGTATGGGAGCCTACTTGGACATTTGCTGCTGAACGTGCTGCAGGAACTCGTGGTAGGACGACGCTGACTCGGACCGGTCCTCCACCAGGTTCTGGAACAAGGTGTCTTTGGCCGAGGCGTCGTCTCTGCAAAAAAACACAAACGTGTAAAGACACAAAACGTCAAATGAGTTTACATTTTATGTGATTTCCTCACAGAAAATCCACATTTGAACATGTTTAAAGTACTTTTATAACTTTATTAGAGTGCTTTGAACGCTGATCCTCACTTCACTGATTAACAAATACGATTAAAGCTTTTTCGATTTACAGAGTCCAACCGTTTTTTTTCTTACAGTGATTAAAAGATTTCAGGATTCCTTCCAGATTAAATCCAATAGTTCAGAAGTTGTCTCAGCTTACAAATCGATCTGAAGTACAAACTTGCTTGCACTTTAAAAAACAAACATGAGCTTCGAACAATATCTGAACTTTTTCTCTGTTAATTTAAGCTTTGATGTGATTTCACACGGGGACACAAATCACAAGCTGAAATGCTACTAACCTCATCAGTCCTGAAATGAGTGGGGTAAACATGTTGTTTAGCAACAACGCCGCACCACAAGAAGCTTAATAACACTGAAACAAAGCAGTCCCATAAGAGAAGCCATCTAAACCAGTGACGTCACTGGGTTTTTAGTCTGGAAATAGACTTCAGTCCAGCTCAGACCTTCTATAGGAAACTGTCCACACCTAGTTTTTGTTGTTGTCTGTTTTTCCTTTTGTTTCATCACAAGAACAAAAGGAAACTAATCAAAGCTGAACACTTTTGACTGAGACCAATTAAAATGCAAATGGTTTAATACTCGAAATTTCCCTCTAGTTTTTTTTGACACACAATCATCAAAAGCCAACACAAAACAACAAAAGTCATGTGACCAAATGTAGTTATTGTGTTGCTGAAGCCACCTACCTGAGGGCAAACAGATGCACAGATGAACATTGTTGTGCAAGATCACATTTCACAAGAACTGCCTCTAGAATCTAGTTCCCACAGACTGGGACTTGGATTTGGAGGCAAACTGTTTTATGTTTCATGACATGGAGTCTCCTTAAATAAAACGTAGGCCGATTATTTTGGGGTCTGGTTTGGTAGAAATAAGTTATTTTGTTCATTTGATTTATAGCAATGGAAATTTGCGCTTCAGTTAGTGGCGGTTTTTGGTTGTGGTGCATAAACACATTTTGAGATTTAAAAATGGGATATAAATAAAAAAGAACTGATTTATCCGAGGATAAATTCTGCTTACTTGAGGATGTGGACCGTGGAGCTGAACGCTCTGTTGTCCTGCAGCCAGTTGAGGAACGCTCGGACTCTCTCCGACAGAGGATTGTGCAGCTCGGGAATGTGACTCTGAGAAGAAGAGCATGACCAAAAACATTAGCAGACACTTCTCTAACCATGTTTCAGACAATGCGGATCCTCTCGGTCATCCAGAACACCCGATGTGGTCGACACAAACATTCCTACGGCGGGGGGAGTGCGGTAGCTCTGGGAGTAATCATCCCATTGTTATCGAAGTAAAACGACGGCGCATAAACAAGAGGCTGACGTTGGCTGTTTGTTCTGGATGTCTCCATCACATCCGGAGTACAGTGATGACTGAACTTTCTAGGTAGCCGTCTGCAGCAGAAAAGCTTCACCGGCAAAACTGTTTTGCTGTATAAGTTTTATTTTACAAGGCAAACAGAACAAAAAGCTAAATTGCAACGTTCATCAGCAAATTGCTTAAGGAGTTTTCACACGCCTGCTGACACACAGCAGTTTTCCAATGTTTTTTTTTTTTGTAGTTGTGCTGAATGTTGATAACAGAAACGCTTGTCCAGCTGGTACCAACACTCACCATGTTGGGGGGTATTGAAGCGTAGCCGGGGCAGCCCAGAACGTCCTGGATGAACGTTTCGTTGCAGCTTTTGCCAATCCAGAGATAAAACACCTGGTGTGACGGGAGAACATGGATGGGAATCAGAAATGATATTTTCCTATATTTAAGACAGCTTTCGGTATAAAGTGTATCTCATAATGTGTAGAGGTCAAATGTTATTTTGGTGCCAGACCACCCAAAGCTTGGTTTATCGTAGCATTCATTGATTGTGCGACTCTTCCCCACCATTATCCTCCTAGACTCTAGGGGGCAATGTAGGGCGGCAATACCGAGCATACAACTCTATATGACATGGAGTACAAACATCTTTGCATATGTTAGATTCAAAAAACAAGAGGAACTTTTCTGTTGTTCATTTCTGCTAAGCGATTTGTTACCTACAACGGTTTTAAATTTGGGCTTTGCCTTGATCTTTTAGGCTGAAAACACATGTATTTGCGAACAAGGAGGAGCCAGTTTGATGTCGGGGTTGTGGGAATAACCTAATTTGTCCTCACAGCTGCGTAAACGTATTCCTTAAGATAATTAAGGCCTAAACTTACGGAAAGCCTTTTCATTCAAAATTAAATAAATAAATATTTCATTAAATGAATTATTATACCCATAAGATAAAATAAAATAAATATTCAAAGCTCTTTTTATTTCATGTTCGTATTTAAATGAGGGGGCGGAGTCTTATCTGAGGGGCGGCGCTGCTCCATACCGTTTAAAGAACAGCGACCATTGACCTGTTTATGAAAGCGAAAAAAATATCGAACAGGAGAAGAACAAATTAATTAAATCCATTTTTGACGGCCATGTGTTCAGTGCGCTGTGATCTTTCTACAATAGTCTGCGAACAGAAACATAGAGTTGTTGAGAGAAGCTGCTGTAGAGCATGGTAGAGCGGCAGACACCTAGTCCAAGTGCTCGATCTGTCTAAAGCACTTCAACACATCGTCTTGAATGTCTACATCTTGAAGAGCAGTTATTCGCCCGAGCGCTTCGAGAAAACTTTCAATACGGCCTGAAATAGTATCGGACGTCAATTCATTTTGCTCAATTTCACTAGCAAACGTTAAAATTTCATCTTGGAGTTCTCAAATATCATCCACTTTGCCCGCTCTGATTGGCCATAAGGATTGGAGTACTTCAGTTTCTGTGAAGCAGGTGCACTCTGCCAATCCTGACCGGCGCCGCCCTACAGACTCCGCCCCCTCATTTGAATATAAGAACATGAAATAAAAACTGTTTTAAATGAAAAAGGGGGTTTTGAAACAAAAGGCGCTGAAATAGTAATGCGTCATAATAAAATAAAAGCGTCACTAAATAAAATAAAACTCCATTATGAAATTTTTTATGAAACTTTTTTGTGAAATAAATAAATAAATAAATGTTTTGGAAAAATTTTAATTAAATTATAAAAAAAAAAAATCTTTTAATATTAATTTCATTTTATTTCATGAGGATATTAATTTCTTTCACAAAACATTTATTTATTTAATTTTGAATGAAACGGCGTTCCATATAAACTAGTACAGTTTGGAAATCACCAAATGTAAACAGAGTATAGATTGATTTATTGATACGACTACATTCAGTAGATTTTAGCCACAGATAAACATTTTCTAAAAGAATCATCTTTGCGGTAAACATGGTTTGAGTTTATGGAGATATTCAGATGTACTTTTCATGTTTGTTTAGCTTTTATTCCATTCAGACAGACCCTTATCTTGATTGTGGGTGTTATTTGTGAGCACAAAGGGTCTAAGTCAAGAAAATGCTTTATTTATGGCTGTTTTAAGTATTTATGAACTCCAAAACAAGTCATTTTAAGGGATAAATCTGTTTTATGGCACAAAAACCCATGAGCTATTTAACTTATGAATACATATTAATGTGCAAGCATTAGCTAAAGTATTTACAGAAGACGGTCTCTAAAGACGTCTTGTGGAAACCGAAGCAGATGAGAGATTTCGACACATATAATAAAAGTACACAGCATGTAAAAATAGTCCAAAAATATCAGGAGCGAGCAAACAATGGAGACAAATGAGTGAAAAAAACTAACAATTTCTGAATGGAAGACAGATTCATGTTTGCTCTACAGAAAGAATCGTTACTTACATTTCCACAGTCCATGAGAAATGCTCCATCTCTGCTGAGCCTCTCTGCAGAAAGATGCAGCAGGTGAGGCTGAGGAACGACGGTATCATTCAGATGCAGCGCCCCCTGCAGGTCACACACACAAAATCACAAGATTTAACCAACATGTGTTACAGAAAATAGAGACGCAAACTTTCTATTTTTCGTCCAATACGTTTCTGTGTTGTTTTGTTTTTTCCCACCTGGTCAGACATGTGGTCCAGCCTGTAGAGGTTAGGATGCAGAATCCTCATGAGCTGCGGCAGCGGCTGCATCTTAAACTCGCACATGGCAAAGAAGCGCTCATCAAGCCGGGTGCTCGTACCCGTCCGCAGTGCTTTCTGGAAGAAGAAAAAAAGAAAAAAGGCAATGTTTTCAGCAAATAATTTTTTTAAATGCCGGTAAATTAGCTTCAAGAAATAATTTCCTTTTTACATTGAGTTTTGTGGATGAATGAATGAATAGATGATGGCTGTCATCTAGATGGATTTGACAAATCAAATCAATGTATTTATTGAAGGGTTAAAGAATTGCGAGTGGGACTATCGAATTGTTGAATGGAAGGAGTTATTGAATGATCGACGTCTGAATCAAGGGAAAACTAGATTGTAGGCACCAGTACGATTGAAGGGTATTTTCAGAGCATCACTGCACCTGTTTGAGGAGAGCCAGGATGTAGAGGGGGAAAAGCCGCAGGGCTGCAGGGACGACGACTCCGGACTGCTGCAGGTTCGACACGTTGCTTTTGTAGGCGCCCACGAAGTCGACGACGGCGTTCACCAGAGCGTCACGAGCATCCGACAGGCTGGATGAGATAGATCGGTCGATGGCTGGAAAACAACAGCGCAGGTCGATCAATAAAAAGAGTGGAGAGGAAAACTGCATTATTGACCTGAAATAAAAACTGGTCTCACAAACTAGAACGATGAGTTTTCAGTAACACCGAGGATGTTAACAGTCGCAGAAGTGGAGACGTTACGCTGTGAACTCACCCATGTTGGCCAGCAGACATGTGATAGCTTGGACGTCAGCTCCGGCGTAAACGTCGGTCAGCTGACTGACCACTGGCAGACACAGAGTGTGGACTCTGATCCTCCTTTTTCCTACAGACACAGACAAAGAAGAAACGTGCAAACAGTTTTCCTAAAACATGTTTTTTATTTCTTACTGTATAAGAAAGAAAATCCATCTTTGTTAGGTTTTGCTTCGGGCGTTTACCTTTACTGGACGTGTAAAGCAGAGCCGCCTGGAAACAGGCAAGGGACGAGTCTGCAAGAGAGTCTTCGATGGACATCTGGACAGCGAAGGCAGAGTCCGGGTTCACATTGGCCAGAGACAGCAGGTCGGTGGAGCGAACAAAGAAGTTACCATGGAACGTGTGGATGGATAAGCCTGAAAGACGATATTGGGGGGTTGTTAGACGTTTTTGCTGATTTAATAGAAAGGACATTGTAAGTAAATCCTGTGGTTGAAACCTTTTGTGCATCTTATTCTCATGACGGCCTCGAAGCCGATCTTTCTGGTGAGGTAACGGTCGAGATCCCGCTGAAGCTTCTCCAGCTGGGCCGGGTTGTGGATGTATTGAAAGGAGGGGTAGTAAAAGACGCTGCCAGCTGAATACTTGGAGATACACGCTGAAAAAAATCAAAATCAAAAATGTTATAAGCTTAGGTGGAGACAACCGATTTAACCACATTCACAGTTTAACCATCAGCATGTCTGAAAATGTTTAAGCCTTTATCTGCATCCCTTACAATAGTTTGTATCTTAATCTTCTAAAGAACCATTAAGAAATGAGTCAATCTTAATTCATTCATTACTGGGAAAATGATCAAAAATGAACAAGAAAAGAAGAGGATCACTTTAACAAATCTGGAGAAACGTTTCTTTAAAGCTTCTGTTTCCACAGAGGAAGCAGTTTAATAACTGCTGAGCAGGAGGCTGATGACAAACCCTGGTCTTACCCAGTGATGCCAGGTCAGCGTACTGGGAGCTGAGCAGGAAAAGATCCACGCCGATCTGCTGGCCTGAGCAGTCCAGCGCAAGTTTCTTATAGAAATCTGTGGCGGGACCAAGATGCTGGGCTCCCTGAGAAGTTAGCGGTCGCACAGCGGGAGGTCGTGAGGATTCAGATGTAAAAAAAGAATTTATACAAAATTAGAAAACAATTTGAAAAGAGAACAAAGAAAATGTTTTAAGTTCGAAACAAAGATGATCTGAATATTTCAATATTGTTTTTCATTAAGATCTTTTGAAACCCAAATCTAGATCCTGAGGTAGGAGATGTCAAACGTATTGAAGTATATAAGTGTAACAGATACTGGTAGTGTTGCTAGGCTAGTAAGGGCTACCTTTATCACAATAAGTGCGGACAGAACCAGACCGGATCCAAAACCTGATGACAAGAAGACTACAGCAAAACCTGAAGAACTAGGAAACTATTTTATCATTAAACTTTTTTTTTTTTTTTAGCTCTGTAAGTGCTGCTGGAATCTTCACCTCATCAGATCTCTGACTCTCTCCATGCACCTTTAAAGAAGAAGCATTTATGATCAAAACTTAACGTAAATTAAATCGACGCACCTTGGTGCTCGAACGCTGATTCGGGTCCTCTCTCGACTGCAGCTTCCCGGCTCCCAGAGTCGGAAGCTGAGTCTGGAACACGGTAATGCGACCCCCCGTGGGCGACATGAGCTTGAACGCCGCCTGCAAGGCGGGGCCGAGGGCGTTGTGGGTCTCTCTGCTCTGGTTGAACATGGCCGGCAGAGAGGTCAGCAGCTCCTTCACAAGCTCAGGACGGAGGAAGGGTTCAAACGTGGCGTGAACATCGGTTGGATCTAGCGTTTGTATACTTTGCACTTCCTATACCTTACCAGCTGTTAAATGCTTACAAGTTACAGAATTTAAAAAAAGGAAAGTACCTCTTTGCTCTCCTTTAGGTTCACCATCAAACTGTCATGCGATGGAATAAAAACATCTGCAAAAACAGTTAGAATCCCATTTGAAGCAAAGAGCTTTATTGAAATTCTTAAAAAAGAAAAGCCATCTGGAAATGTCAGTTCTTAGATCTCACATTTCTCTTTTCAAGGATTTGACTGGCAATATGTTTCTTAAACGTCCTAATAAAATTGAAATTTCAGATCAGGAATAACTTTTTTTTTTAAACAGAACATCTAAAACAAATCGAAATAATCAAAAAAAATTCAACAATTAAAAATAAATCTATCATGTATTCATGTTTATATTTTTCAAAATTTTAATTAAATTGCAAAACACAGTTTGAATCGATAATCAAATACAAATAAATGTGATAAAAAGTATAGACAGTATAGATGAGCTGCAAGAAAAGACTTTTAAATCATTCAATAAAAACATAATAATAATAATAAGATATTCTTTTAACATGAGAAATATCACTCAGCCATTTTAATGGTTAACTGTTGCATTTCAATTATAAATACCTGAAAGATAATTACTGTTTTGATATTTAGTTATATATAAATATCAATAAAACACGCATTTCCAACTTTTATGAAATGATAGCACATTATCAATGAATACATTTATTATGAGGCCAGATTAGTCTCAAAAAGAATGAACTCACAAAGTGTTTTCCACAAATGCATGTTCCGTTTCATGAATATATTTTTTATGCAAACTTGTAATATAAATTCGGAAATGCACACGACTTGTTTCACAAATGCACACATTCCACTTGTAATCTAAATCCACAGGTCACACGAATCACTGAATTGTGGATTAGAAACCCGTTTCTCGTTTGTGAAACTAGCTGCATTCGTGAGAGAATCAGCTGCGGTGAATTTTGAGACTCATCTGATGGCGCAGGTCAACAAACGTCACCATTGGCTGATTAATCTGTCTATCAAATTCACACAGGCCAATCGAATAGCTCATTACATTTTAACGACAATCGCAGAGTCATGCTCATTCTCAGTACAGGTGAGCTGAAGTTGGCTAAAGGGCGATTCCGCTAAAATTTCCCTACCTTCGACACATGTTATCTTCTCTAGATAAAAAACTACAAAACATAAACACTTCAAACCTTTGTGAAAACCTTTCTCTGATTTGTGAAACTTCATTAAAGGCACAGTTTCAGCACTTTTTTAGGTTCTGCATCACACTTCAGCTGCTCCTGCTCTTAATTTTACAGGACATTCTGTCTGGTACAGTGATGCCACATTTCAGTTCTCAAGACAAGTGTGTTCCAATCACACTTTTTACCTATTTTTGAGGTTACATTTTAAGTTGTAACACAGGCATCCATAAATGCAAAGACTAAAACAAAAGGGACTGACAGGGCTGAGGCAAATTAAAAAAATTGAAGAATTGCCAAATGGAGGAGAGCTAAGAGTATTAAAGTTATTGAAGCAATATGAACGAAAAAAATAAATAAAAAATATTAATCATGTGTCAAAAACAAATCTGACTTTTAATAATAATCTACATTTGCCGGTTTTTATTTTTTTATTCTGCTCTTTATTATTCGCTAGTACAATAGAATAATCCAGTCCAGGTTTGAAGTGTGTATGTTTGGTAGTTTTGGAGCTGGAGCAGCTGAAGTCTGATGCAGAACCTAAAAAAGTGCTGAAACTGTGCCTTTATTGAAGTTTCACAAATCAGAGAAAAGTTTCACAAATCACAAACCTGGATTTAAATATTTTGCAATCTCTTTAGAACAATCCAGTCCAGGTTTGAAGTGTTTGTGTTTTGTAGTTTTTTTTTATCTAGAGAAGATTAAATGTGCTGAAGTCAGTGAAATTTGAGCGGAACCGTCCTTTAGCCATTTTAGTCGGTAAAATGTAATGAGCTATTCGATTGGTCTTTGTGAATGTGATTGACAGATTCATCAGCCAATGGTGACGTTTGTTGACCTGCGCCGTCAGACGAGTCTCAAAATTCACCGCAGCGAGTTTCACAAATGAGAAACGGGTTTCTAATCCACATTCAGCGATTCGTGTGACCTGTGGATTTAGATTACAAGTGGAAGTATAAGTTATATTTGTGAACCAGAATGTGTGCATTCGTGAACTGTGAAGCTTTAGAAATTGATTAATTTTTTTTAATAATAATTGCATATTAATAACCAGAAGGTTCCTAAGACAGTCTATTCCCCTATTCTGTCCTAACAGGAGGAGACGTACCATCGATGTCCGACACCACCAGCATCTGCGGCTGCGACAGTCCCTCCTGGAGGTTGTAGAAGTGGATGGTGTTGTCGAAAGTAAGAAAACCAATTCTGGTCCGTGCGTCTCCAGGCAACCTGAAACACAAAACAGCACCCATCATTGACAGCTTAGGTGGACAATCCTCAATAAAACCATTGGAAAGCTAAAAAAACTATCCTAACTTGGACTTTTGAAAGGTGGGAATAAACTCAATATTTTGCGTAATTTACACAGCTTTTCAATTGTGATTTCATTAAGCTGTTCAAACCAAATAGATGTGAGAGTATAAACTGAACCTAAACTGCTTGTTTCGCCATTTGCTGCAGACTAGCAGCCGCGACTCTGGAGGATTTCTGGCCTTTCTGCTGAACTGTTTTAAAGGTCCCAGCACAGTTTCTAAAAAGTTCCAGTTCACAGAACATTTTTAATCAAAAGCGCTAAGGGCAATTTAAGAATGATTTTTGACAAACATCAGAAAATCCTCTGTGCTCTTTTTGGTCAGCAGCGGTTTTTACAGCAGATTAATCCAATGGATGCAGATTTTTCTTATTAACACGTGATGAACTTTGACCTTAACCGAGATCTTGCAGTACTTTAGATGTAGTTCTTTTGTAATCTCTAAAGTGAGTCCTTAAAGAAACATAAAAGTAATTTTAGTTAGCCACTATTAGTAAAGATCACTATAGTTTAGCGTCGTTTCTTTTTGTGCTTTCTTAGATCAGAGCATGATTTGTAGTTTCTGAAAATCTTTTAGCCTACTTCGTCTTGTCAGGCAGGTCCTACTTGCTTCTTCGGATCAGCCAGGTAGCCAGCCCGAGTGTGACCAGTTATTACTGGTGAATTACATTTCATTCATACAGGGAATAATGATCTTTACACATGGTGCCAGGTTGGACTGCACATGTTTTATATACGAGTATGTAAAACCTTGGTCATATTTTAGCTTTTTGTTTTTATTCATCATCTTATTGTGAAATAATTTTCAGCCGAAAGTGGAGAAAGCTTTATTTTACTGGACAGACAACCGGAAGCTCACTTATCCAGGTTCTCCAGAAGCGACTCGCAGAAGTACTTCAGGTACCCGGCCTCCACGGCGTTGTGAGACACGTCGAGCACAAAAAGGTAAACCGCCGGCTGTGGCGGTCGCAGCTGGAACAGCAGAGACAAACAGTGAAGGTCAGGAGTCGCCTCAAATTATTCGGTTCCTTCTGTGTTTACAATGTTATCTAAAGAAAAATACAACAGCTCCCTCTTACCATGTAGTCTGAGGACGCGATGAACTCCACTGTTGAGTTTTGGACCTCCGGCCTCTTGTGTGGTTCTCCGTATGACCTCGTTACGGGGTTGTACATAAACTCATCCGGTACTAAACACAGCATTAAAATCAGAAAAGTCTGAGCAAACAAAACGCATTGTAT
Organism: Orestias chungarensis; assembly: GCA_032876305.1. Lineage (NCBI taxonomy): Eukaryota > Metazoa > Chordata > Actinopteri > Cyprinodontiformes > Cyprinodontidae > Orestias > Orestias chungarensis. The sequence goes on along the minus strand of JAVLVB010000408.1, from coordinate 681,860 downwards.
GAATGGATTCAGTAATGCATTCTTGACAACATCGTACCATCGTTGACACGATAGCAGAGGTTACACTTCCACCTGCGCTGGTCCAGGAAGGTGACAAACGGGTTGATGTACGTCCGACAGGAGCGACACCGCACTATCGTGTTGGATGTGATCACAGGCAACTGCTGCAGAGACGTGATAGAAATGGGTTAATCTCCATTTTATGTCCCTTTAAAAATCAACTAAAACAAAATTCCTTTATTTCTGCATCAGATGACCAAAATAGAGCCGGCCACTTGAACTTTGTTTTACACGAGTCAGACTGAGTCCAGCTGTTTCTTTGTACTTTAAATACAACCACTAACCAAACCATGTGATTTTTTTTTTCTTTATTTCAGACATTTTGGTTTAATTTTTCATTTATATTCGGTTTGTTCTTTTAAAAACTAAAGTAAACACAAACTATGTTCAACTATGTTTAGCTTAAAAATGAGCGCCAAGTTAAAATTCACGATAAATCCTAAATAGAAATATAAACTCCTTCAGCTGTTATTTGGGCCTGTGAAGTAAAATTATTGATGTAAATCTACTAGGGATAAATTGAGGTTTGAAATCCTTGTTGTTCTATATTAGCATCCATGTGTAAGCGGATGACAGCAACTTGTATTAAGAGTAAAACAAATCAACAATCCAGTTTCCAAAACGTTTGACTTTCAAGATCTCTCAGATTTCTTTCAACTTTTGTTACACCGATTTAAAGTTTGAAATTTACAGCAGATATTACTGTACAGACCAGGCGTGCTATATGAAGCCTGCAAAAAAAACTGGATCAATAAATGGGCTAACGGATGCATGGGTTTGTGAAAACAGGAAACAGAGTCTGGAATAGTCTTGAAATACAAATAATTTTCCACACTAATCGAGATATATCAGGATCCTTCCCTGCCTTTCCAGACTGTAGGAATTGTGCAACGATGGCAAACTTGGATGGATAGATTGCTTATTGGTTTAACTTTGGCTTTTAGTTTTATTGTTGATTCATTTTCTGTTTTTATTGTGACTTGCTGTGACAACAACAAAAACAAAACGGAACCTGAAGCACTTGCCGAAACCTTCGCTGCACCTCACCGTCATCATTCTGCAGCTTTAAACTGGAGATTAGCCATTCAGAGTTGATATTTAGTCAGGGAATACATTTTTATAATCATTCACAATCAGTCTGTAACATTAGGCTGTAACTTAGCGTTAGACTTTCGGTCAATGTTAGATGAAGTTCTAACTTTTTTGTAACAGAGGGAAGCATCTTTGATAAATCATCCGATTATTTAACGAACACACCAGCAGATCTCTAAAGGGGTGTAGAAGGAGCCCGAGTGGGAGCCGGGCCTTGTTGAGCAACGCCTGCGTTTGGGGAATGCTCGTCAGCGTGCACCTGAACGTCCTGGTGAGCGGAGGAGATTCACCAATCAGAAAACCAATCAGGAGACACGGTGCTGTATGACGAGGGTGCGCGACCAACTTACTGCGGGCTGCAGTTGACCTTTTTCAGATCGGGGCTGAGGTTTGGTTCAGGGGCCTCCAGGGGCCTCAAAGGTAGCAGGTCCCTCTCCTGCAGCAGGTTGACGGGCCTCAGGGCCTCCTCCTCCAGCTCTGGGACACCGCTCAGCCCCCCCAGAGCTGCGGATAGCTGAGAGAGGTTGGGGAAAGGCTGCAGAAGAGAAGAGGAAAAAAAAAAGCATTGTTTGGTGAACATGTCACAACAAAAACCAGCAACTGTTAGGGCTGATGGATCACCTGGGAGTGCTGCTGGTAACCCGGCTGACCGTACACATTGTGAGAGGGGGAGCCGTCGGGGTGGGAGACCGGTACTTGCTGATAAGCCAACTGCATGTTGTGGTAACCATAGCTACCAAAGGGCGGAGCCTGGTTGCTCATGTTGTTGGTAGGCTGCATGGAATCTGTGCAAACGACATGCCAGCATTGATGCGGTTGTCATAAAACCAGGAACGTTTAAATGTATTAGATCAACCTTTTTTTTTAAAGAATCAGAATTACAGCTTTCATATTGAGATTCACAGTGTAGTCTAAACATTTATTTTTTATCTAGTGCTAAATTCAGGAAAACACAGAGCAGATTTACCCAAACCCACGTCAGAAACAGTCACAGGATCATATCAAATACGCAAATAATATCTACAGTATTAAGGAAACCATTTATGTGACTGAATTGGTAATAAGTGCAAAGTAAAACTAAAGCCCCAATAACATTGCTTAACATTTGCTTTCCCTGATATCAGTAACGTTGTGTCTGATGATGACGATGATGTACCTGGACAGCTGCCGCCTTCGAGGGAATCATAGTTGTTGTGAACCGGAGACGCGCTGCCGGTGCTGGAGGAGGAAGTGTCACCACCTGACGGACCCAGAGAAAGAGGAACGACTTCAAACGTCTGAATAAATACCAACTACAGCTCGAGAGATGAACTGATGACATACTGAAGGAGAACAATTAAGACGACGAAGAAACACAAGATGGAATAAAGAACATTACAGAAGAGCTGAAAATGACAGAGGAGAAGATGGAAAGTTACCAAGTGAATTGAAACCAAAAGGGGACCAAGAAGTCAAACCGTGAACTTTTGTTTCAAAGATTAAATGCTTCAACTCCCTTAGGCCTCTGAGAAGCAGAGTGAGAATGAGCGAGAAATGCTGTTTTGAGCAGAACTTCAGAGGCTGAGGTTAAATTCCTGAAGGAATACTTGCGCTAATGCTGTTTTGCTGGAAGCAGAGGCTTCAGAGGAGTGGAAAAACTCCAAGTCTGATACACAAACGAAGGATGAAGACTGCAAATCTGGGCCTTCTCAATCCAGATCTAATAAAGCCCCAGAAAACTCCAGAACCGAAACCGAAACAATTCAGTTTAATGTAGACCACAAAAAAAAAACTAAAACTAAAACATTCTGATTATTTCTATTTTCTAAAACAAAGAAAATCTTGTACAACCTAAAGTGTATATTAAACAAATGTGTTTGGATTTACAGACCAAAATGAAACCCTGCATTACAAAAGTAGAAGTTTAGGATAAGTCAGACATTATATTTAGAATGAAGCTATTGATCGGCGCACAATCCAATTATCTACCAGTAAATCTGAGCAGCCGACGCCTGGATTATGAGCTCTGAGAGAAGCAGACAGCTAAGGATACTTGGCCTCGTGTTTCAAGACGCTCGTTACACCTATTCTTCCTCGCCTGAAGTGTTCAGCTCCATAACAAAGCGCCTGACATGTAGCAACGCTCTACATCCTTTAAACTGAACTAAAAATAGAGACTCCATTCAAATAGTCATGCGCTTCAAATAGTCACACTAATCTTATTATCAGTCAGTTTGCTGAGAAGAAAGAGAAGATTCATTAAAGCCGTGCTGCATGAAGCAACATGTGCTTAACACTGATTTGAAACATAGCGAAAAAGTTGTTCTGTCTATTTTTGGTATTTGAGTTTTTTATTTCCATAGCTCAGACTGAGAGTTTTACACGCATTTTTTAACAGCTTATATTTATTTGGATTTTGAAGTCTGATTTTTTTTAACCTTTTCCAGTGATTTCTTTTTGGGAACAGAAAAAAAACACATCAAATTTAGTCTTAAAAAAAAATCTGTTTTATTTTTAGACCAGATTTTCCAAAGAATTAAAGACTATACTTTGCACCGTATTGAACAAGAGAGAAACCTATAAGAGGGACATCTTATAAACTCTTTAAAGATTTCTTTAGACATTTCCATCTTCCTGCCCCTCTCACATCCCTTAAATCCCACAATTGCTGTCTCCATCTGACCAGCTTTTAAAATAATTTACTGTAAACAGCAGAGTTGAAGTCTGTTTATCTGAAGCAATACTTATCTTAATGTGAAGAAGTTCTGAGGATGTTCTGCATTGGTTTTTAAGATTTAAACAGAATTCAATGGATTTTTAATCCAAAAATCTGAACGAATGGTCTCCTTGCCAAACCTTCCAGCTATCATGGACGGATGCCAGACGATGCGCTGAACATTACTTTGAGACATGTATAAACAGCTGATACAAGTCATTATGATGTAAAAGTTGAATGTGATTAGATTATTTAGAGAAATCAAGTTTTTTTATAAACATGTATGATAAATGAGACAAAAAGAAAACTAAAACAAGACCTGCTGTCTATGACTTTCTAATAATGTACGGTAAGAGTGCTAAGCTGGCCTTCGGGTGACGAACAGTCAGCAAACACACAGAGAGAGAGCGCAAGGACCTGGAGAGGCTATATTTAAACACATGTTAACCTCTGGATGATAAAATTCCTGAGGGATCAGTGAAGGCAGAACACTAGAGGATGAGACTGATGATGTGTACAGTTAAGATCCATGACACGCATGCAGGGAAGATAAGTGTATTTTTAAATTAAACAAAAAGACAAACCTAAAGGGTTTTATTGATTTACGATATGCAATTTCAATGATTTCAGATTTACAAAATAATGTAAATAACAAAAATGTATATAGAAAGGGCTGTTCAACAAAACAAATATGCTTCTTAAAGAAGAGTCCTAAATCGAGCGTAGACAAAATAACTAACAGTCTGGACAAAAATCAGGCACCCGAATAAACATGAAACTTTCTATTTACTATTAAAAAAAACATTTTTTTTTTTTTTAACTGAACATAATTGGTTCCTATAGCAACAGACAACTTAAAACAAGTGTTTGCAGGTACCCTTAAGTTAGTTTGGTGCTAATATCTATGTCGTCAGTGCTTAATCGTTTTACATAAGCATAAACAAGCATGGAAAGGACTCCGTACTTGATGCAAACTATGTAACTCACTATGGAATTGATTTACTCTATATTTGTATGAAAAGTAAGGAAGTTTCAATGAAATTGATTGGTTCTCTGCATGGTTACAAATTAAAATACTCAAATTATGACTTAACCTTTTGTTTAAAATCAAGAAAACGTTCAATCAACCAAACGGTATGATTTTGGATTGTTTGAGGAAGCTGGAGTAGCAGGAGAGAACTCGCGTATGCACAGAGAAAACGTCCAAACTCTAGGACATTTTTGGTACAAGGCTACAAGTTTGTTTTCTTTAAACAATTGCATCACCATGCAGCCCAAAACTGTTTTAGTAGGAATATTTTATGTTTTTTCCTAATTATTAGTCCTTAAAATAGTAAATCTGCATAAACTTCAAAAAAATGTTTCAAATAATGCTCTAGTTTAAACAAGTCTTCCATTTGACTGAAAGCGTGACGATAACACCTTCCTCTGCATCACAATTACAAAAAACAATCAAAAGCTGAATCGCTAACCTGTCTTCTTTCTAAAATTAAAAACAGTAAAGGTTGAAGGTTAAATAGCAGAAACAGAATGCAAAGACATTTTAAAGACTAAAACAGCAGAAAAGCGCGAGGAAAGAACCGGACAGGACACTACAAGACATTCAGGGATGGTGATGCTTAAAAAAGGCTAGATGAGCTCATGGGGGGTGAAGGGAACGAACACAAAGGTAAAAGCTAAAGCAGACCTGCTTCCTCATCCTCATCTTCATCATCCTCACCGCTGGATGATGAGGGGGCTGCTGTTGCTGAGGCGGTGGCAGAGGCTGAGCTAGCTCCACTATTAGCAGCATATCCATACTGCAGGCCTGTTGGAAGGGGGTTTTGGAAAGGATCATAAGAATACGGTCGAGACTGAGAGACTAACAGCACAGAGGTTAGGTGAGTCTGCGGGTCCTGCTGTTTAACTTCAGCATTGAAAAACTGCTTTAACTGCTAGAGAATGTTAACCCCAAGCCAGCCTTTCTAGATTGCCGTTAGCTTAATTCCTCTTAATGTTTCTGATGAGCCTCCAGTTTGTTGTTTCAAGCTTTATGTTTCATTGTGATTACAAATGATCTGGGCAAACCTGACAGAAACAAATTAAAAACTACAAATCAAACCGACAGGTTTTATGCAGTTAATGTATCCTTGTGCTGACAAAACTTACAGAACAGTTTTTCTCCAAATTCATAATACTTGCCAACACTGAACCATGTTCTAAGTTGAGTAATTTATTGTATTTTTTGGGGGATGCCTGGGTGTCAGTGAGTTTTTTTGGGCGTTTTTTCTCAAAATGGCTGAATGGTTTATTTCGTCTCTGGAGAGGAAAGCCGCTTCACGCCTCACTGGGTAATGCCGGGTGCGGGAGCTGCAGTAGATTACAAATATCACTACTCAGGTTTTCCTGACTCACCAATATATGATTTATTATGCATTTGTATTTGAACATGTATGTTTAATTTCAATTGTGGGTGAACTGGAGAACCAATGGTTAGAAAGTGAAGCTTGTACACCACAGATGGATGTGATATTTAAGAACGTGGCAGTATATAAAACTTTGCCAACTTCGTATTCAGCTGTTTGTGTAAATAAACAGCAGCTCCTTTCTGAAGTCTAAGAACGTTCACATGGGTTGTGAACCTAAATAACAAGAAAATGCAAGTGCAACTGGTGAAGGTTTTCTACTGAACATATCTGCCGGGAACACCTGGATCCGAACCAGCAACACTTCTCTGACCTTAAAAGATTTGCATCAAGGCTCGAACACCTGCACATCTGAAAGTGTTTTGTGTGCACAGCAGATTACATCTGCCAGCAGAAAGGTGCAGCTGCCATCCTCTAAGCAGTTCACGCAGTTCTGCATGTTGGGATAACACAGGTTTACTGATGGAGCTGAACTAAAAGAGGCGAAACATAATGACAAAAAAAAAAAAACTCCATCTTTGCACGTATGTAAATAAATACCAAAGAAGAGAATTATGCATGCAATCACCTGGGTGGTGGGCCGGGGAGGAATGACCTGATGCGGAGGGGGTTCCTGAGGGCGGTCGGTCTCCATCTGCCCCTATGCTGCTGCTTTGTGTCACCCCACTGTAAGAGTTGTAGCTGTGAGTGGCCTGATGGCTTTGGTCATAGTGTTGGCGGATGTTGTTTTGGACTCCAGCTTATCACAGAAACAAAACAAAAAAAATGTGGATATTTGACGTTATCCCATTATAAAGTCTGGACGCTAGAATTAGGCTACATTCACACAATAGGTCTCATTACTCAATTCAGTTTTCATTTTTTGCTGAAAAAGACTTTCTTATACTACTTGTACAAATGTGACCGTCGTCAAGACTTCCGCGTAAGCGGTTTCCGACCCACGTACACAGAAGAACGTAGAAGTTACCCAACTATGCACGGTTAACGGAAATAACAATAGATGCCGCTGCGTGTGGCTCAATTTTCATATTTTTTTAACAATAGGAACTAAGCGTATTGTCACAAAATAATAAGCGCTGCTGCGTTTGCTTCAGTCGTCGTTTTTTTAGAGTGTAGAGAGATCAGAATTTTGAAAATGTTTGATATGAGTAAGAACAAAAATCCGGTCTTGGTCATTTATGCCTGCTGTGTAACTGTAGCCTTATATGGGAGCTGGAATTGGAGAACTACAAACCACAACCACAAGCACGATGATCTTTTTGCTTTCACATACCTGCGCTTCCTTTGCCATTTACCGTTGCCGCCGCTTCATGTCCATCACCCGTGCTGTACGCCGGCTGCACCGCTGACGAGGCCGGAGGATAAGAGCTGAAATGATGCAACGGCGCTCCCATCTGCGTGGACATGACACCGGCGGCGGGGATGCTCTCGGAGGAACCGAGGGGGCCGTACTGGCTGGTCACCGGGGCTGATGGGTATGAAACATTTGGGTAGGGGGAAGCACCGGGGTTTCCAGGTGCCGGTGAAACAAAGGTAGGGTGCTGCTGCTGCTGCTGATGTGCTGGAGAGACTTGGTAGGACTGCTGACCATAGTAGGACCCTGGGACGGCATAGTGTGTTTGCTGCTGCTGCTGCTGGAATGGCTGTTGAGGTGCTGAAGATGGGATGGTGGCGTACAGCTGCGAAGGCGGGTGACCAGTGTATGGAGATGGTGCTACTTGATGCTGAGGGAGTTGCTGCGGTGGACGGTTGTTTTGGTAGTAATTGTAACTGTGGGCACGGCTTGTGATTGGTGCTTTGCTGGGAACGGACTTGGCGTGGCTGGGGATGGTGGGGTAGCTCTGATGTGGAGGTGGGGCGCCATAGAAGCCAGCAGGAGGACACCTAGACGGGTGGGTCGGCTGTGGAACTGGATGAAGAGAATAGATGTCATTGAGTAAATGTAAATAAAATAAATGAAATTCCACAACAATGTTTAAAAAGTTTATAAATGTTTAGTTTCCTCTTTTGATATTTCAAACACAGCAGCAGATTTCAAAAGCAAGTTCCTACAGAAATATGTTTCTTAACGCAAGACCTACTTGTATAAACTACACTGCTTTCAGAGCAGCATTCAACTAAGCACAATATGTTGAATTATTAATAATTGTATTTATTCTGAAAGTTCAAATTTATCCTAATATACCTGTATTTGCAAGTCTGTACTGAACATATTATTCCAATAAAAAACCCTAAGCCAAGTTAGTGGGAAACTGTGTTTGTTTTAATCCTACTGGAGATCAGCTGCAGAGGTGCTGTTCTCAACAATGTTTTAGTACAGACTCGCACCAAACATTAGTTGCAAACTTATGTTAAATCTGTGGTTTGGTTGAAAACATGCAGAGATGTTCTATCATCTAAAAACTAAGACCAACATCAGATGTGAAGCATTGCTTCATTTGAACCTAAAGCAGATCTGTAAGAAAAATAAAACAGAAGAAAGGATGGGCAGATTATACGTTATAAGTGGTGAAACTTAGTGTCAACACTGCTGTGCCGTACAAAAACAAAGAATGTCATGTCAATGCTGCACAAACAAAACTACAACACAGAAATATACAATCTAAATACTGTCATTTTAAAACATCACTTTTCTGCTTGGATCACCACCTGCCATTGTCTGGTTGCACAGAAGACTCTCCAAGATTTCACAGTTTACCCATTCTTGGTTGTAACTTAGTACTTTGCTACCTCTGCAATAGTGGATCTATTAATGGCACGAATCACACTTGACAATCCTGTAGGTCGCAGTGATTCTATTGTCAGAACAAAAAAAAAAACGATTGTATGCTTAATTCTGTGGCCTTCATAGAATCGAGCTTTATCTTTCATATTTTCATAACTCTTGTCCTGAAGTACCAAAGAGACATGAAGTGCCTGTAGGTACTTATAGTCTCACATACTTTGGAAAACAATAGAAAAACTGTAACTGCACACACTCCACAACTAATCTGCCAAAGTTTTATCTTGGATGCCTGTTTCTGATGATGTTTAACTGCATCAACCAAACATGTCATCGCATCTTTAGCTGCTAACGCTAATCGCGTCAGTCCCTCAAAAGCATGAATATAAATGTCCTACCTGGTCGTAACTGTAATTTTAAATCTATAGTAAGACCTTAAATATCACGAGTGAAATGATTCTGCGCCACCCGCCACATCACAAGCAAACACTTGGCTAACTTCAACTCGTTAGCTTCAGCTAAGGACTGTTAGCTCCGAGCTAACACCTTTTAGCTGAAGCTAACGGACGTTAGCTCCGAGCTAACAGTTTTTAGCTTCCAGCTAACGGACGTTGGTCCTCAGCTTCGCTAGATGCAACCGTGAATTTAAAATAAATAAGCTTTCTTGTTTAGCTTCGAACAAATCGGAGTGAAGGTAGTGTAAATAAAAGCCAAAGCAATAAACTTAAAGACTGGGATAAATAAAAAAGGGGGAAAAGTATCAGCCTCTGCTCCGCGGCATTAGCATGCTAACTGGATTCCTCCGGCCTGTTACCGTTTGGACAGGCGGGGGGAGCTCCACCGTTCGGGGTTGGGTTCTGGCTGTAGCCCGCAGAAGTGTCGAGGCTGGTGAACCCCGGCGCAGACATCGCGACGTCCACCCGCTCTCACGTCAGCAGACAAGCGGGTGGGCGCTCACACATGAGTCTGGGGACCCGCCGCCTCCCAGGCGACAGTCGCGATACGAGGCCGCTGATGGTTCGCTAGTAACCCGGGCAGCCCAGCCTGGGAGCTCCGCTCGACTGAGGGGATCACACCTCCAGCAAGGATGCTTAGAAGATTATTTGACACCTGCTTGTGTTCGTGTGGCTCCCTCTGCTGGAGTCGCTACGCAGGTGTGGGATGAGATCAACTGAGCGATGCAAAATGACATACAAAAACTCTTGTCCTTGGGAAAACCTAATTTCCATTGGCTAAACAAATAGCTTCATAAATCTGGATATGCAAATGAATATCCAGGAATAAGAAACGAAACACAAACGAGCTGTGGTACATCTCATATGGAGACATGAGAGCAGCCATAAAGGTCTCAAATAACAGAGATTTTGTTTCTACAACTGAACTAAAAAGTATAATGAAGAAGATATTAAGAAATTCATGACTGATTCTGCGTGTTTTTAAGTCTCCCAGTCAGAAGAAATAACCAAAAAAAATCTTAATAATCTTTCTTTTTTTTTAACCAATTTTTACCAACAATTTGGAAAATTCACAAATATAAGACAAAACCTTTTAATTTCCAAGACATAAGCTTTAGCTTTAATTTTTATAGTTTGTAATTCTCGTGGCTCTTGATGCTGCTCAGTTAAACCTTACCCTTGTTTCCTTAGATCACACAGCCTTAAATTCGGCTTAAAAATGCAAATATTAAAGCCACGTGTTGAGTGCATGCGTTTCTGAAAGACCCGCTGCTTCCCTAACTGACATACTAAGCACTTGCAAGGCTTGTAACGCGCAAAGTTCATGTGAAATATTCAGCATTCTTTATTACAGAGCGCTATAAATTACTGCTATATTTAAATACAGTTCAGAGCAGTGATTTTGTTATAGTACTGGATATTTGTCACTTCCCAAATCTATGCGTCAAAATAATAAAACAAGAACTGCTGGATCAAAAAGTTAAAACCTTAGTTTGTGATAAAAAATCCTATAAAACAAAAATTTTTATTTGAGAAAATTACATAATGTTAATCATTAAATCACATTTTTTTATGTATTTAAACATTTTGAGGGATTCTGGCCCGGGTTGCTGTGCACTCGCACTCCTCTTTGGGATGCTGGGTGTCCGAGGCCTCGTCAAGGCAAGTCTCTCCTTTGGTTTGGCAGGACGGGCAGCAGGCTGTGCATCCTTGCTTTCTGCAGCTGGGGCAGGACAACACTAGCTGGCAGCAGAACTGGGTGCTGCACAGCTCATACTGGTCCCATGGGAGGCCACAGTACCTGCAATCTAAATGCAGAGGAAGAGGCTTAAGAAACAGAGCTGGGAATCATTCATTTGTGTATTAAAGTACAGATTATGCAATTAGTTCCCACACCCACCTGAGATGACATCATCGTTTGAGGAGATCGTGTAGCGTTCATCGAACACAAAAAGTTTCCCTCGATAGAAACCTTCTGGGAAACACTCCAAGTACTTATGGATTCCTCCTTTCAGCTGATAAACTTCTTTACAAACATCCTACAGAACAAAACAGTAGATTTAAATGTTTGATATGGATAAAAAATAATAAAGGCTGGAAAATGTTTAATACAAGCTTCTATTCCGTAGGTTACGACTAAATAGCCTCTGTAATGGACAATAAAAGGCTTTTTTAATGGTTTTAAAGATTTGAATTTAGTGGTTTTAAGTTTTTGTATAGAGATGCAGAATTCCAGCTTTTAGTGAACGGTAAGGATTTCCTGTGTCCTGTATTTTTAAGAACTCCGAACACAACAAAGCAGATTTGTTGTATATTAATATTGTTTAAACCGATTGAATTAATGATACCACCTAAATGCAAACATTGCTGTAGGCAGGGGTGTAGTGTTGAAATATCCTGTTTGTGCCCTTGAAGACTTGAAGTTAGACTTCTAATAAAAACTCTAGAATGTATTGATTAGCTGGCTTACTTTTGAGCGGAGGTACGCGGAGGCGCGTTCGCAGCGGATCCCTCCTGTGCAGTACATCAGAACCTTTTTATCCTGGAAAAGTTCCAGGTTCTGGTCGACGTAGTCTGGAAAATAACTGAACTTGCGGATGTTTGGGGCTAGACATCGAGTGAACTGGCCCTGTGGGGGAAATACATTCAAATTATTCACTGACTAGGATATTACAAATGTTATCAACATCATACACAGATTTTACAACTAATTCAAGTAATAGTTTTTGCTAGTGGTGTCTAACCATACAGCCAAACAAAAATTTGAACAGGTGCAGCAAAAGCAAATGAGGTGGATCAGCAGTGCCAACTTATCAACTTATCTCCACAATACCATGTTACTGTAGAATATTATTGTTAATAATATTGGGATTTTTGTATGACATGAGACTGTCACACAGTTATCCTGTCAGTCTTCAGTCAGAGGCCTCGAGAGATTTATTGGAAAACTGACTGCTACAGGTGTTCCTTTCTGCCCACAGCAACTCAATATTTTCACGATATGAGTCACGACAACATTTAATTTTCCTTTGGGATAAATAAAGTACTTTTGTATATAGTGGAATGAATCCATAAAAAGAGCGACTTTAACACAAGGAACTAAAAAATCATCTAATGTAACTGAATCATAAAATCTGTGATAGAAGAAAAATATGGTATATATTTTTTGCTGTTACACTACTCTGATGTCAGATTTAGACTATATCATTTTATTCTAACTGATTTAATGCATAAGGCCATAGTTTGCTAACCAAATATGTTTATCAGAAGTATTATGTTTTGAATCCTTGTTTTGAAAGCTGTAAATGGTTGGTTTCTTTAGACAAATGCTACTCCGCTCAGAAAGGCAAGAATGAAGTGAAGTATCTAGTGGTTTCTGTGGTCTGGTTGCTATCGACTGACCTTTTAATGCTTTGTGGTAATTTTCTGTTAAGTAAACCTTGGGATTTTAAAAATCAACACTTACAATTTTGCTCTCGTAAAAGTTGCGGCAGTCCAGGAGGATGGTGTCGTTGTTAGAATCTCCTTCAGACAAAAGAGCTTCCACTTCCTTATGAAACTCTTCAGGGTCCAGATGAACTCCTGGGAAGCAAAACAGACATTTCACTCAACTGATCAACATGGCTGCATTTTTTTAATGGGAAACGCTTTCTCTCACCCTTAATCCAGCAACCATAGGCGTATTTTTATATTTTCAATTATTTTGTTATTATACTTTAGGTTAGGTGGGCATAAACTACACCTAGACTTAAGGGATCAGCCATGTGGGGAAAAAATGACTTCCATCTGGAAAAGTAAGTGTTTGCAAAGCATATGTCAAAAATCTATTTAAAAAAAAAGGTTTTTTTACAAAAACCTCACATGCTTGAAAATATTCAGTTTACTCAGGGTTTTTTTTTGCTTTTTTTTATTTATGATCCTCTGGTTACAACATGACTTTGCGTTACATACCTTCTCATGCTTGTTATATAAATTAATGACATTAAAAAAAAAATCAGTAAATAATTATGTCAAATTACTAAAGCAAGTTATCAAAAACAAAAAGCAGGTAATTTCCAGAAGGCTTAGAGAAATAAGGATTTAAAGCACCTAATGTTTAACAAGGTTTGCCTTTCTGTAATAAGGATAGGTTCAGATTCACCAGAACACTAACTTTGTTTATAAAGCACTTTGAAACAACTACAGCTGAAACTAAAGGCTGCAAATTTCCAATATAAGAATGTATATCAAAATGTCATACTAAGTTTGGTTTAGTTTGAAAGCCAAACTATCAAACAATAGAAATTTTAAAAGATGGGCAGGATTTGGTTATTACAACGATGGGGAGCAACAAGAAGAAGCGCGCAGCCGAATATGAGCGTTAAAGTTTGAACACAGCAACCACAGAATTACAGAAGTAAAATTAGTTGGAAGTGTCAGTACCTGCCAGCTTGTAGGACACAACCTCGGGATCCACTCCCATCGGGACAATCTCCTTATAGACTCCGACCTTCAAGCCTTTAAAATACTCAGCACCCCCATCGCTGCTCTAAACAAACACCAAGTGCAAAAATATTTCTATTAATCTGCAAGGCTAAAGAAAAATTACTGTATGTTTTACTGTAGATAAAGTCCTTAAATTCAAAAAGAAAGAAATTTCTACTCTTCAAACTGAATAAGTGTGAAGAGTAGGAGCATAACTTTGCATATTTAAGTTTCCCAATACAACCTAAAATCCCTTAATAATTTATCTGCTTCTGACCTTAAAATCGTCTTTATCCATCTTGAAGACGGGATGCGAATGCATTGCACTGATATAAATGTCAGTGGCCACGTTGGTTCCCCCAACCGTCCCATTGATGCCTTCTGCTGCCACCCGTATCTAAAGTTAGTGAGCAATACATAAATCAGAGTTGATTTCACCAACTATTTCTCGTTTTTAAGTATTTTTGACATTTTTGAGGCAAGGTAGAGTTCTTTCACCTTGCCTGTTAAGTAAAGCTTTTCACATAAAGCTTTCTGCCAAGCGCAGACGGCAACGGGATCACCCAGTTGACAGTAGTGATAATAGAGCAGGACTTTTCCAGGGCCGCTACATGTAAACAGGAGACACACAATCAGATGAGCTCTAAAATTACAAAACACAGACAGAGTTACTGCTGCAGCAAGCAGACGAATATCTAATATTGTTTTACCTTATCAGGTGCTCCTCAGGGACTTGGCTTATATCTGGTATCCAGGCAGAAACATCCGCGGCGTTGGCCTCGTGTTTGTTTCCAGACTGTGATTTTTTTCCCTCTTCCAGCTGTTTCAGCAGATGCTCATACACGGCCAGTGTGAGCCGGCGTACCTCAGAGTTATGACATTTAGCCACGTGTTTGTGAATGGCAGCGTGTTCGTTGAAGGTCTGGCCACAGCAGCACCAACAAGTGCTTCTTTCATCCTGGCAGAGATTCTTCATGGATTCCACAAAGCTGGCAAATGACTGCGGAAGACAAAAGAGCGAGCAGTGACAGCTGTAATGTGATTTTAGTGATCGAAGCTCAGTGAGATGTTTTTAAACAGCCAAAACTAAAGTCATGAGCAAACTTTTTTAAATTAACCCAAACTTTGTATTTTATGGCTTCAGATTTTTTTAATCCTAATTCGTAATTAGTGAACCAACTCAACTCATGTGAAAAGTTTAGCTTTCCTGTTTTGGCCGTTCTTAATGTTGATAATTCCCATCCAGACTGTCATACATTCCTGTTTTTGGAGTTGGTGCTCTCGGACAGAACTGATTACAATAGCACCAAAAACTTAAAATCAAGACCAATAAATGATTTTCAGATCAAACAGAAGTTCATTTCCATTTCCTGAACTCGTCCCTACGGAACATTTATGTAGAAGTTAATCATTTCCTCTGGTATCATAAATATTGTCAATTTTTGAAGAAGTATCTGAATAGATGAAGGTCATAAATTGTGTTTTAATTTATATGCAGCTTAAATTTTTAGTTAATTGATAAACTCTACAAACTATATTTGTTGCTTCCATATATATTTACCTTTCTTATAGACTTTTTTTGTAAAATAAAGATTGAATTGGTGTGTCTTCCAAGCATTTAGTTATATAGATGTAAAAGAACCATATACAATTTAGAATCATACCTATTTCAGATTCTTCTTTATTCTTTGATGCAATTTTTTAAAATAAAAATAATTTCTGTGTTATTTCCAATATAATTTACTCAGTTTTAGGTATTTAAATTTATTTCCATAAAACTTTAAAGGAGCAGTGGCCAATTGCGATGTGTTTTTTGGCCAATATGGTTTAATGTCACTATTTAACACCATTAAAATATTTACCAGACAAGATGTGGGATGAATTCAACCAAACTCGTATAGTTGAATATATTAAATTTAAATTCAAAGTTATTTTCCAGATTTAGCTCAGCTTGAACAGAAACGATTTTATCGTAGAGATAACTGGGGAAAATTTTTTAATTGTCGACACACAAAAATCAAATGTGCTGTTTTGTTCATAGGCAAGGGTAGTTTATTTGTATAGCACATTTTCGTGTACAAGACAATTCAAAGTGCTTTACTTAAGAAAAAAGATTCAGAAAATGAAACAATAAAATCAGCTTTGAATTTAAAAGAAATATAATAAAAATAAGATAATAATAATAGTACTCAGTTGCTATATGCACAGTTAAATAAGACTGTTTTCAGCCTGGATTTAAACAACGGCAGAGTTGAAGCCTGTCTCACA